>JAHLJT010004567.1:79745307-79771981 GCA_031308135.1 Acheta domesticus
TTTAAAAACCGCAAAATTGAAGATAGAGATTTTCGCCTCAGACAAAGTCGGTTGTACAAAATTAGCACTTCAAATATGGTCATGTACCATTTTTTGAAAAAAACGAGTAGGTTGTTGCGTAAATTGCAATTCAAATTTACAAACAAAAATTTCCAAAAAAACCCTCCAAATTTTTTCTTTAAATTTTCTGCACGTGTGTAATAAGGGACGGTAAATGTATAAATAAACTATTGGTGCTATAGAATGGCTCCACTAGTTTGACTCCACTAGTGCACATACTTTCTCGCAGTAGTTATTTTCCAAATGCCGATCATCGGAAAAATTATGTGGAGTAAGCCGTTCACCGCTGCCTTTCTTGGTCATGTTTTTGAAAGATATGTTTTTCTCATGTTGAAAATTACCGGCTTCCAAATGATAAAACTGATACAATTACGTTTTGACTAAAATATAAGCAGATGCTCCGCTTGTGGGTTTCGTAGCGCGATTGATTAAGGCACCTTTCGGCTTGAGATCTTCAATAAGGAAGGTGCCGAGTTCGATCCCCGAGGGGGATTTTAATTTGATGAATGTGATGTTGCAGGGAAAAAACATTGAAGAGTGTAGATACTTTATTGAAATCATTTGAAGTACTTCTACTCACGAATAGAATCAATGCAGATAAATAGACAGGACTTGTGTGTGTTTTCCCTAACTGCGTCTTTTTAAACAATTTTTCAACTCTGTTATTCGATTTCTGAAGCGTATGACATGTCAAATCAACCGTTGTCTAGTATATATCTGTATGATGCAATTTTGTAAAAATGAGTATTTTAACGTTAAATGTAATACAATAACCAGAAGGGCATGCGATGAACTTTGATATCCCTAACGGTTCCAAAAATTCTTATTACTTTTTTGCCTTATGTATACTTCGTTAAGCGATTTCACCGCTGCCTTTCTTGGTGATGTTTGAAAGACATGGTTTTTTCGCATGTGATAATTACCGACTCCTAATGATAAAAACCGATACAATGACCTTTTGACTAAAATATAAGTAATTGCGATAAATGTACTGAGAAATGTCTGTATATATTTGTTCAAAGTTTTTCTTTAACAATTTTTTACTTCTCTTCTTGGATTTGTACAGCGTATGTACAATCGTATCAATTGTTTCCTAATCATGCATTTACCATTTTATAGCTCGGTTCTATTCTTTCATGGCTCTGTTCGACACAGGCTGTGTGGTGTGGCGTTGTGGTGTAAGTGCCGGTTCGTTGACTTTGAGTTTCGGATGTCGTGTCTCGGCACGGAAAACGTTTGCTGGTATAATACACTTTTGCTGGTTTATGAAGTATTGGAATAGCAATAAGGACCGTATAGAAACAGAGCGAGAAAGTATGTGCGTTGGAAAGCACACTAGTTTAGAATGTTTAGTAATTATTTTGATGAATTAATACTGGAAGACATCTGATATATTAGTTCTAAGAGTTGGTATTATCAACGACCCGTGAATGTGGCTTATCTCTAATCTCTCACCGAAATTGTAGAAAACTGGCGGGTCATCTATTTAAAAGATCGATAGAATATCAGAATGGATTATGACACATTGATGAAATTTATAGAATAAACAGAACATTAAAAGAGGAAATGGAATATGTCAAAAAGTCTATATTTTCATTTTGTAGGTTAGTTCGCTCTCTTACTGGACGCCTCAATTGTCTTTATTTAAAAAATGCATTACTCGGAATATACTACTCTTTTTCAAAAAATTGAACATGATCTTATTTGAAGAACTATTTTTAGTACAGTTTACAATAATGAAACTAAATGACTTACCAAAATAAACCGTTTCCTTCATAGAGGTATTGCTACATTTCATATATCTGGACTCAGGGACCCTGGGACTCAGAGATCAATGTAATAGTTTCTGAAGTGAGGCGTTAGGACTTGTTAAAACACTTATTTAGCTTACTGTTCATAACTAAATGTAAAACTAATGTATTTTAATGAAATATTGGCCAATATCTTATATTTTAATAGAAAGAACATTGTTTTACTTTCAAATAGCAAAAATTCAAAACGTTTTTACAAGGTGTTTTTATATTTTGTCACAAAAAAATTAAAAATTTGTTAAATGTTCTTCTTACAACTTAATCCAATCTTCCTCATCTCTTCGTAAAATTTCTTTGTCAGGATATTTTCTTGCATTATTGTGTTTTAATGGACTATAACTCAGCTAATGTGAAAAAATTATGTGATAATCATAATTTTTTACGAATTTTGATTTCTTATGAGGCATATGCATCGACCATTTAAAACGGTCCAAATATATTTAATAATCACTAACTTTAACTACAAACTATTTAAAATAATGAACGCAAAATATAGCTTTATCATTACTGTCAGGCGCTATCGTTGCTCACTTACATTCTCAACCACTTACCCTTTAGTGGTTTCCAGTGGCGACTCGTGACATTTTTTCTTGGTGGGGCCAGGCGCAAAAGCACGAATATCATCTCATAATCAATATTATTTAATTAAATTATTGTCATTTAATCAATTATTTAATTATATTAATTATCAGTTAATTAATTAAACCTTTTAAATCTATACGTTTTTCACAAAAACAGAAGTAGGAATTTTTATTGAGATGTTAATCAAATCTTGGTATGCCAACGGGAACAAATGATTTTTGTAAAAATTACGCTAATGCCGTAGCTTATCTTTCTGAATGCTGAGAGTTCCAAATAGGAGCATATCGTAAAATGAAGACAAATTGACTTCGTCGTGTTATGTCAGTTGTTTAATGAGTGAGTTATATGAGTGTGAGTTATATTCATAAACAGAAAAAATGTTTAAATGTTCATTAACACGTATATATATTGCCGAATAACGATAAGTCTAAAAACTGCACGGTTTTTTGAAAATCTTCAGATTCATTTTGCTCTCTCAATGCTAGTTCATGAGTACCACATAATTTTAAAACACTCAATCTCTCTACCTAAAATAGTTTATTTTTTGCGACTTGTTCATTATGTTTCTAGAGTGAAATTTTGACCGCCGAATCAATCTGTACAACAATGTTCGAAAAGTTTTAAATTTACAAGCATTTCTAAAATGCAACTTCTTCGTGTTGCTTCGTGCGTTTCTTCGTGTTTCTTTATCATTTCCCTCAAAATGTTCTTCAGATCCTTACAGCCTACTGTCGTCCACTACCACTCACACCAAATAATAAACAAAAAAAGCAAAATAAGCTTTGTTTTTCTTCACTCACAGTGAACCATAGTTTTTTTCTGAAATTTACGAATTACAGAATGATCATTTTTCTTCCCATCAACTTGTGTAAATGAAAAGTCACTCGGTTAATGTGCTCTTAACAGTTTAATATCATTTTTTTCTTCAAGTCTCAGTGAAGAAAACTGAAAACGGTGTAAACGAGTCCACTGTGTTCATCTTATAGCGCGCAGAACTTCCACGTGTACTTTGAAAACCGCGCGCTCAGCCTGCCTTTCCTCTGAGAAGGGCGCGCTGGTGCGGGCCCCTCGGACTGCTAAAATTAGCAAGCAGTGGTCGCGCCCAGTAGAAAGGGCGCTGACCTTGTAAACGGTGTAAAGTTACTGCTTTGGGGCCCACGCAGGCCGGGCTAGTAACTACTACTACTAAGCTTGAGCGCTACTAACGCTATGTGGGAGCGGCAAGTAACTATGGTCCCCAATCTTGGTTTTTGCCACTTGGAATGAGTACTAAGAATGAATTGTCGATCATCACGAATAAACAATTCCAATAAAGTACTACAAATATTACAAAGAGATTACGACAAAGATAAATAAACATTTTTGCTTTATTAAATCTTGGTGGGGCCCGGCCCCTGTGGCCCCTTAGGAGGAGCCGCCCCTGGTGGTTTCGCTTTAGGCACTTTAATTGCGGACGTAGGTATGAAACGCACTGGAATATATTTTCCGCAACCCATTTGTTATCAAAACGATTCGAACTAATGCGCTTGAAATACAATCACTTCGTAAGTAGTAAACTATTTCGACAATCATATCACACTATATTACTCTTTCAATATTCCACTGCTGAATCACACTGTTCACTAAAATTAATGTCCAAAACCATCCTTCAATGGCTGCCATGTTTATACATTCCAACTCATCACAACAAACACATTGTTAAAAAACATTTTTTGGTAACCAATTTCAACCCAATCCACCTCCCAAGTCTTAAGCGAATGAATAAAAAACTTCATATTTTGGTGATATTTACAAAAAATGACAAATGTTAAACGAAAAAATATTTAGACAACTTTTCAATTAACTCGATATTTTAATTATTGTTTTTGATATAAATATACTCGTATAATGTAATTTTTGACTGCTTACCATTCAATTTGCCTCTGGATCTGCCTTCATCAACAACGCCCAGCATTCTGAAGACAGGTCGCGCCTCAGATAATGAAATGATCTCAAGGCACTTGATAGAAAGCAAAATGACGAGTCGCCTGTATTGTCTTTTGAAGGTTAGTTTCAAAAAAGAAAACACACTTGCGTTCCATTTGCACGCCTCTTATGAACCCAGCGACGATACTCATATTACGCAGACAACCGCGGGAAGATTACGCGGCAAGCGGCAACAAACGTCTCATGGCAGAAGGCGCAATACCCACGTAACCCCATATACGATGTGCTTTGGAGCAGAAACCGGAACTTTCCGCCAACCGAATGCGACGCTAACTGGCAAAGTGCTCGTGCAGTGGTAAGTCCCAACGGTCAGTAAATAGAGCAACGAGATAAGGAATTAAAAATACGCACTTGCAAACAAAAATGTGAAGCTAAATGCGGAGAGAAGCGCGGAGGCGGAGGGGTGGGGGCGGGACGGAGGGCAAACTGCCTCTGAACGCGGGCGTGTGTGGAATGCAACGAGGACGAAGTTGCGGCGGAGAGAATGGGAGGCCAAAGCGGACCCCGTAATTAGGGAAGCTAGGAGGAAGTGGGAGGGGAGGGGAAGAAGGTCGGGGTCCTTTAAAGGGACAGTCGCGGAGTTCTTGTCCCCCTCGAGCGAAAGCTCACCGCAAAGAATACTCCATTCCCGATGAATGAATGCATGTGTGTAATAGAGGAATGCATTCTCTTTCATGGCTTTTATCGCCTTAGATCAGAGAGATCAAGAGAATTGTTTGCTTCATCAACCCCCTTAAATTTCCTCTTTAATATACAGTATCCATAATCATGGCACATAGAATTGCACGTAAATGCTCTAACATTTCTCCATCGCGTAATGCGAAGAGTACTTTCCTGGAAGATAGAGTATCGTTAAGAAAGCATAGTTATATTTTCTTGAGTTTTATGAACATTCTGACCCCTATGGATTAGAGACGGATACTAAAGAAGAGGGATTTTGCCATTTATTATTATTATTATATTATTATTATTATTATTATTATTATTATTCCATTACATCACGACTAAAGATCTTATGAGTCGGCTGAATATAAAATCTATTCCAGGTTGCAACCAGCTACCTAAGGAGCAGATTCGGTGACTATCAGTGCCTCTACAATACTTTACGCAAAATGTGGGCTGTTCCAAATAAAGCAATTTCTTGCACTTCCCAGTCTTTTGAATTACCTGGGAGTTTAGACAAGTTCTTACTCAAATTTTGCGGAACAAATCCCAGAGCTCCGATAACTATCGGAACGACCTGTGCTTTTACGCCCCACATTCGGCTGATCTCGATATCCAAACTCTTGTATTTAAGACGTTTCTCTGCCTCCTTGGTAACGACGTTTTGATCGCAAGGTACAGCAACATCGACAAGTAAACACGATTTGTTCTACATATCCCGGATGACTATATCCGGTTTGTTTGCTGCTATCGTGCGATCAGTTTGAATTTGTTGGTCGTACAATATCATACACAATCCAACAGACGTCACCGGTTTCGGTGAGTGTTCGTACCACTTGAAGCATGTGTTTGGAACTTCGAGGGCGGTACAGATCTGCCAGTGGAGGTAGCTACACACCCTGTCGTGTCTTTTCAAATATTCGGTCTTTGCTAGAATTGGACAAGCTGAGACAATATGATCAATGGTTTCTACGTGTTCCTGACAAATGCGGCATTTATCATCTTGGGAAATTTTGAGAACCGCTTTATCATAATGTCGTGTTCTCAAGGCCTGATCTTGGGCAGCTATTACAAGTGCTTCCGATTCTGGCTTCATTCTTCCTCTTTTAAGCCACATAAATGATTGATCTTTATTGATCTGCACTTTGTCCATTCTTTTTAAGTATTGTCCGTGGAGTGGTTTGTCTCTCCACGATTTCTTTAACATTTTTTGTGTCTCACACTTCATGTTTAGCAGCATCAGAAGTTCAGTGTCTGTGTTATTCGACGTGTCTTGCCTAGTTTTCTTCGCAATGCTTCTTGCTACACTAACAATGCCTCTGTTTCCCATTCTTCGGTCAGATTTCATGACCTGCCTCATTAGAGGGTCATCTTGATGGCTGACAACATACTTCCCCAACCCGACTATTGCGTTGTGCCAGGAGGCCTCAATTTGTCTGAGGCCTCTTCCTCCTTCCTTACGTGACACATAAAGTCTATGTATATCAGCTCGAGGGTGGGAAATATGATGCATTGTTAGTTTTCTGGTTTGTCGATCCATGGTGCGAATTTCTTGCTCAGTCCAGTCCCCTAGTCCAAAACTGTATTCGGCTACAGGTATCGCCAAACTACCTATTGCAGATATTTTATTCCTGGAATTCAGAGCGGACTGCAGGACCAGTCTCACTCTTCTATAATACTCCCTACAAATTCTCTCTTTCATTCTGTCATTCGAGATGGTTTCACATTCTTCAATGCCCAGATATTTGTATGTTTTACCTGGCTCAAGATCTTGAATCACAGTGTGCGTATCAATTTCAATGTTCTCAGACGTTGTGAGTTTCCCTCTTTTTAAATTGATTTTTGCACACTTGTCAAGACCAAACTTCATGCAGATGTCATTGCTAAAGTCATTCACGACAGACATCATTTGGGAGAGAATCGCTTCATTCTTAGCAAACACTTTCAGATCATCCATGTAAAACAAATGTGATACTGGCCTTTCATTACCATGGAGCTTAAAACCAAAGTCAGCTTGCGACAACTGTCTCGATAGTGGGATCAAACTAATACAAAAAAGCAGAGGGGATAGTGAATCTCCTTGAAAAATACCCCTGTTAATCTGAATACTTCTGGTTTCTACTGCTTCCTTTCCGCTGTGGATTAGTAACCTTGTACTCCACGACTTCATACTAGCCTTGCAAAATTCAATAATTCTAGGATGAAATCGATAGATCTCCAGGGTCTTCAAAATCCAATCGTGTGGTACACTATCAAAGGCCTTTTGGTAGTCAATCCAAGCCATGCTCAAATTACGTTTGCGTTTCTTTACATCATTCAAGATGACTTTATTCAGTAGCAAGATTATCTTACAGCCATAAGAGCCTTTACGACATCCTTTTTGTTCAGCTGGCATTAGATGATTCTTATCTAGATGTCTGTACATTTTGTCAGCTATGGCTGAAGTTATGACTTTGTACAGGACTGGCAGACAAGTAATTGGCCTGTAGTTCTTCGCCAAAGAGCTGTCTCCCACTTTGGGTAGCAAATACGTGATGCCGCGTGTGAGCAATTCCGGGATTTCCTTTGGGTTTTCAAAAATTTTATTAACAGCCTTTGCTAGATGAGAATGTATTGCTGTTAATTTCTTAATCCAATAAATTTGGATCCTATTAATCCCGGGGGACTTCCAGTTTCCCATGTTCTTAATTGCTTGGAAGAGGTTCTCTTCCGAGAATTGGTGAATATCTTCCACTGTTTCTACAAGTTCATTGGCAGCATCAATTTCAGATTGAAGCCAAGATGCGTCTTTGTTGTAGGATCTGGTTTCCTCCCAGATTCCTGCCCAAAATGCCTCGACGTCATCTTTTGAAGAGTAACAGCTTTGCCATTCGGTTTTTGAGTCAGATTGCGATGGAATCTCTTCGCGTCTGTTTCAAACAACCGGTTCTGTACACGGAAATCTATTCTACGTTTGTAACGTCTAATTCTTTGAGCCCGTGCTTGAATTTTCTCTTTTAGCTTTGCAACTACCATTAGCCTGCTGGTGTCATTTTCAATTTGGTATTTTTGTTCAACATTGAATATTTTTCGTTGAACATTAGAGGTGTACGTTGATTTTGAAGATGCCTCAGTTAAGAGTGATATTTCGCGCCGGATGTCGGCTATCCGTTTCATAATTCTGTTCATCCATGGGGGTACAGAGCTGTTTACTCTGTTTTGCTGTCGGCCGTCGGTGTTCTTGGCTGGCCCCAAAATTATCTGAGATACTAGATATCCAGTTGCATATATGATGTGATTGATTTCAGTAATATCTAGATCTCTGCCTGGTGTCTCCACCACCTCATTTAAGACAGAATTCACTGTTTCTATCACTCTTTTAGCTTTGTCAGTTTCGTATATTCTCCTCAACGGTTCACGAGATTCAAGCGGAAGTTGACTAACTCTTTCTATCTCGCGCCGAAGGAGATTTCGCATTATGTCCTTATCGTGTAATTCATTGACAGATGAATTTTCACCACTGACGTGTGTTTGACCGGAAAGAGATGAACCTTCCATGGGATCATCATTTTCAAGTTCTACATGTTCGTCATGTGGGTAGTTCTATCGATGAACATACTCCGTATTTCTCTGAAGGCCAGCAGGTGTTTCTGCTGTCAATTTTCTACTGCTGAGTGAGTATCGTCGTTGACTGGGAAACTTCTTTGAGTCCAGGGTGTGCCTCATATCTGTGTTCCGTTCTCTCCATAAGTTGAAAACTTCTATTTCTGAGCCCCCATTTTTCGCTTTTGCATAGTAAAAGTACCACATCACATCTTTCAATTTATCCCAGGTGCATTTCTGACCATGGCTTCGAGCTACTGCCGGCTCTGGGTCCCTGGGTCTAACATCCGTGGGACGTCGACAAGGTGATTTCTGAGCAGGTATGGGACATTGGTAGAACAAGAAACGTTAAGATGCATTACACTTCTTGTTCTATCCATTTTGCTCATTGGTTTGAATTGAAGATTCTGAAGTAGCAAGTTCGGGTTCATAGATCACTCTTAACCCTGGGGCCATCCATTACTGCGACCCACAGTGGTATCCGGAGTATCCGGGTAATCAAAAGTATCCGGACACGTGACTAAAAATGACTTAGCAGTTCGTGGCGCCTTCAATCGGTAATGCTGGAATTCAATAGTGTTGGCCCATCCTTATCCTTGATGACAGCTTCCACTCTCGCAAGCGCAGTTTAAATCAGGTGCTGGAGGTTTTTTTGGGGAATGGTAGCCCGTTCTTCACGGAGTGCTGCACGGAGAAGAGGTATCGATGTAGGTCGGTGAGTACTGTCACAAAGTCGACGTTCCAAAACATCCCAAAGGTGTTCGACAGGATTCAAGTCAGGACTCTGTACATGCTAGTCCATTACAGAGATGTTATTGCCACGTAACCACTCCGCCACAAGCCGTGCAGCTCGATCGTGTTGAAAGATGCAATTGCTATCCCCGAATTGCTCTTCAACAGTGGGAAGCAAGAAGGTGTTTAAAACATCAACATAGGCCTGTGCCGTAATAGTGCCACGCAAAACAACCAGGGGTGCAAGCCCCCTCCATGACAAACACAACCACACCATATCATCACCGCCTCAGAATTTCACTGTTGGCACTACACACGCTGGCAGATGACGTTCACCGGGCATATCCGCAACCTGCCATCGGATCGCTTCATTGGGTACCGTGATTCGTCACTCCACACCATGTTTTTCCACTGTTAAATCGTCCAATGTTTACGCTCCTTACACCAAGCGAGGAGTCGTTTGGCATTTACTGCGTGATGTGTGGCTTATGAGAAGCCGCTCGACCATGAAATACAAGTTTTCTCACATTCCGCCTGTCGTAGTACTTGGACTGGATCCTGATGCAGTTTGGAATTCTTGTGTGATGGTCTGATAGATGTCTGCATATTACACTTTACGACCCTCTTCAACTGTCGGCGGTCTCTTTTGTCGGCGGCCTGTAAGCTTTTTTGCTGTACGTGTCTCTTCATGTTTCCACTTCACTATCACATCAGAAAGATAGTGCCACGCAAAACAACAAGAGAAGTTTAGGAGTGTGAAAATCTCGCGTACAGACTTTTGACACATGTGAAGCCCAATTATCTGACCACGTTCGAAGTCCGTTAGTTCCGCGGAGCGCCCCATGGCCACTACGCACGATCACTGATATGGAGTATTAGGCAGTAGGTGGCAACACAATGCACCTAAAATTTAAAAAAAACGTATGTTTTTGGACGTGTCCGGATACTTTAGATCATTTACAGTATGAACACGACATATAAAGTGAGTTATACCAAATGTCCCAAGGGAAAATTTGTCATAAATTTGGTACGAAAGTAACTCATTTTAGAACATTGGGGAATCCGGAGGTTAAAATATGCGAGTAGCACTGCACATTTACAAATAGGACATAGGAAGCCATGTTGTGATGAAAATCAAATACAAATATTGTGAAGCGAATTTCAGGACTCATGTGTGTTCGAGACTGAAGGGACGGTAAATATTGGACGTTATGTACTTATGATAGCAGATAAACACATTCATGATTTGGACTGTGTCAGTGCAAGTTCTTACTTTCAACCATTAATCTGCAATGTATGCTCTTGTCACACAGTCAATCCCAGGCCAGTAGAAATAATTTATTTTAATTCGTATATTTACATATTTATTGCATTACACATCTACGCTAGTGGCATGGTGCGATCGGCTACGCCGCTTCTCAGTATTGTACCAAATCTGTGTATATTTTATTCACCCAACTTTTTACCAAACTTTTATACTCTTTACCCAACTATTAAAATGATGACATGCTATTGTGAAACTCATTAATTGATTAACTGATATTAAAATTTGATTGCCCTAGCCATCTCAATAAATTCATAATTTATACCATGGGTTCATATTTTGCCACTATCTACTATTTGCTTACCAGTTTCAGCATGGGTCACTCGATCCGCCCGCCATATGGAAGACGAGAAACCTCTGAAAGTTATTCTATATGAAAAGATTGCTAGCTACAGATTAGGCAGAATTGCATAATAATCGTGTGATCTGATATTCATTAAATCAATAACAGATTGATTTATTCAAATGATTTTTTTAAAATTGCTATTAACAATAACTTTGTTACTATTTTGCATTTGCTTTAACTTCGATAAATTATTTTGGTCATGATTTTTTCTTTCCTGTATACGTACGTATACACGAAGTGATATACGTAGTATAGGGAAACTTATGTAATGCTGCGTGAAAAAATGGCCAATTTTCTGCGGAAAAAAATTCACTGCCGGGCCGTGATCACGAAAAAGTGGATAAAACCAGTTGCTAAATTAAGAAAAAAAATCCCCTAACACGTGGTGTAACCAGAAACCCTCTTTTGTGAGTCCTTAATATCGAAAAACCAATTGAAAAGAAAACGTCCGTCTGACTGTCTGTCTGTCCGTCTGTGAACACTGCTAGCGCCTGAAACGTACGTACGATTTCTTCCAAAATGGATATTCCCCGGTCGATCTGGGTTTAGTCGAAGCTTTGAGATTTTGAAAAACATTCTGTAAAATTTGGGGGTACTAAACATGAAGTCCCCCGGACATTTTCAAAATTTTCACAAAAAGGCTCCAAATTTTTTCTTTCAATTTCTTGTATGAATAGAGTAAAATAAACTTATTAAATAGCATAGTTCCGATTTTCACGGATAACTCTGAATTTCTGAAAATTGTGAAAGTTTGAATTTTTTTCGGCATCTTTCTCCAAATACAAAATTGAAGATAGAGATTTTTTCTTCAAATAAAATTTGTTCTCCAAAGTGAGTTCTTTGTTTAAGGTCATGTGCATTGTTTTGAAAATTTTAGTAGTTTTCGCGCAATATTTCGTGCAAAATGTGCAATTTTAAAAAAATTACAAAAACAAGATATTCTCAGAAACGGCTCCAAATTTTTCTTTAAACTTTTGGTAGGGATAGTGCTAAATGTACCCCATTAGATAACATAAACGCGATATTGCTGTATTCTTTTGTTTTTTCAAAAATTGCAAAAATGTAATTTTTTGACGTGTCTCTCACGTCGTTAATATTTACACAGGCGGCGAATTGTTCACATTATTATATTTATGAGTACATGTGCTTTAAATAATGTCAAGTAAGTTTACCGAAAACACAACCGTTTCTGTAAAAACTAGCTCAAATTTCCGCATTTTCAGAAACGCTCAAACGCCATTTTATCAAAAATGGCTAAAACTTTTTTCTTCAAACTTTTCAAACGGATAGCGCTAACTGCACTCTTTAATATGATGTAAAGTTTATTTTGAGGTATTTTTTGTTTTTTCAAAAATTGCAAAAATGTAATTTTTTTTATTTGTTTCTCACGTTGTTAATATTTACATTAGCGGCGAATTGTTTACATTATTATATTTACGAGTACATGTGCTGTAAATAATGTCCAGTAAAGTTTCTCGAAAACACAACCGTTTTCTTTGAAAAATAGCTCAAAATGCAGCTTTTTCAGAAACGCTCAAACGCCATTTTCTCATATATGGCTGCAAATGTTTTCTTCAAACTTTTGTAATGGATAGTGCTAATTACACTCTTTAATATGACGTAAAGTTTATTTTTAGTTATTTGTTTGTTTTTCCAAAAATTATATAAATGTAATTTTCTTAAAGGAACTCTCACATCTTTAATATTCACATTACCAGCAATTTGTGAACATTATTATATTTGTGAGTGTATGTGCTTCAAATAACTTCAAATAAAGTATTTTGAAAACTCAAAAATTTTCTTTGAAAATGAGCTTTAAATTTTTAGTAGCGCTAAAACGTAATTTTCTTTAAAACGGCACATAATTTTTAAAAGAAAATTGCCATTTGGGGCTAGATTTCTGTGTTTTTTAATATTCTAAAATTAATATTTTCGTTATACCAATAGGAAACCGAAAAATTAATAAAATGACCAAAAAAACGTACTTTTGGCGGTGATAGATGGTAACTGGCAAGAAAAAGTATGTGGCAATTCCGAATAACTAGCGAAGATCCAAGGAAATGGAAAACTGATACGAGAAAGTCTGTGCATTCTGTAGCACCACTAGTTCTGAATGTCTAATCAGGTTTAACGGTACCAAGAGCTGACATCTCAGATGTCGACACGTTGATCTTCTGATGACGGTCCTCTGGGCGCCGCGTTGTCCGCTCTTCTTTCTTGCTACCACTATCTTGTCTAATACTTCGCGACCCTAATTTTACAGGAGAGCATTTCAAAGTTTTGTCCCTCTCTAAAACAAAAACTATTTTATTAAATGTATTGAAACTTTGTCAGTTTACTTGACATCCAAGCACAAAACTGTAGACTGATAATTATTCTAAAAGCATTAAAACTTTGGTAGAAACCAAGACCCTATTTTTACAGATAGAACCTTTTTACTCTCAATATGCATTTTCAAGTTCGAGCAAAAAGGTTCTATCTTTGTTGGTAGGAAAATTTGACTGGTATATTACTTAAATAATTGCAAATATACATGTAACTGTATCATTTATTAAATTTTAAAGAATTCAAAGAAATGTGCTTACATTTTAGTAAAAATCTTATTTAGTGTACTCAGTTTTAATTTCATGTCATTACTTAGACTTAGCCAACTAGAAGTGGAAAAAAGTGCTATTGTAAATTACTGAATTACACTTAAATTTGAAATGATATACTACAAACCTATTAAAGTAAAATGTCGCGTAGCCGTAATATTATTTTTGTTTTTCAAGCAATTCTATGAAGTAGGTTTGATCAGAGTTGGCATCCATTTCAACATGTATGCTAAATCGGCTACCTTTTCCTTATTTAAAAACTTCTCTTTCGTCACGTTGGTTTGCACAGGCGGATAGATGGCAGAAGAACGTTTTGCCACCCATCTAGGTCGCACATTTACGGTGGAAAATTGTGAATCAGAATGTTTAATTTTATACTCTACTTCAGCTAGTCATTAAGTGAATTTTAATTATGAATTTTGAGACAAAGGTATTTATTAAAATGAAGATGTTTACTGCTTTTATGGAAATCCTTAAAATGCATTGTTTTCATCTGAATAATATTAAGTGGCTTTTTTTCTATTTACTGCCAAATGTATCCGCCTGAAAGAAATCGGTGACCAGAATTCATTAGCTCTTAGAGCTTTCTCTATCTGATAATGAACATTGTGTACTTCCTGAATACAAAAGTGACCAGCAGTAGAGTATTTCAAAACTAAGTCATCGATTTGTGGGTGTTTTTTTAGAAATTCCTTCATTGCCAGAGACATCATCTGATTATTGTTTTGGGGTACACAGCTGTCACTCCACATTATAATATGTTTTACCTTAGGTGAGTTTTGAATTATTTTTTCCAAAATTTTGGAAACAGCATTTGCATTGTCATTTCTAGAATGATCCTGTGTCAATTTCTCTCCAAATTGCGCAATATACATATTTGGTTGGGAAAACATGAACTGTCATGTTAAATAAATTTAATTTGCTCCTATAGAAGGAAATATTTGTTTGCTCTCGGAATTCCTATCACATTTTCTAAATGAAAGGACACTACAATTGTATGTTCATCTTTGATCTTATGATATTCCTCTCTTTCCTTTCTCCTGTTTTCCTTTTTATCTACGTTTTCAGTGTATTTTTATTTTAAATCATTAGAAATATTATTTTCCAACTCATTAATTCTGCATTCACATCTGTCCGCTTTGGGCTGAAAGAAATCCAAATTAAATTCTTCATTAAAAATATTCCGATATATAGATAATTTTTACAAATTGACATCTTTCGTTTACACAACATTCCTTGTAGAGGTCGTACGTTTTCGTGATATTTAAGTTGGAGGCGAGGCACTCCTTAGTAGTACTAGGTCTACAATAGTGACTGTTTTAGGGAAAGATTTAATGTGTGCCCTCACTCTGTCTTTCACGTCTTTTGGTATTTTATCCTTAGTTTTGCTACCTGGATCGTCCAATTTTGGTGTTCCTGTTATTTTATCTTTGTATAAATGTGCATTATTTTTCATATTCTGTCTTTTAGAAAGTGTGTTGAGGTAGAACTTCTTACACACAATAATTTCTTTATTTGAAACATAAAACTTGTAAACGAATGTATTCTTCTGTGGAAAGTTTAGAATACTTTCTGTTGGATTTCTTTTTTTTCTGGAAAGGATCTGATGTCCTCAGTATGTAGCTGACCTTTTCAGAATGAGTTTCCAATTTGTAAAACGAAATAAATAATCTCTCTTGCTCTTCTGGAGTGACATTTAGAGTGCAGTTGTGACGACAAAAATTTCCACAATTTGTTGTTTTGTTACATTGTTAAGCTTGATCTTGCCTCTGTAATTTAAATGTTCTAAGCCAGCTTGATGTTTCTTCGGCCCTTGCACTTTTTTTCCAATCCTTCTTATTACACGATGCCACCAGATTGCGAAAACTGACAGCCACAACACAGCGAGATATTGAGTTCTTAAAACGGATTGGGTCTACTAGATACATGCGCTCCTAACGAAGGGTTAACATTTACGTATTAACCGAAAAGAAGTAAAAACGTAATAATCCGGGTTGTAAACAGGATTTACAGGTAACCACAATTTTATAATATTATATCAACATGTGACGTGGAGTACAAATAGTTTGTGTCGCATATAAATTCGTTGATTTAGCAAGACATTCACTCAGGCGTCGTAAGGAATAACCAAATGCCCAATTTTGCCGAACATTCTAGATGGTTACCAATTAAACCCAATAAAGAATAAATAGTTCGATATTTATAACATTATGTTTACCTCCTTGCAAAACTGTTTTGCTTTAACACAAACAGTGCTTACAGCACTGTTTTGCCTCGGTGTCTCGTCTTCTTCAGTACTGCTTGCCGCATTAGGTTCGTATTCAGAACAAGAATGCTCAAAAACAGCATCTTCAATTTCACTTTCACACAACATTGCAATTAAATCTGCTTCTCAAAAGATCTTACAATACCTGGACGCTTGGAGCCAACAAGATAATGTCCACATACATGAAAACAGATTGGTTTGCGCGGTGAAGCAGATAGAACCTTTTTTCCCGAACTTGAACATACGTTTTGCAGATAGAACCATTTTATCTTATCTGTATCTCAGAAACTTAGCTTCGTAGATCAATGTAACTAAGAGATTATGTAAATCTCATCGCTACTATTACAAATATAACATAAAGTCATTTTTGGAAAAAATGTTAGATAGAACCTTTTTACTTTAAGGTCGCGACTTATTGTTTATATTCACTAATAAATTCCCTGTCGCGAACACTTCTATCTCGTGCATTAGATGTGCACCTACCCACGAACATATTCGCCTCGGGCTCCACTAAACTATCTATAAGGCGCTGATTCTAATATATCCGTACCTCTGTCTTCCCTTGCTTTTTACCCGAAGATCACACGATTTGTTAAAGTTTTATGACTAAAGTTCTATCATGTCACTCAC
The DNA here is from genome assembly GCA_031308135.1 of Acheta domesticus. NCBI lineage: Eukaryota > Metazoa > Arthropoda > Insecta > Orthoptera > Gryllidae > Acheta > Acheta domesticus. The sequence continues at coordinate 79,761,884 of JAHLJT010004567.1, forward strand.
TGCTTTCACTATTGTCCTGTCTTTGAATCCCGAGTTTTTAATAATTTTACAAATAGTTCAATTCGGTGGTACTGCATAATGTCTATCGTAAATCCAATTATACTATCGTTCAGTAACGAATTCAATTAATGGCTCTCGGATTTATGTTTCCAATTCCAATGTTCAAATTTACGATTCAACACAATCCTAAAGTTAAACTCTCCTCCAAGAATTATTTAAAATAATCTTCCTACCACACTAAATTATAATATATTATTCGTATCAGCTAACTCATTGACAATCCTATCATTCCCTTGCTATGAAAGTTAAAGTTCAAATTTCTAAAGTTCCAAATTGCTCGTCACACGCAATTACTTCTAAACCAACCTTCTGTGTCGCGATCCCGTAAGAGAGTGATCGAGACGATGCCTTCTTCCTCGCAAGAGACAATCTTTTTATTGTTTTTTACAAAAATCCTCTCACATACTGTAATACCCCCGTCAACTGCGATACTTTCTAAGTGATATCTTATCAATTTATGTAATCTCAATTGGAAACGTGAACGTGGTACGTGGGTGGCTGCTCTGACCACGTGCTCGTGAAAACTGTTCAAAGGGTTGGTTGACTCGATAGCTTAGTGGTCAGGGCAGCTGGGCGTAAACCAGAAGGCCCAGGTTCGAATCCCGGTCGGGCCGACCAATTCTTTGAAGAAATTTAATTATTAAAACGCATTGTTACTTGGTAACATGGTCACAATTTGGAGTTTATCAACATCCCCTGGGTGTTGATTCTATATGACTGCGGAACATATTCTCCGAGCGTATAGCTTCCAACAAGGTGACGGGATGGTGACAATTATATATACATATAAGGAGCGATAGTGCGCTCGTGAAAACTGTTCAAAGGGTTGGTTGACTCGATAGCTTAGTGGTCAGAGCAGCTGGGCGTAAACCAGAAGGCCCGGGTTCGAATCCCGGTCGGGCCGACCGATTCTTTGAACAAATTTAATTATAAATATTCATTAGATTGTTTAATATGAAGTAATGAAGGAAAAATTTATGGTGACTAGTTTTAATACTAGTGTAGGTATAAGGTCAGAATAAGTGGCTGTCTGCAAATAAGCCAATGATAAAATTGATTATGGAAATTTAAAAAAATACAAGTGAAAACGGACGTGAAATGTTTTTTAAGAACTGTGATTTTCTCAGACGCGATTCAGATACGGCATCGCACGTAGGCGTATATTAAATAACTTTGGGAGTTGAGAAGAAAAATAAATTATGATTTCGTTCCTGAAACATAAAGTAATTAATGGGAGGTTCCAAAGTTAAACTTCAGTGGTGATTTCACGTCAAGTTTTGTGAATAAAATGTTTCAATTAATGGTTTTGTTCGTGAAGCAGGACGTTTAGACAGTGCGGATGAAAAAAGATAAAATAGGAATGTCGAACTGAAGCATACGCGGGTTTAGTCAAGTGTAAATAGTCTTCATTATTCTTAATATTATTAGGTTTAAGAGTTGAAATTTTTAAATAATTTAATTTTCACATTAATTTGTTAGTAATAGTATAATGCGTAATTAATAATTGTATTCGAGGATCGATAATTTCAAACTTCAAAAGCAAGATATAAGAATCGAAGATTCCTTGAAGACTTCGAACACTCGTTACGTTGGAATTTCTTCTCGGTTTAATCGTAGGCTGCACCATCTCAACGAAGTATTAGCGCTGCGGGAAACGTCGAATAGTCAAAAATACGAAATCTTTGCAAAGAACATTTTAAAGGTCTTAAGAAACTAAAGACATTGTTATTTTAATTAAAATGGCTCTAAATTGTAGCGCGTTGAGCTTAGCAGACTATGAGAAATTAAGGTGAGGCTAATTTACGCTGTAACATCCTCTGGTCGCTACTTACATGAAGGATCACTGGTGATGAATTGATTGTTGATGGGCGATTCACCAGTCTTACGTTTCTGAAAATATTATTTCAGGTGCTGTTATCATCACAAATGAATTGAGAAGCGTGTAGAATGAATGCATATAATTGTATCAAAGACTGTCACACTACATTAATAAAATTAATACCTTCCAAAGAATTGAATAACACTACACTACTTAAACATAAACATTAAATTGTTGTGACTTGAATTAAGCTACTGAAATTGCTAATTAAATTTTTGGAACAGACAAGGTCAAGAATTTGAATTTAGGTGAACAGTAAGGCTGTTGGATCACAAATAACAGAGACCAAAGACCAAAAAACTTTTTGTGTGTGTTCACCTAATTCTTATCATTTAAAGTGTGCTGATTCGAAAAATAAAAATAAAAATGCCGTATCACCCACCATTTGTTCACATTTTATCATTTTATCTGTATAGCTAGGCAAATACTGCTCTGAGTATCTAGATATGTATGAGATGCAGGAAGTTATAAATTCCCATATTTACTATGCGATTGGGATAGTAGGGCACGAGATTAGTCTAGAAAGAACTGGCCTGTAACAAAATCTTAAACCCAGGGAAAAGAATATTCTACGGGAACATATGGTGGATCAACACAAGATTCTCCTGGCTCCATTGCACATAAAATTACGTCTCGTGAAACAATTGACTTACCTAAGATGAGCAGTATTTCAAGTACCTTTGTGAAAAGTTTACGCAATTTGTCTGCAGCGAAATTATTAAAAGACGGTATCTTCATTGAGACTGATATTAAAAAGTGATGTTTGATCCCCAATTGGAACTACATTTAACATAAAATGAAAATGAAGCGTAGAGTGCTTTTAATCACGTTGTTAATTGGTTCCTAGCCAACAAAAAATACAAAGATTATCAAGCAATTGTTGCCAATATGTTGAAAGATTTGAAGAAATTTAGATGTTTAATGAGTCTCAAGGTTTACTTCTTAAACAGTCATTTACAATTCTTTTCGGACGACTTAGGTGATGTAAGTGAAGAACAAGGTGAGCGTTTTCATTAAAATCTGAAAGTGATGAAAAAACGTTATCAGGGACGCTGAAACAACAACATGATGGGAGATTACTGTTGGTCACTTCACCGAAAGAGTCAGCGAACGGCGTAGAGAAGAAAGAGCTATTTCAGGGGCTTTAAGAAAAGAGACAAAAAAAATATACGTCAATGGACACGTAAAGACTTTGTAGATTGTAATGTTAAAACATAAAGCCATCTTCTATTTTTAAATAACGTTCTGTTGGTATTTTAGAGGACGTTTATTTTTCACTCTATTAGCATATTTAGCATATTTTCCCTTATCTTAATAGATCAAATTCGGACCAAACTGTGGGTGATGGAAAGAAATAGAGTTCACATGCGGATTCAGTACCCACAAAACTATAAATATTAGCTATTAAGATTTAAAACGTTTTGAAACCCTTTTTTTGACCTGTGTAATTATTGTACTGGTGATTACAAACGCTTGTGTATCGGTGTAACCAGATCAGCTGTTTGTGCTGGTGAAATTCGAAGTGCAGATGACGGCGGCTGAGCTGAAGTGGTGGAGGACGCTGGATGGCACTCGTCATATGCGTCACGTGAGTGTGTTCGCATTCGCACTGTGGCGCATTCTTGATCGTGCCACCTGTGTATTTCTGTTTTACTTCTTCGTTTCTCTTCAAATAGATCCTTCTTTATATAGCAATATTTTTCTTAAAAGATTTGCTTCGACTCGTATATTTTCTGTGGCACTATTGATTATTAGTTTTTACTTTCCCGTATACGTACGTATATACGGAGTAATATACGGAATATGGGAAAAATTATGTAATGCTGCGCGTTACTATAAACGGCGGGTTTTCGGCAGAAAAAAATTTCATTGCCGGACCCTGATAACGAAACAGCGGATAAATCCAGTTAATAAATTAAGAAAAATATTTCCCTAACACGTGGTGTAGCCAGAATCCCTGCTTTGTGGGCCCTTGATATCGAAAAATGAATTGGAAGCAAAACGTCCGTCTATCTGTCGGTGAACACTATCAGCGCCTAAGCTGCGTAGGACTTTTCTGAAATTGAGGAAACCCCTGTCGATCTGGCTCGAGGCGAAGCTTTGAGATTTTGAAAAAGAAATTTTTGGGGGTACTTTACATGAAGAACGCCGGACATTTTCAACTTTTTCTCAAAAAGGCTCCGAATTGTTTCTTTAAATTTCTTGTAAGAATAGAGTAAAATACACTTAATAAAGTGGCATATATATCCAAATTACACGGTTTATTCTGAATTTTCGGAAATTGTAAAAGTTTGAATTTTGTTTGGCGTCTTCCTACAACTACAAAATTGAATATAGAGATTTTTTTCCAAATAAAATTTATTCTTCATAGTGAGTTCTTTCATTAAGGCTAGTTACTTTTATATGAAAATTTTATATGAGCAATTTAAAAAATTACAAAACAAGATTTTCTCAAAAATGGCTTCAAATGTTTTCTTCACTTTTTTTGAGCGGATAGGGCAAATTACACACTTTAATATGAAAAGTTCATTTTGAATTTTTTTTCAAAAATTACACAAATGTAATTTTTTAAATGATTTCTTACTCGGTTAATATGCATATTTCCAGCAATTTGTGAACACTATTGTATTGTGAGTGAATGTGCATTAAATGATTTCAAATAAAGTGTTTTGAAAACTCACAAATTTTCTGTGAAAAAGAACATGTTTCGCATTTTTAGTAGCGCTTAAACCCCATTTTCTTGAAAAAAGTTTAAATTTTTTAAAGAAAATTGCCATTTAGGAGGAAGTTTTACTGTTCTTTAATATTCTAAAATTAATATATCCGTTCTACCATTCGGAAACCGAAAAATTAAGAAAATGTCAAAAATTACTTTGAGCGGCGATAGATGGCAGCTGGCGCGAGTATGTAACAATTCCGAGTAGCTAGTCCAGAACCAAGGAGAAAGAAAACGAAAACGGGAAAGTCTGTGTCATTTTGTAGCCCCACTTTTTTAATTTATTACGGCCGCTTTTTAACAACGAAGGTCATCAGCGATCACAATGAAATATACATCAATAGGTTGCATTACAGATTATATTACATGACAATTTATAACATTATATCACATATTACTCCACATTGTATTACATTAACATCAAATTTAATATATTATCTTATTTAAGTTAACAATTTATATAAGCTATAATTATAATTTCAGTACTTTAGCACATCTGTCTGCAGAGCTGAACAATTTATATAAGTTTGTGCCTAATTCAGTAAGTTTCTTTCCTTAGCAATATCGAGGCATTCTAGGATAAGGTGTTGTATAGATATTGTTGCACTACATTTAGGGCATGGTTCTGTGTCGAAATTTTTTAATATGTAACAATATTTCAGAATAAAATGATCAATCCGTAGTCTAGTGATGACAACTTGCAGAATTTCGGCAAGGGTGGACCCAGTATGGAGTTCCTAAGTAATTGTAGTTTTGATGGTTTTAACTTTCACTGTCAGTCCCAATATTTGAAACAGGATGCTTTCATTCATTTTGTTAACATTGAAAGTCACCTTCAATTCACAATTTGATTGAGTTATACATGTTGTTTTATTGGAATGTATATGTTTATTGGATGCACAATCTTTAAAAAAAACTCTCAAACTGTTAAATAAGTATTAAAATATTTTCTAATAATGATCGCGACTCCCAGCAGTTGTTTCGTACAGCTATTTTAAAGGAAACATTATTTCTAAGATGAGAATGATCTTGGTTGCCCGGATGACGCCGAGTCGAAGACTGTGATTCCGAAGTTTCGACCATTCTATCATCGTCTTCCTCAGGGCTGAAGTGCCAATAAAACTGGCTTCGGCTCTTGACACAGCAGCCCTCTAGCGGAAGCCTTCGCCGTCAGTATTTCTCAGAAGGCAGGCCTGAGTTATAATTGTTTGGGCCAGTCATAGGTCTTTATTCTTCCAGAAGAATTTGAGTCACGTTGACACAATAATATTTAATGGAATTTTTTTTGGCAGAGCCAATCTACTTATTTGCGAGATCCAATGAGGTCTGCATGAGAACGACTTCCATAATTAGCACACTGTACCAGTATCTCTCCCACCATTAACATATGTTAATTTGGCAACGAGAGGAAGCGGTTTTCTGGGTTACGATATACCCATGTGCAAGCAGCATTCCGTATTTTCGCTCGTTCCATGTTGGTCAATACTGTTAAGGTAAGAGAAAGTTCGAAAGTACGAAATGGATGTGGGAATGCATTCCATTTCATGGAGTTTTATCTCCAAGTAAAAATTAATTAGAGCAATTATACGCTCCCATTTGTAAATAAAACACGTTTATAGGCTAAAACTGGTTCATTCTCTCTTAAAACTCTACAGAAATGTTTTAAATTGAGCTTTGACACTACAAAATTACTGTAACTCACGAAAACTTCATTGTTTCGTTTCGTTTTATACAGTAATGTATGATGCATGAACATGGGGCGTATGGATCACAAGAGATTAGCAATAAAAGTGAATTGTTATCCTTCAAACGTATATCTGTCTGAAAATCTTCACAATGTATCTGAATTCCATTGCGTATTTCCCCCCTTAGAATGAGAACCTCCTGAATAAATCGAAGTGCATATAATGCATTCGTATGTACGAGGAAACCACGCTTATCGTGCTTAAACTGTATATTCTCTCTTTTAAAGACAAAATGAGTCATTCAGACTGAAAATGTGATGAAATTTGTTTGAGGGCCTGTAATGGAATACATTTTTCATGTTTGGTACAATCCGTGTGCACAATATAAATAATGTATAAATATAGTATTAATTTATGCTGCGTTTATACCAATTTTACATCAAAGTGCAAAAAAAAAATTGAAAAAATTATTCGTATGACACGTGACAAAAAACAAGGAATACAATCTTTATTCGATGTAAAGAATAAAAGAAAGATTGAGAAAAATAAATAAGAAAGAAATAGAAATACTGAGATTATAATTAATATTTTTCTATCTATATTTCAATTATATCAATTACGTTGGTCCATTATTTAAAAAACAGAAAAATTCTTGAAATAACAGTATTATACTATCTTAAATGAAATACATAGTATTCACTATATATGTGTATATATATATATATATATATATATATATATATATTTCATTTAATATTGTATAATACTGTTATATCAAAACTTTTCTGACTTTTAAATGATGGACCAACATAATTGATGTAATTAGAAATACTGAGAACAGTCAATTTCCTTAGCCACTTTCTTTTCGTTGTTTTGGTCATTGCGGCATCTTACAGAAAATTATTCTCTACCAAAATACCAATTCAGAACGATTGTGTTTTTAAAATGGCTTTAGACTGATAACTAAGCTGTGGGTTTGACCACTAAAAACGTAAAAGTAGGAAGGTAAAATTTTGTGCAAACAATTTACCCTTTCTCAAATAAAAAGACATTAAGAGGAGAATTGCCCAACAGAAACGTTGTTAAATAAAATAACACTAGGAAGTGAGTATGATTAGCAAGAAATAACTGAATATTGCTTCAAATTCTCCAAAACTTTCTGATGTATTTTATCTGGTGTTGTGAAATAATGTTCTTAAAGTGGAAATCCTTCGTCCTTACAAAAATATAAAAGCGGGATTAAATATGCCCACTCTCTCGCATGTATCTCAGAAATCTCAACTCGCTAAACGACGCTCCTGGACACGTAAACGCATACAAAGAACACTTCTTGGCATTCAAAGAACACGCATACAAAAACATTTAACCAAATAGACATTTATAGGTATTACATAATTCACATACAATACTTCTATGCGAATTATTTATTAAATTTTTAATATTGATAAGTATTTGTTAAGTAAACCAAAATATTGTGTTTTACAGTTATAAAAAAATAGGCGTAGAGGGGCAAAATCTGCAGCTTACTGATAACCAGTCAAACTTAATGTTCTATAAGAAGACATCACCAACTACATGAATAGTATCAGTTCTCAACTGAAGCTTTGTAGACCTGGAGGTCTTAGTTTCGAGTCTCGAAAATTGTGGATATTAAACCCGGTTAAATATCCGGATCAGAAAACGCCCTGTCCAGAGAAAATAATTCTAGAGGTCCGTATTCTTATCGGTTCCATTCCTTCCGTCAAGTTGTAGGGCTATGTCGGAGAAGCACATCAAACAATGAACCAGAATCATTCGCTACTCCCTTTGTCTTCACTCTCATTCTTAAGGTCGGGCGTTGGCGTGATTTTCCGACTTCTAGGAATTACAAAATAATGCAAAATTGCCTACAGATCTCTGAAATTCATATGTGCGGTGCGATTGGACCAAGTCTTTGGGTCGGTCCGATTGGATCTTCAGTTGTTGCGAAATCAAAGAAAATCCCCGCCAGCGAAGGAAAGTGACACAGAAAAACTTTCGAATACGTTGGCAGAGGCCAATAATCAGCGTTACGAGGGAGAATCTTTCTCGCACCAAAAAGATGACATGGGGAAACAGTGAAACTGATGCGTTACCTTTTGAACCCGTACTTGCGGTTTCATAATTTCGACCGCATCGTATACGTGGCGTCTAACTTTCACACGTACCTTAAGTATACATTATTGCAAGCCTGTCCAAAACCGTGCTCCGGTGAAATTTTGCCCCGCCCGCGCTCCACGCAATGCAAATTAGTCACCAGCGGAGGGGGGCATTCCTTCAGTCCGTGCGATAAGAGAACAGACAACCTGCTGCTGGCTAGCTGCTGCACTTTATCTCAAAGGTGACAGCAAATAGTGTAGACATTTGGCTTGACAGTGGTTCTACAGACGTGATATTCGGACAAACCATCTAAAAGACAGAAAGATAAATTTCGAACGGCGAACTCTTGGAGTATTATGTACATTTTCCGCAACAGGAGTTCTCAAAACTGCATATGAAAGCAGCCAAAGTAATTTCTGTGTTGGATCCACGTATGTATGCGAGAGCTTTTTTTATTATGCAGTTCACAAAATCGAAGTTCAAGGATGTTTGAGCAAACTAGAGTCTTCGGAATTCCTTGCATTTGTTAGCGACAAAGAATTTCGTGCCCCACATCGCACGAATAGTAAACAAACAAAAAAAATTGTACTATGAAATTGCTTTTCCTTGCTTTAACTGAACCTACTTATCCAGGATACTCCGTTTTCCTCCTTCATTATGTTTCAAACTAGAAAATAGCAAGGAAACTTACTTATTGAATAAAATTAAATTAAAATCCCGTTTGATTTTACATGAACTGGGCGCGAATTAAAACATTGTCGTATTTGATCTGTTCGAAACGAGCTAGTATGACTGTCGCTCCGCGAGAAAAGTTTGACGGTAGGGCTGACAGTTGGGGACTCCCGTCGTTTAGCAGTGGGGGACCCCGCTATCGGAAGATGGCGGAAACTGCCGAAACGAAGCACGCTTCATCTGTCGGAGCTAATTTGGTGCTCCGGAGCATGAGAGGAGCAGAAATCTTAGACCGGCCTGCATTATTGTGTGTCAACATTTTATCGTGTTAACATGAACAATGCATTCTATGGCAAGACGGTGTTTCATAAACCTGTTCGTATTGTGAGGTTAACATTTATTTTCTCACATACTACTTACATAGTGTAAAGAAAAAGTGTTGTAATACTGCAGAAAAGCGGAAATTTTGTGACACAAAAGTCATCTTGTGGCAAACATTGGTAATTCTTTTCCTACACGTTGTAAATTACTTTCTCTTACATGTCGTGTAATCACAATCCATGTTTTGTGTGTCCCAGATATTGAAAAAATGGTTTACGGCAAACCAGCTCTCTGACCGTCAGTCTGGCCGTCTGTGGACCAACTGCAGTGACCAATCCGTAAGCAGGGATTTTCATCAAAATAGTCATTTTCCGATCTACCTGGCTGTAATTTGAAACGGATGTTTTCATCTTCGGCAATAGTTTACATGAAGCCACAACATTTCCAAAAATTTCAATAACAGATCCAAATTTTTTCTTTAATTTATTTCCCAAATTGTAAAAACGCTTATAAAAATCGCGCGCGTCATTGATTTCCATGAAATTTGGAAAAATTGCACATGTCTACATTTTTTCGGAAACTTCCTACAAATACAGTAGGAAACACACATTTTTCTTAATAAAATCTGTTTTTTAAATTTTAATCTT
>JAHLJT010004567.1:79772981-79981958 GCA_031308135.1 Acheta domesticus
ATGTATAATTTCCTTCCCGTCTTAGGCCAAAATATTTTTTGTATTAATTTAATGAGCAATTCTCATTTGAAATACGAAACTGAATGCCCTCTTTTCCACCACTCGTTCTTCGCTCAATACGGCAGAGAGGACTCGACGCTTCAAGGGTAATAACCATGATTTTTACTTTCCCGTATACTATACGTATGTACGTTTAGAATAGAGAAAGGTTATGTAATGATGCGCGAAAAAACGGCGGATTTTCGGCAGAAAAACTTTTATTACAGGGCACTGGTAACGAAAATGTGAATATTCCAGTTGCTAAATTAAGAGAAAAAATCTCCTAACACGTGGTGTAGCCAGTATTTTGTAGGTCCTTGATACCGAGAAAATAATGAAAGCAAAACGTCTGTCTGTGAACAACGCTAGTGACTAAACCGTTCAGCCGATTTTCTCCAAAATTGATATTCCCCGATTGATCTGAATATTCTCAAGGCCCCTTTAATTGAAACTATATTTTAATTTTAACTTAACACGAAGCCTCTGAGACATTTCAAAATTTTGAAAAAAATGGCGCCAACAATTTTGACTAAATTTGTTGTTGGATAGTCGGAAGGTCATTTAACAGAATGGCATTAATCTTATGTTGGTTGAAAAACTCTGATTTTTCGATAATTGAAAAAAAGTTCGGCATCTTCCTACAACTGCAATATGAAGATACATTTTTGGTCTTAATGAATGTGTTCATAAAAAAGGTCTTAAATAAGGTCATGTTCAATTCTTCAAAATCATAACTATTTTTTTCGAAAAATTGTGTCAAACACAATTTTTTATTTTCTTTAAACCATTTTTTCTTAAAAACCGCACAAGGTTTTTGATTAAATTGGTACTTAAGATAGCATACACAACACCGCGATGAGTGTGACAACACTGACCACTGCGATGAGTGTTGAAATAGTGAGTTGTACGCTGCTTCTTGGTTGAATGGGACGTTTTCATATAATAGCTAAGATGTTAGTAGCACATAAAGCGCAATATTTCAGTACTACGTAGCTCTTTCCTCTAATACGGGAAAGTAAGTGCTGTTGAAGCACCATTAGTTATTTTCTTTAAACCATTTTTTCTTAAAAATCACACAACGTTTTTGATTAAATTGGGACCTGAGATAGCATAAAGGAATCTTAAGAGAATGGTGCAGGTTTTCATGTCGTTAAAATGCCTGATTTTGCGCAACAAGTTTTAAAAATAAAAAAAAAAATTCGGCGTCTTTCTACAACTACACTGTGAAGATACGATTGTTTTTTAATGAAATATGCTCATCAAAACAGATCTTAAAATTAGGTCACGTTGAATTTTTGAAAATATGAGTAGTTTTTCTATAATTTCTGACAAACGAATAGCCGCTCGGAACTGACTGCGTTTCGTTTTCGTGGTTTTCTTACAACTACAATTTTAAAAATACATTTTTCTCAAATAAATGTATTTATCAAAACTACATCTTCAAATAAGGTCATACTTAATTTTTCAAAATACGAGTAGTTTTTCTATTATTTTGTGACAAACATAATAGCCGCTGAAATTTACTGCGCTTCGGACAGCTGGATGCGTCGTAAATTAGAATTTGCAATGTTGTATATTATTTCGTTGTTCGTTTTTACATTCGACCTTTTGTTATACAATTACACATTAATCTTTAAAGAAATTATTTCTTTTCAAATATTGGAATAAAACATGCTAGCTCATTAAGGGAGTAGTGACAATGCAGGAACGCAACAATTGAATTCTCGTTCCTCTGTCGCGAATTTCTGTGAATTACGTGTCATTGTTGTGACTTGATGGTGCAGACTTCTATGGTACCAGACTTCTTTTTCCAATACAAGTTACAAAACGTTTGTATTATATTTTTATGCAGTTGTGTAATTCACACAGTTTTGACAAACACTGCGATGAAAACAGTGAGTTGTTCGCACTGTGTAAAGGCTGATTCACACGTTGCCAGTATTAGTGTGCCAGTTACGGGTTTGCCAGCACCTAAACAGTGCTGGCGTTCTACACGACTGGCAATAGCAGGTATACAATGGCATTTACTGTTTACATAATGGCATGCAAGATGAGATGTTTTCCTTGCTGCTTCTAGCCATCTATCGAGCATGCCTTGCAGCCGTGAATGCTCTGCCATGGCCAGCCGCATTGCCAGACCTCTCCTCGATCGAGAATGTTTGGGGTGCTTTGGAGCTTGCGATCAGGACCCCACAATCTGCAAGAACTGCGCGCTGAAGTGCAAACTGCATGGGATGGACTAGCACAGGACTCCATTCGAGACCTGCACAAAATCCATGCCGCGAAGTCTGGACGCCAACATAGCGGCCCCACGCCATACTAACATGTACAGTCTGTGGCCGTTGTAGCGCAATACATATTGGACCTACAAATGTGTAAGTGTAATAATTTTGTATGCGTGGTATCCTCTACCTGCTTGCCAACAATGATCGCAATCCGCCTCGTCCATCTGGGTACAGCTTTTTCTATGACAAAGAGTGTATACACACACACACTCACGCACACACGCACGCGCGCGCGCGCACACACACACACACACACACACACACACACCACACATACACACACGCGTGTATATATATATATATATTATATATATATATAAATATATATGTGATAAAAGAGAATCAACACGCATATCAATTAGAGCCATTCCCTCATTCCCTTCCGTGAAAACTGCATTGCAATATCTTCAACCGTTCTAAAGTTACAGGAGGTGTTAAAATTACGTGACTCATCCTGTATATAAAAACATATAAACATATATTTACATACATACAGACATTAATTTTGGGACAAAAAACTCATCAAACTCGTGTGTTTTGATTGTCTTGATGGGTGAAAACATTATTCACGCAGGATATGCATGGAGGTTAGTCTAGGACCATCCAGTAAACCACAGAAAATTATAGAAAACAAAGAAGAAAATGAATTGATAGAAGAACTGCGAGCAAAAATCCACATTCAAATATTATGATATAGTATTCAACGTTAATAGTTCTTTGTGATCTGAGTTGAGGGTCGAATTTCGGTAATAACATATGCCGTCTGATGAAGATTGAGTAATAAAGAGAATGCTTATAACTCATGAACATTTTATTACATTTTTACAGAAGACCCAGAAATAAAGTTTATTACTTTTCATTTATGAAGAGAGTATATAGATTCTAACAAGAAATATACACTCTTGAGGATATTATTGCTTTTAGTAAAACGGTAGATGTGATAAAATTGTAATGTTAGTATCTAAGTGTGATTGAGTTAAGACCTCTTTTAATTGAATATTGTAGTGTAAACGACAAACTAGATTTAAATTATTTGTCAATTTTACATTCAGTATTTTCAATGGAAAATACTTTTCTGTGTGGTAAGAGACAATTTATCTGCCATGCAAAAAAGTTGTAGAACCTGAAGAAGGAAAGTGACTTAAAATGGCAAAAAAATAAGTTTTCTCCGTCCAAATTAATGTTAAAGAATGCCATACTTAGCTTTTTAATCATTTAATTTCCTTTATTAAATAGGAGATATTTTATTAGACACTTCCATGTGAGCTTAGAAATACATAATAAAGATTGAATTATGAATAAAAATTTGGAGATTGTAAAAGATGTTTCTATTTTACATAGAAGTGCTGCATATCCGTTAGAGTCTGATTTCATTTATGTATGAATTAAACTGATTAAAGTTAGTTTATGTCTATACAATGTTGTATGTAATGTTTCATACTCAGACTTTTTACGGGAAATAGTTAATGAATTTAAATTAGAATAAAAAAAACATCAGCTAATACGATTTCTTTATCATTCGCAAAGCAAGGCCAATCTGGTATACTCAGAACTTCAATTGTGAGTCAATGGCGGACTCCAGAAAAAATGGCAGCATATACTGCCATTGTCATATATGAAGACAATTTTTGATACAACGTACATAGATCTATTTAGGTGGATTTGGTTTAATCTCGATCTGTGCACTAAAATCGCAGCGCCAATTCAAGTTTTGGAAATACCTTAGAATTTCTAGTTGGATCCGAAAACATATTATAATTTGGTTTCATTATCAGTTCCTCTCCAAGAGGACCGAGACGCGTCGAATGACACTTCACATTCTCGGTTGGTGCACGGGAAGTTGTCCAACCGAGAGAGACGGATCCACATGCACCCTCGCAGTTACTCAAATACTATACAGCGATATCAAGGGCATATATTTTAAACATTTTGTGTTCTTGTGATACCAACCTGTGTGGACGAAGTGGCTAAGAATGTGTACTGACTCGGCGCTCCGGTCTGAAGCGTTGCGGGTGCTAGTCCCGTCTTAGCATGGTAGTGTGCCCTATCTTCTTAATGTAATAGGTTTGTTCCAGCAAACAATCGGGACTGTTTTACGTACTCTCTCTCTGCGCATGCGCGAGTACAAACTAGTCAGAATTGAATCCCGGACTGGGATCTGTTGGAACAATGAAGTACAAAAATCTGTCTGCAGATGCCGCTGCATTCGTTTCATAGTTGCAGAATCAATTGCCAGATGTCACCATTGTCGTATCGTGTGCGAAAGCTTACTTCCAGTCAGTTTTTGGTATTCTACTTGCGCGTTACGTTCTATATTTGCTCCCTATTATTTTCTTGACCTCGCTTCTAATTACGGACTTCGAACCTGGTAAACTGTGACTTGCGCTTTTGTTGTTGATTACTCTTTTGGATTTCGGTTTATTGTTATTGTTTATTGTTATATTACAATGAGCGATAGTAGCAGTTGGGCAGATTCTTCTGAATCCTCCATTTCTTCGGACGAGGATTTGATCGCAATTTTGCCCAGGAAGAGGACCAAGATCGACGACTATGTCGAAACGGTGGTGCCTCGGTACGACGAGGAAGTATTTTTTTCTCACTTCAGAGTGAGCCGCAACATTGCGGAGGAGTTAGCGGAGAAATTTGAAGGGAGCGAGTATTTCAGTTACCAGGCAGGAGGGAATGGGAAATTGTCTCCCTTCAAATGTATTTTAATAATGTTTGTGTGTTTGTGGGCCATCAGACGGCCAGTTTTCGGGATGTGGCCGATAGATTCGGTGTTACAATTAGCATCCCTGCACAGGGTGCTCCATAAAACAATTTATTTTTTTTCGAATTTGGCATCAAGTGTCATAACCTGGCCAAACGCAGGGGAAAGAGAGAGATTTTGGAGCATTTCCAAAATAAAGGCTTTCCAGGAGTTATTGGGTAATTGATGGGTCTCACATTAAAATTGACAAGCCCCACAAATGACCCTGAATCCTATTTAAATAGGAAAAAATTTTATTCTATTCAGGTAATAGGAAAATTTTTATAATTGCAGCCTTAGTTATATCAATAAAAATTTCATTATATAATTTATTAATTTGGGTTATGAATAAAGTATTTCTGGTAAATCAGAAGTTGACGGTGACCGTTTCTTTCACACGAAACTGGGGCGCTGCTTCAGAAGACGAGTGGAGAGCCCGGAAAAAACGGTGAAGGGCACAGGAGCCAAAGTCAGACGTTGTGATGCTTTGCGGGAATGACAGAGAGAGCCCAGAAGATGGGGAAGAGAAAAAATTCTCACGGACGTCCTGTCCGAAGACCGGCGCCGCCCACGCCGGTCGCGCAGGAGCCTGACCAACTCCTTAAAAAAAAGCTGAAATGAAAAGTCGCCGGTCAGATTTAGGGCAATTTCGCATGATTTTCGAAACACAGATGAAGGTGAAGCCCGCCCGGGAGTTGCGAAGTGAACTGCAGCATTCTATTGACTTATTCACTGAAGGGGCACCGTCAACTTCCGATCAACCCATATATATATATATATATATATATATATATATATATATATATATATATATATATATATATATATATATATCTGTGTGTGTGTGTGCTTGTACCAACTAACAACCTTGTTTTTCTCCTTTGTAGCTACAAGTGGTCTGTGATCATGAGAAAAGGATTAGAGATGTGGGTTTGTTGGATTCCCAGGGTCCGTACATGATGCACGTGTCCTTAGGAGGTCACCTCTTTTCTCCAACATTGGCAATTTATGTGGAGAGAAAACTACATTTTAGGCGACAGTGCTTACCCATGTCTTCCAAACCTCATGACATCCATATAAAGAAAGAGGGGTTCTGCCGCCTGCTGTTGTGCGTTACAATAGATATTGTGCACAAATAGATATTTTATTGAACATTGCTTTGGACTATTGAACAGAAGTTTAGATTGCTGTACCATGTGAAATTTAGAGACAAGAAAATGGTGGTGCACACCATTCGTGCATGCTGTGTTCTGCACAACATTGCCCTAGGGGATGAAATAGAACTGGATGAAAATGTTGTAGAAGATATTAATGAGGAAGATGATGGGAACAATGAAGACATGGCTGATGACAGAAATGGCCTGCAAAGAGAACGTACATTGCCTACAATATATTATAAATTGTGACATTATGAATGATTCATTAAACATTTATTTATTATAATTTTCTTATTTTATTTCAACTCTTATCTCCTCTACCACAGCAGTTTCTTAGACTCAATCTTGTTGCAAAGTTTTTTGTAGTTTCATTGTATTCTGCATTGAGTGAAGGGATGAATTTTTGTTGAATAGAACTCACATTCTTGATAAACAGTCAAATTAAATCTAATATATTTAATATATGACTTTCCAGATTACAGACTTCAATTTCTTGGGAATCTAATTTCCCTTCATGTGTAGAGGAAATTCTGAAATGGCACCTTGTTTTGCTTGTGGGCATTAACATTATCTATGCAAGTTCACTCCGTGAATACTTTCTAATAATAATAGTTTTCATGGCAGTATGGAGTTTCCTTAATGTAGCGCATAAGGGATACTAGTCAACACTACAGATCACTTTCCATTGCAGATAGTTTTTATGAAATGCAAAGGAATATTTTCTTACCAAAATGTTGCTACCTATCATAATTGATTTTAAGATTGTCCAGAGGTGTGCAAATTGTTAACTAAAGGCAGACATCTGCAGAATATTTAGTTTTATTCTCTTAGGAGCTGAGTGGTTCAATGTCAAATCAAGTGGCTGGCTGTTTGTAAATTGTGGGACGCATAAAGGACTCAGTACAAATACAAAAAAAAATTCTAGACAACTTTCTTCCCAATTACAGTAAGCATAATGGAGCATGTCATTAAGCTAAGGTTTTAAAAATTGTGGATAAAATTACTGTAAATACAGTTATTGTTCAGAAATATGAATCGCACAGTAATTAGAGGTCAAGAGTGAATCAAAAATAAACGAAATTCAATATTACAAGCTAGAAAAAACCTAATATAACAAGTTGTTGACATTAAAAGAAGAAAAACCTGTTCATTTCTTGCAGAAAGAATGCCAAAAACGAGTGCAAAGAATAATCACATACAATTTTAGTGTTAGAATAATCATACAAAGAACAGAACACTATATCTACTAGGTTACATATGTTCTTTAGTCTTACAATTTGTTTACGTCTACGTGAGTGGGTAGAGATCCCAGTTTGATAAAACTTTCACAATTGCACTATTCTCCCGTAGTACATCACACAGATTAAACCTTTTTCGACATTAAACAAACCTCAAACAGGCAATTCCAAGTTAAAGGCTAGTGCTTTTATTACACTTATGAAGTTATACTGTTACTAATATGAGATGCTACAATAATTTGTGTCAAGTCCATAGCTCTGAGTTCAACGCAATCGTGATCTTCAAATGTCCTAATTAAAATGATACGTAAGAAAGATTACATGAACTATTGAATTCAATTCTGACAATCCCCCAAAATCTTTAATTGGATCTAAATCTGTAATCTTATTGGCAATATCTCGATCAAATAGTTTATAAATACATAAAATATAAATGAAATTTTCTGTATAAGAACCTCTATATTCTGGTTAAATTACCCATGTATAATTTTTTCTTGACCAAGAAAAGTTAAGCAATGTTCTTTCTTTTTAATACCAGGACTTTCTAATAAGCTGAAGCAACCTCTGGAGTATCTGCGCTGGATGGTAGTATTCTGACAATTATTTAAGAGGCCAGCAAATATTAAAGTAACTTAGATCATTGTAGTTCAGAATTCATAATATTCAAGGCAAACTTGACCCATTTCCAACACTTTCATGGAGTGTAATAATAGATATGGTTTAGTGTACACAATTCTGTATGTACGGAGTAATGGACTTTATGTCACTCCTGATCTTGCAGGAGAGCAATAAAAAAAGTGTACTTTGAACGACATTGAACATATTATGTTTTGTATAGTTCCCAACTTTGTCAAAAAGATCCTTTGAACATAGTTCTTAAAACCTCCAGGAAGATCAATGAAACTATAACAAGTATTAAAATCACCCGTTTAAGCAAACAATTGCAGTAAGGTCCTTTACCACCATGATACAACAGAATTGTGTACAAAAGGACCGAATGAGAAATGCAATATTACATGGGGTAAAAAAATTAAATTTATTATCTCAAATTTATTATTCCTGACATAACTTCAGGGGAAACACTTACATTTCTTTCTAAAATTTGTTTTAGTAACTCATTGTTTTCTTTTATTAATTTGTTTTTTTCTTTTAAGGCTTCAAGCTTTTCTTCATAGTATTTTTTCTGGCTTCATCAATTTCTCTTTTGTGAGAATAATATGAAGCCTTATCGGCTCGCATGGCTTCCACCACCTCTACCACTGTTTTGCCCCCACTGCGTCTCCGCTTTCTTGAGAGGGCAGAGGAAGTTGTGGGGGTGTTTAAAAAATTTCTGTTGCTACTGACAGCAACATTACTGCTGCTGGTGTGGCAGTATTACCAGGGCTGTTGCTGGCAGCATTACCAGGGCCGCTGCTGGTGCTGGCAGCACTACCGCTGCTGGTGCTGGCAGCACTACCGCAGCTGGTGCTGGCAGCACTACCGCAGCTGGTGCTGACAGCACTACCGCGGCTGGTGCTAGCAGTATTACTGCTGCTACTTGCCCCCAAGCACTCAGCAACAAAGTTGCCAGCCGGTCCAGTGTCCACAGTTGAGGCACTTAGGAGGATCTCCGGCCTCATATTTTTTCTCCTCCCAAGAACCTCCTCCATCTGCTCAGCAAACTCAAAAGTTCTGCGGCCCCTCCCTGTTGCTGCCTGGTGGTCCAAGTATGCCTTGAAATTCCTCTCAAGAACCCGCCATCTGTTCATACACTGAAACCCATCATACGTTTTCCCCTGCTTCACCAGGACCTCTGAAACGGCTTGCCACATTTTCAGCATACTTGAGAAGTGACCTTTCGCCTTGAATTCTTTGTATAAATTAATTAATAAAATTGTATCCTCACGATTCCACATCCTATAGTCCTGCTCCTTATTTCTTATAATAAGAAATTCAGAAATTCCTGTGGAGAAACAGAACAAATTCATTATAATAAACAAGAATTGGTTTCCAGCAAATTAGCACATAAACTATAGCACAAGTTTTTTGTAGGGTTTGAATCTCCCACTGATTTCGTGAACTACAGCCAGTTTACCAAATCAAACCAAATAAAGAAATTTCTAAAAAACATGCAGGAGGAACTTTACTTATTTAGCATCAAGTCACTGACCTGACAAGGGAAAGTAACATCTTAAATAATTAACAAGACTTTCTAAGGATATTCACTTCTTCTGGAATCTTTTCTAGCTATCAATGATATTCTTATAACTAATAATTACATTCAAATACTATTTATTATTTCTATTTTGAAATGTATTTACTAATTGGCATGCCTGCATACTTCTCTTTTAAACAATGCAAATATGTTAACAACTAATAAAGATATACAACCTTTTGATCTGAAAATTTGCAAGCAACAAAAGGAATTACATTATAAAATAAAGGAAAACAAATAAAAGAAATTTAATTTACTTACAATTATTTTTGCAAAAGTGATCACACATGCAGATACGATGTACCAAGTAGAGAGGAGCACAGCTATATAAGTCTCAAAGAAACTACATATGCACAAATACAAAATAATGAAAAATACAATCAAATATAAACAAAAAATGAAGGCTAGTGTACATAATCATTCCAAATTTAAAAAGTGAATGCAATCTTCCATATTAAAGGATAATGAGCAGCAATTACAAACTGTGTACATAACAAAGCATGCAAATTACCAACAAGTACAATAGCAAATACCAAGTACAAGAGTATTCCCAACACAACTAAATAAAACACAATCATTTCTTAGGTCAGTAAAAGGCAAGAATAATGAAGAAACCACATATAAATCTAAAACAACACTAACAATACAGGATGGTGAATAACTGCATGTATTTCAGTAAGTCACGGTACAAGGAACTTCTTTAAAATTACTCACCTTCCATTTCTCAAACAGAAGAAACAAAATCCAGAAGAAAAGTCCTAAACAAAGCGAAGTCACCAAAAATCCAGAATCAATCAAAACAAAGCAGGGTCAAGTTCCAATATCAAGAGAAAAATCCGAAAGAAAGCCGGGTCACCAAAAACCAAGAATCAATAAAGTGTAAAACAAAGCAGGGTCAAAATATAAGATAGGAATACAAAACAACTATGCTGAAACAGGACGAAAACGTAAATGGCGCGTCGTCGAAGTTTGGCGATGGCGGGAACTCGGGGTCCTTAGTACGCATGCGCGGATTTCTAGTTCGGCGCAGAATGCATGAACTGATTCGGACAGTTTCAGACTGGTTTCAGACCAATCAGAAACCCTGCTGGAACGCCCAACTCACAATCAGAATTCCCGGACTGCTGCTGCTGGAACAGCCAGTATTAGACTGCGCATGCGCGGACTAGTTCGTGAGTGTTTCGGACTGCTGCTGGAACAAACCTAATATGTGTTGTCGCAAAGGGCCTCGCGTTCTGCTGACCCCAGTGAAGAATAATTTTATTTATTAATTTTACTAATATCATTTACTATTTTACTAATATTACTAGAAGAAAATTACAAAATACAATTTACAAATTATTAGTACTAATAATTTCTGTTGCATAATGGTACAGAATTTCGAATAATACTATAAGAGATCTATTAGTACATTTTACAAGTTACTCATTCCTCAGAGAAAACAACAATGTTCACGGCTTCCCTGATTACGAAACAAATGCGTGTGTATTGATGAGTTCAGGAAAACCAATGATGTATACATATAGTCCTAGATGGATGACTGGGGCCTTGGCGGTGAGGCCGCCCTAGGCGCCATTTTGCACGGCAAAACCTTATTCCTGTAGCCGAAAGTGGTGTGTTGTAGTGAGTTTTCCCGTGTGTGATTAGTGTTAACATACGCAACTGTATTGTGTAGTGTTCTGTACATGCCTTTATAAAAAATGGTTATATCGTGCAGCGCTTACAATTGCACGAACAGGCAGAAAAAAGGCCAAAATATAAGCTTCCACAGGTAAATAAAGTATTTTTATTTTTGACGTATTTAATACTGTCGTGCTACGTGAACAATTATGATATTTGTGTATTTCATTTATCGAAATATACTTACTTGTTTCTAGATTTCCTTTGAAGAATGTGCTGGCAACAAAACAGTGGGTTGTTGCAATGGGAAGGAAAAATTTTGTTCCTAATAAATATAGTTATATATGCAGTGAACATTTTGCGGTCAGAAGATTATGAAGTGCGACCTGAGGGTAGCAGGAAGACTCTTAAATTTAATGCTATACCAAGCATATTTAACGTTCCCCGACACCTTAATACACCAATTGTGAAGCGAATGCCACCAAAACACCGAAGTTCATCACCGGAATCCGAACCCTGCTCTAGTGATGTAAGTGATCACACCTACGCATTTGAAGGAATTACTAAGAAACCTCTTTCCCAGTTGTCACCTGAAAAAAAGAAAATGAAGAGGAAAATAAAGACTCTTCAACAGCAGATACGTTGCAAAACATTAAAAATCGAATGTTATAAAGACATAATTAATAAATTGAAAGATGACAACCTTATTAATGAGCATGCAACTCAAGTGTTGCATCATAATTTTTCAGGCATGGCTTTGAAAATGTTTGAAAATGAAATATGCAATGGTTCCAGAATGACTAATGGAAGAAGATATTCAGATGAAATGAAAAAATTTGCTCTCGCTGTAAATTTCTATTCTCCGAGGGCTTATGAGTACTTGAGGAAAGTTTTCACTCTACCCGCTCAGAGTTCATTAGGAAATTGGATGGGATCGGTGAATTGCAATCCTCTTTTTTTTAAAGAAGTTCTTGAAGGAATTGGTAGAGGAAATGCTTCAAAAGAAGCAGCGTTGCTACTTGATAGCATGCACATAAAAGAAAGAACAGTCTATAATTCTTCTTTAGGCAAATATGAAGGATTTGCTGACTATGGTAACATAGACATTGAAGAATCTGATTCTTTGGCTTCACAGGCTCTCGTTTTCATGTTGGTTGGGATAAAAGATTTCTGGAAGTGCCCTATAGGTTACTTTTACGTTAAAAATTTGATAGGAACAAACATTGCCAGTTTCATCAGAATTTCCTTGACATTAACTGCTGAACACGGGATCATAGTTACTGTCACGTGCAGTATTAACAGTATTGTCACGTGCAGTATTGACCTCTTCTGAAGTAGTATAAGAAGTTTGTACCTGTAAGTCATCATAAAAAAGTCCTCATTTTTGCAAGTCTCTGGTAATACTACGTCAATGCTGTTCGTAGTTTTATGTAAATTATAAAATATATTTCGACAATTTATTGTTGCCTACAGCTTTACTTTTTTATGATGGAACAGAACCATGTTAATAAACAATGTATACGTGTTACACTCGTAAAAATCTACCGAACTGTCATGGGCTGCAATTGACATTCGAAGCTTTTGCCGTGCAACATGGCGCCCTGTACGGCCTCACCTTCGCCTATTGGGAAAGCGCGGAGTCAGCCATCTAGTGGTATATGTATACATCATTGAGGAAAACACGGTGCACGTTTTCAATTATGTGAGGCGCGTGAGGTGTGTAAAATCATAGACTAAGGATGTACATCTTTACTCTATGGTAATACATCTTTACTCTATGGTAAAATATACACGAATTCTTACGACAAGTGAAAGAGAGGATTCTTCACTTGTAATTATAGTTGTAGTTGTTGTCTTGGAGTAAATGAATCAATGTCTATAAGTGATCAAAATTGTTTATTGGAAATGAATATGCTGCCTGTAGAAGAAAATACAGCAGTGGGAAATGAAATGGATGAGCTACTGGAAACAAAAGTATGTATTAACCCATTCTCCCTTCACTACTATTGAAAAGAAAACTAAAAGAGGCAAAAGAGCTTGTATTACGTGCTTCGAAAAAAGTAGGCTTTAAGTTGAACTACTTAAAATTCAGATCTATAAAACTCAAAATGTCGCTAAGGTCCGTTCGCTGTAACTTCACTCCGCATTTAAACAAACTTTGAGTGTATCCCTCCGCTGTATAGTTCGTGATTGGCTACGCCATTCGCGTTGCAACCATACTCAAATGCCAACACGTGTCACAGCCAGAACTGTCAAAGCATATTATTTTCTCTAATACTTCTTTAATACGCCCAAAATACCTGCCAAAACATGCAGATCTTTTGCTTAAATATCACAGATCTTACATTTACGTGTGTTCTTGCTAGGTAGCAGTGAAATTCCGCCCGAAGCCCGAATTTCAATAGAACATACATTGACGTTCTTTTAAAATTTGGCAGTACCGAATCTTCATTAACCACATCAAGAACTTTATTTGATGTTGTAAATTCGTTTCTACAAAACAATGTGCACACAAATACGAATGGCAGATTAACAAATTCATCGCACTCGCCCTCCACCTGTTTTCCTCTACATCCCTACTTACGTGGAGAAGTTACCTTTCCAATGACTTCATACACAGTTTCATACACTTCTGACACCGACACCTGCAATTCAGCAGTTATTTCTTCCATCTGCTACAAAGCCATTGATGGATTTTTAGCCGCTAATTATTCAAACACATCAACACAATCTTCTTCTCACCACTTCTGAGGGATTTTCCCTGCGAAATTTCAAACCGGATTGTCCCGGGAACTGCTTCACTTATTGTGTTCGATGTGGAAACAAAAATCAGCGCAATGAGCAAACACATCTTTCACTAACCAAACAAAAATACAGCATTCTTTTAGAACTTTCTCATTCGAGAACGGAACTGCTACTAATAAAATTTGGCAGGAGCGGCGCCGACGGCCTGGCGAATGAACGTTATTTCAAAGAGGTCCGTTGGCAGCTGAAGGTTGGCAGTTACACTGAAAAAAAGGATTGCTTGCCGCACATTAAAATTCGGTTCTCCCAACCAAATTTAATAGTAAAATATGGCCCAGCTATTTGTGTGGTTGACGCAACCTCGGTGCCATGTGTGAACCTCCGTGGTGCTCTCAACCATCGCTGGGTCTTGTGATTCCCTTGCCGACGTAGGGTCTTGAACCACAAAATGTTTGCAGTGCGTGGTTGACTGTCTCGGAACTTCGGTGGGTGGTTGAACAAACCAAAATTTAGTGCTAGTTCCCAGTTAAATGTTTACACCAAAAATGGAAAATTTTGCATCAACCCTTGTTTGCACGTATGCTTACCTTCTTTTGTACTCGTACCTGTAGCATTAAATTGTTGGTTATGTAGTTAAGAAATTATAAAATTTTTCAGAATTGCATAAATTTGTGCGTATGCAAGACAATTCAAAACCACAAGTAGAGACAATGTCAAAATTCAAATTTTCAATTAAATTCAGTGTAAATTAATTGGATAAATGA
Organism: Acheta domesticus; assembly: GCA_031308135.1. Lineage (NCBI taxonomy): Eukaryota > Metazoa > Arthropoda > Insecta > Orthoptera > Gryllidae > Acheta > Acheta domesticus. Next base: position 79,787,773 of record JAHLJT010004567.1, read on the forward strand.
ATTAAATTTTGTAAAATTATGTAACAATGTCTGGAATCAAATTTTATATAAACATGATTCTAAAAATTGTTACATTTTAAAAATTCAACTGAAAAAGAAGTAAGAAGTCAATTTGAAGAATTTTTTTAACAAAGATTTTTGCAAACTTGACACTAAAAGTACTTGCTGAATAGAATTAGATATATAAAAATTAATTCTGAAATAATTTCATTCATAATATTTTGCCAAATATTTTCACTCTTAACCTTTAATAGCAACAAGTAAACACTCTTAAGACCCCTAACCAACACAAAAAAAATTAAGCAAAACTCAATACAGTATTTGTAAATCAATTAACCAACTCAAAAATATAGAGTATTTCTTAGTTCATTTCTTCAGTCCTTTCTTTCACCAAGTCATTTGCAACTTGTGGCACACAACCATCACTAAATAAAAGTTTAAATTTCTTACATTCCTTGAAACTAATTTATTAGTTTTAACCGTCACATAATCTCTTTTAAGACCAAGTTGCAAATGACTCCACTGAAACAAGAGTCAGAATAAATTAATACACAAACTCAATCACATTAAACTGATAACAGTTTTGCAGGCATGAAAATCACAAACAGGAATATGAACAAATGTGAAAGCAATTGAAATAGATATATTTGGGAAATTGATATGAGAAAAACACTTGATGGATACTTATAAATGCTTCCTTATATTTTAAATAATTATTTACATTATCTTTTTATACATTTAAAATGAACATTTCACAGCAACAAGTTTTAGCTAGTAAGTGCCCTAGGCGCCACAAAAATAAAACATTACAATGAAGCCAAATACTGAAAAGTAAGATACTAGTTTTGCATCTGAGAACAATGCAAGTTTTCTTATGTAGTAAAAACCACACAAGAACATTTTGGAAACAGCCCATAGCCTTGTATAACACAAAAATTGCATGCAGCGCTTACTCCTTTAGAATAAGAAATATGATAAAGAGATGAAAATCCATTTTATTTATGCACATTATTAATGTTATTTTATTGAACTTCAAATTAGTACTTGCAGGCCTCACAGTGTTTAATGAGGTTCAAATTAGTCTAATCAAATAAGTTTCGTTGTCCAAAAATAGTGAGTCAGGAAACAATGTAAACATTGTTTATGAAGAAATAATAATTACAAGAGGAAATAGCTTTTATAAATGCATTAATCATGACCATTTCTTTGCATCAATCCCAAACTATAATAAGTGTTCCCAAATCACAAAGTTTTATTAACAAAAGCACAGTGTAATTAAATTTTCACATGAGAGAGCTAGTTCCAATTTCCATGTCTTCTTTCTAATAAAAATTTAGTTATTGCCTAGTAGATCAATGTTGGACATTAGAATTGCATGTTCCCTGAAACTAGACAAAAATATTTATGATTTTTTCACAATAGAAATCGAAGACAAAATAAAAGCCAGCAGTCTTTAAAAATTGATTGTTCCAAATTGTATATAATACTTTTTATAGAAACAAAATTCTCACCTCTCAGTATGAAGTTAGCATTGTTACATGAGATACCAATTATTACGAAGTTACATTACAAAGTTTGCCAATATAAACATTGTTAATCCCTAGTAATTTCTGAAAGTGACAGTATTCCGAATGTGTAAAATAAGAACAATCAAAATTGTTCTGTAAATTAAAACTCAAATCCATAGAGTAAAACCATTAAAGAAAGAAAGTTTCATATTTTCTTAGACCAAGGTCAAAATCCAACTATGCAATTCTAAATTTTGTTTTCTGAAGTAAGAATAATTGTGTATTTACATACTCATCTAAATAATCATGTACACTAGTAACAAATCGTCAATAAAGATTGAATTAAAAAATTAAATTAATAATTCAATACTTGTTAAAAAAAAGTGAGAATAATGAGGGAACATGATGGCAGTATGAAAATAGTTCTAAAAAGTGTGTCGCTAAGGGATCTGTACTAGCAAATAATTAAAATACGTAAATAAAACTTAATTGAAAGGATCAGAAATAGTGTATGCATCCCCTGTCTGCACACTCCTAACATAAAATCTCGAATTCTACAATGTAGAGTCCATGAAATTTGCATGTCTGTGACAATTGAAACTTTACAATAAAAAAATAAAAACCACACACATTGAGAAAAATTTACTTAATACATCTTCCAATTGTTTTTTTTTATATTTTGATGTAAGTTTTCAAATTAAATTGGGTATAACGTTAATTTTTTTTAACTTTAGTGATTTTTATGTTCTTCCTTAATTAAACAAATATTGTAAACACTAATTTGGCTTCTTCTTCGGAAACTAATTTTGTAGTTTGTTACACTTGATGAGGGAAATAGAATCTCAAATGTAAACCCTTCATTGAACAAAATAAAAAATAAATTTGGATTTTTTAAAATGTGGTTGTCCTACATAAAAAAGGGACTGAAAAATATTAGAAAATATAATTTCAATAGTGACAACCAAATCAAAACTTTACTTTCAACTTTTCAAAAGTTTTCAGTCCTCAAGAAGCGCTATCACACAGAACTGCCTCATATTTTGAAAAAAAAATTTTTGACATCATGTGTTGGGCACACGTTTGTATTTTAACAAGTTTATCCTAACTACATAAACACAACTAATAGTCCCAAAATTCTGGAATACACAAAATATGCATTACATAAAATATGCATACATATGCATTTTACATTGCATTACATTCAAGTTTCTGAGAGATTGGCATCAAAAAATGTGCAATTACATGAGCATTCATAGCTTTACAAATAACAAGTATGTACAGAATGTAGAGATACAATTCTAAACCTGAGATATTCTAAACCTGTACGTTGTCATTTTGTTTAAAAATTGACTAATTTTGTCTAGGAATGTAAGGTTTGAGAAATTATGCTTTTTGACATGGATTTGTTCAACACTTTTGCTGGGTTTTTTTCATTAGCACAATGATACAATGACTTTCAACAATATTCTTAAAATTCTTATACTGAAATTGAAAATAAGTTAATTAATTATTTTGGGCGTCAGGTTATACACCTGAAGTATTTAAATTATTAATAATTTAAAAATGATGGGGAACAGATGTGACTAAATGTAATTGAATAATTTTTGCCTTGCCACGTGGAACAAGTTTTAGATATAATTAGTTTTAATTATAAGATCATCACAATTGGCATGTTGCAGCCTGTGTTCAAATTTTAAAATATATACCTTACTGATATTCAATGAGAAATGAAGCGATTATCAAATATCTGATATTACTGATTTGATGCAAGTATGAAAAGAGCAAAAATAAATCCCACAACATTTGAAAACTAGAAATGAACCCTTCCTATAAAGAAGGACTTGAGTAATTGATTCTTTTAATATACTATTGTACACTGAAACCACTTCCCTCTATTCGCTGAGGACGCTATTAATTTATATTTAAAGATGAAAATAAACAAATTAAATTAAAATCAATAAGTTAATTGATTAATTTTGATACAAAGAGATGATATGAATTAATTAATTTTTTAAAGAGACAATTACCAACAATGCATGCAATCTTCAGAATCACAAGAATACTTTTAACAAATGCTGGACCCCAAAAACAATTCATTCAGTTTACTGATGTACCTGCCATCTCGTATACAGAGGCTTGTAGTCAAGCTTCACTTTGTATAATCTTTAAGATTCATAGATACCATTTGAAACCAACAATAAAAAAGCATGGACATGGGCAGAATATTAGTTTAGATTTTACTTACATATATTTGAATCCTGAAAGATATCATTTTCTCATTGGACAAATATAAATTTAAGCAATAAAATAATACGGAACTCATCTGATTACTCAAAACACTACATTAATTTATTAAAGGAAACAGAGAAGGGACAATGGAATTCAATATCTCTGAAGAACATTAGATTGCTTGCAGTTCCACAATTTTCTTCAGTTATAAAATAAAATGGTAGCAATTTTCTTAATTAAATTGCTGAACCATAGCAAACATAAATATTTGATGAACTACAAATGCATCAAAACATTCCAGTACATGACAGTGCAAATAAATCAGTTGTCAACTTTTTCACTTATGTACACTACATTTCAATGTGAATGTTGGTATGTAACACAGCACGGAACAAAAGAACACTGCAAGAATTCAAAAGCACAGCACCACAGGATGTCACCAAAAGCTGACATCAAATAGGGTCTATTGAGGTTTTCATGTCTGTGATGTCCAATTCAAATCACATGCATCTTAACTTGATTGTTTAAAAACCGCCTTTATTTACTCATCCTTCAAGAAACACACATTCAATGACATGAAGTTGCACATCATTTTGCAGTGCCCATTGTGTAAACGTTCTGCATGTGTAGTTTTCTGGTCTTAATCAACAACTTCTCTGACACATTTCAACACTTTTTATAAACATATATACTGCGTATTTTCATCAACAACGAAATACCATGATCAACATAACCAAGTTTCAACAGAATTTTAGAAATTCGAAAATTTTCTTCTTATAAAGATTCGGCACAATTGCTAACTACTCTCACAACAGAATACACTCATTTTCCAAATTAAGTACTGGATTCCCCTCCACATACACACACACATCTTCGTGTACCGCCAAACGATAAACCTGCAATGAATCATAAATTATACGTTAAAAATACTTCTTACTCGATTAGAATAATGTGGCCGTAACCTCACATGAAAAATGTTTCACTTACCACTGAGTGACAATGAGCATTCTCTTGGAATCGATTCAGCAGATATTCATCTTAATATTTCGTCTTTTAGAAACTTAAGTGAACACTCTCTCCAGAGTCCTTATTAATCACACTCTGAAACTCGTCCGTATTTCCAGCTGTCAAATTCATCCTCAGGCCGCGCTGGTCTCCCGCCAAAGGTTGGTTAACTCAACCATGTCCGAAGCGTTGAGGAGGCGTTGAGAACCCCGTGGTTGCGGGAACCAATTAGAACGTTATATGAAGTCAACTGATGGTTATAAGAATCGCGTATTTCCCAACCTTCGTCGGTTGGTTAGCTTGACAATCAACTACCAGCACGTCATCTATGGCGATTATTGCCATATACTCTCTGACTATTGCCACAATGTATAAATCGATCGTCACAACTGGAAGACACTTAACCATGGGTTTGTGGTTGAGAGTCAATGGCCCTTTTTTTTCAGTGTAAGGTCACGCTCGGTGTCTAATTTTACTTCAAGGCCCAGGAGAAAATGTTTTCGACTGTTTGTGTAGAGAGTCAGGAAATAAATCAATTTTAAAATAGACCTAACTCCTATAGCGCACGACGCCCTGAAGGGGAGTGTGGTGTCAGTCAGCTAATGAGAACAAGTGACGACCACGTGCATTTGTTTACGTGCTGAGTAAGAGTGAACGGACCTTAGGCAAAGATTGGAAATTGGTTTGGGCATCCCAAAAAGTAATTTCACAGTAGATGTGCAAGGCAATACACGCGAAGTTATTGATATTCTTTTAGATAACAATTAATAAAGATATTTTAAAATTCTAAAGTGTGTTTTCATTTATTTTTGAAATAAAAGATGTTCCCTGCATTGCATTAATTCTTTGTATTATCCTTTGTATTAGGGCTGCTACACGAAATATTGTCCGTTTCATTCAAAATCACGTATCAGAAAGTCTAATTTTATTCACAAATTACTATCAAAATACTAGCATATGATACATCATTTTATTCTTTTCATGATCTATCCATTGCTGGCGAGAAAAATATATAATTTCATTTAAAAAATCAAAGATGATTAAATTTATCGAAAACTAAAAATATTATAGACAATTTCTCTATAATATGGGAATGCAGAATCATGGGGCAAGTTACTTGCCCCATGATTCTGCATTATTCAGCGAAAACTTCATTTCGATATTCTGAACCATTTAAAAGTTATGAGGGTGGTCCATAGTTGGTGGGACACCTGTATATGTATGTATTCGGGAAATAAAAACGACGTTCGTCGGGTTCGTCATTCACCCCGTTGGTAGGCGACTGTCAATTGTTTCCTTGGAGCGTTTGGTCCTTAACATCATCAACCATGCCATTGAATCCATCAATTCATAGCAGAATATTCGTACTCGCTTAGATACCACCCACAGTGGGAACCACATTTTAATATAGTTTCTTCTTTATTATTATTATTATTATTATTATTATTATTATTATTAAGTACTTCTATAACATTTAGAAGTTTATACCGCCTCTTTTCTCATTCTTTCATCTCGCAGTTCGTTCCGTATTCTCCATGTCCTCTTTCAGAATGCTCTGTCTTCTCCGGAAGTGCAACCGCATCCATTACTGCCTCCACCACCTCCTCCGTCGGCGCCGTCAATGCCGGTGCGCAACGCCGCAGTTGTAAACCTCGGTATAGTTACAACCGCGCGTATACTACCCAGTCGCTGATAAGACTTAATACAGCACCGGTCTCGAGAGAGCGGCGCAGAGCAGGTCACTGCACCGATGTCCTCAGACCTTCCCCCCTCTCCCCCCGCCTCTGTCGCAGCCGCGGCTGCCGCCACGGCCGCCACCGCCGCCGCCGCCGCCGCCGCCACCACCGCCACCGCCACCGCCACCGCCACCGCCACCGCCACCGCCACCGCCACCGCCGCCACCGCGCCGCCAGCAGCGATAAGGGTCGCGGGTGCTAGCAGTCCGTCGCTACTTCGTCTCGTGCCCGACTTCGTGGCGAGAGGTGGAGGGCGCGTTTGGGGGAGAGGAACGTCCCATTTCGCTCGCGTTAGTCTGTGGGGAGCTCTGAGAGGATTTCGGGGACGAATTATGCCCAGAACCCAATGGCGGAAGATAGGGAAGTGTGAGAGATGACGACACACTTTGTAGTGAAAATTATAGCGCTTTTAAACTCAGAGGAAATACTTTTATTAATTTATGGAACAAAGATACAGGCGAGTCATTTTAGGCGGTAAAAAGCACACCACTTTTCCTGTGTTCCTCCAACATTGTATTAGTCCTTTAACGTTTTGGCTTCAGAAGCGTAGATTCCCATAGAATTTTTTTCATTTGTCGATTTCGTCGCCGCTCGTATGTCACCACAAATGTATACGTATTTTGAAGATTCGAAACGCTCTTGATGACTCGGGGGAGTTAGCATGGTTTGCGAAGAGTGAATGCCCTGCCGTTTTGGCAACCAGCGGGTGAGCTGAGGTACAAACTACCTAAAATCGAGCGCGATCGCAGGGCCGTGCGCAATGGAGGACTGTCTTAATTTGCATCTGAGTTCCATTAGTTCACAAATTTGAGTTTCTCTTCAACAATACATGAAAAATATTCTTAGAGATTTGACTAACAATAAGCACAACCTTCTTAAAGTAATAGTAATTGTCAAGAAACGTCCATTCACAAATGAAGCATTTCTCTGCAAAATGGGATTAGTTGTCATTAGGTCATCTAATTTAGGAGAAAGCAGTGGGTTTTTTTCACTTAAACCTGTCATCCTGTATTATATCCATCTCTATCGAACTGATCATTTTCTTTATTTTGCATGAGCCTTCATTAAATTTATTCATTTTGAGATTCTAATTTTAATTTTAAAATCACAGAGAGTGCTTTGGAATTAAATCTACTGCGATCGTTACGTCAGTAATATTAATATTAATAATCTTTCAACTCTAAACTAGGGGTAGGGCACTTACTTATCTCAAGATATTCTCGATAGGTCTAAAAGCCCATTTCCTAACAGGACGCTACGTTCCCTGGATGCTAAAGCGAATTACAATTTTCTTGCAGAATACCTTCACTTGATATGGAAAGCTCGTGTTGTTTAATAGTAATTTTTCAAAACCCTTTGGAAAGTTCATCGAATATAATGAGCATATTTTAATTTCTAATAATAAAAAAAGTACAAATTACCCCAAAATTTTAATAACACTATGAATCGTTGTTGTTGCTGCTGCCGCCGTTGACTGTAATGGCCATACTACTCAATTACAAATCGTTGGTGACTTACAGAGGCTTACCACTTGCAGTATCTCCTTTCCTCTATTATATATAGGTGACCGCGGTGATGGTTTGTATTTGCTTTCCACTGCATAGGTATTGTTAGGGCAGGGCTATCCAACTTAGAAGGGCTTATAGGCGACATATCAAATTCTAGTTAAGCCGCGAGCCACACCGTAATATAAATACGGCTATTTACCCCAACTACTGAGGTTGTACTGAAACGTGCAATTGTATTGAATTTGGTTGGTGTATTGTTTCAAAGCAGTAGCGGGCCGCCAGTTGGAAAGCCCTGTGTTACTGTGATCATGAAAAATAAATGATTAAAGATCAATGGTGTAAATGGGAAGGTGTTCATACGCAATATGGGGATAATATGAGAAGACAACAAAGCTACAACATGGGGAAAACCTGTCTTGAGGTTGACAGCACTAGGGAACAAAAAAAACTTGAGGATCTTGTAGGTGATTTCAAAGGAAACGATCACGCTAATTTCGAAAATCAATATAAAAAGTTTCTATCACGCAAGATCAGATTAAGTCTAATAATTAGACTTTCCCTCTTACAACTTTACACCTCTTTTGGCGAGAATGTCATCAATAAATTATTGGTTATCAACACATCAGTCATCTAAACATATCATAAACGCATAAATAAAGAAAGCGCATAAAACTGTATTTAACTTCTGTTTTCGGAAAGGATTCCTTTCTGTCAGAGCTTGCTGACTGGAAGAGAAATGAATAAATTCATTGTATCTAGCTCTATAAAACACACAAATATAAAATTATAAAATTATATTTGCATAAAATATAAAAATATTATATACACTCATTACATTAGTAACACTTCAAATAAATTTATTAGAAGTAAGTTTTAAGTTTAATGAACACCTAATTCGACGATACTTTGCATTACAGAATACCATGATCAAATACCATTACATATGGACAATGTGTATTTGGCTAAGGGCCAAGATGCGAAATTTATTGCACTTCGATTAAGTCGAACTTAAAATGGAAAGCACAGTTGTCTGAACTGAATACTAAATTAAGTACGCTATGAAATGCATACAGAATTATCACAAATCCCGTGGGACATCCCTACACTTGGTGTGCGTATGGTGTGGTACATTGTTGCCAACAATGTTGTAACATTGCGGGAACCATTAAAGTCTAATTATTAGACTTAATCTGAAAATCATTTAAGTGAAATATTTACCCACATTTAGGGCAACTTGATATTTTGTCGTTACTATGCCTTTTTACTTTCTCGCCTTACGAAAACTTCGTAAGAAGAAAAAGTTATTTAATCGTGCGGCGGAAAACGGGGAATTTTCGCTAGAAAAACTCTTATAGCAGGGGTCTGGTGACAAAAAAGTGGATAAAACCTGTTGCTAAATTTAGAAAAAAAATCCTCTATCTCGTGGTGTAGTCAAAATCCATGATTTGTTGCTTCTTGATACTGCAAAATCGATTCACGGCAAAACGTCCGTCTGTCCGTCTGTGGTCAACGCTAGCGCCTAAACCGTTCGGCCGATTTTCTTCAAAATTGATATTCCTCGATCGTTTTTATTCGTCTCAAGCCTCTTGAATTTGAAACCGATATTTTAGTATTTGAAGGTACTTTACATGACGACTATTTTGAGATTTTCTAAATTAAAAGATAATGGCTCCAAATTTTTTGATTATCTTTTGTTGTTGAATAGTGCGAAGAACGTTGAAGGGAATTACGTAGGTATCATTTTCGTTGATAGGCCCAATTGTCGAAAATTGCAAAAAAAAAAAAACTGTTTAAAAACTGCAAAATTGAAGATAGAGATTTTTGCCTCAGACAAAGTCGGTTGCACAAAATTATCACTTCAAATAAGGTCATGAACCCTTTTTTGGAAAAACGAGTAGTTTTTGCGTAAATTGCGATTCAAATTTACAAAAAAAAAATTTCTCAAAAACCGCTTCAAATTTTTTCTTTAAAATTTCTGCACGTGTGTAATAAGGGACGGTAAATATATAAATAAACTAGTGGTGCTATAGAATGACACATACTTTCTCGCAGTAGTTATTTTTCAAATGCCGATCAACGGATATATTGTTTGGAGTAAGCCGTTCACCGCTGCCTTTCTTGGTCATGTTTGAAAGACATGTTTTTCGCATGTTGACAATTACCTGCTTTCTAATGATAGAACTGATACAATTGCGTTTGGACTAAAATATAAGGAGTTGGTCCGCATGTGGGTCCCGTGGCGCGGCTGGTTAAAGCACCTTCGGGTTGAGATCTTCAATAAGGAAGGTGCCGAGTTCGATCCCCCGAGGGGAATTTTAATTTGATGAATATGATGTTGCAGGAAAAAACAATGAAGAGTGTAGATACTTTATTGAAAATCATTTGAAGTACTTCTACTCACGAATAGAATCAATGCAGATAAATAGACAGGACTTGTCTGTGTTTCCCCTAACTGCATCTTTTAAACAATTTTTCAACTCTGTTATTCGATTTCTGAAGCGTATGACATGTCAAATCAACCGTTGCCTAGTATATATCTGTGTGAACCAATTTAAGTAAAATTATGAGCATTTTAACGTTAAATTGTAATACAATATAACCAGAAGGCATGCGATGAACTTACATATCCCAAACGGTTCCAAAAATTGTTATTACTTTCTTGCCTTACGAATACTTCGTAAAGCGGTTCACCGCTGCCTTTCTTTGTCATGTTTGAAAGACACGTTTTTGGCATGTTGAAAATTACCGGTTCCTAATGATAAAATCGATACAATTACGTTTTGACTAAAATATAAATAATTGCGATAAATGTACTGGAAATGTTTGTATATATTTGTTCAAAGTTTTAACTTTTAACAATTTTTTACTTCTCTTCTTGTGTTTTTAAAGCGTATGTACCATCGTATCAATTGTTTCTTAATCATGCATTTACCATTTTATAGGTCGGTTCTATTCTTTCATGTCTCTGTTCGACACAGGCGGTGTTGGTGTTGCGTAGTGGTATAAGTGCCGGTTTGTTGACTTTGAGTTTCGGATGTCGGGTCTCGGTACGGAAAACCTTTGCTGGTATAATACACTTTTGCTGGTTTATGAAGTAGTGGAATAGCAATAAGGACCGTATAAAAGCAGAGCGAGAAAGTATGTGCGTTGGAAGCATCAATAGTTATGAATGAATAGATGTTTTTCGTTAAAGCTGAATTATTTCACAAAGAATCCAAATTCTTTAATGCAATGCTCAGTTATTCAATTCCAGACATAGTAATTGAATTAATAATGAATCAGAATCTACACCATACATTTTTAGTTCCGTTTCATATGGCTGACACTGTTGATACATTAATAATCTACGACAGGTTTTTCTAATTTTTATAGAACATTTTAAATTTGTTTTCGTTGTGTTGTTTCGCCGTGCTCTACTTTGGCTTCATGTTACATTAGTTCATCCGTTAATGGACGTCTAGTCCTCTAATTATAAAAACAACTGCCGTATTGTGTAATTACATATACAATACAATACATAATTTGGAGCTTTTTAAGACGCTAACCACCATATAGTACTGAGAAAAATGTGTTATCAGTATCACTAACACACCATCAATAATTTCCAAACAACGAGTTTAAACTTTCTTGCAGTATATGATCAAAATTGGCAGTTACCACAAAATACGTTTAAGAAACAGACAATATATCCTTCTGCAAAATTATATTTAAACCGCAAGACCCTATGTGGACTTCACAAAAAACAGCAACTGGAGATACGACAGCACATACTTTCTCGTATTATTTCTAAAGTTGCAGTTTTAGAAAACTCAGTGTTCAACAAAAATGAGACCTGCGCGATTCTTTTGAGCGTCCTTTGTTTTATACATGGATAAAATTGAAAGAAAAAATTGCAGCTGTTGTTGAGAAAAAGAGTTTTTTTTTATAAATTGCATTACTTTCAAGTAGAAATTTAGAGTCGTTTAAAAAAAATATTACATGAGCTCTTTTAAAGAGCGGCTTTTGTAGAACAGATATTTGTTTAAGGCAAAAGTCTCTGTATCTTCATCATTGTACTTGCGAAATGTTAACTTTTTGCAATTTTCGAAAATACAGAGAGTTCATCCGTTCGAATTTTGTTTCCGTTTTTTGATACATAGTAGGAGAAAATTTAAAGAAAAAAATTGATACTTAAAAAACTGTTTTAAAAATTTAAAATTACCTATATTTCACGTAAAAGTACGCAAAACTAATGTTTACGAAAAATTGTACATGTTATTCAAGATATGTCTTTGAAAAATAGATTTCATCAGGAAAAAAGTCTCCATCTTCAATATTGTAGTTGTTCTGTGATACTGAAAAAATTGAACTTTTGCAATTTTCGAAAGATATGGATTTTCAACGAAAATGAGACCTACATCATTGTATCAAGTGTCCTTTTTGGTATCAGAGGCCAAAGTTTAATAAAAATATTTGGGGCCATTTCTGAGAAAATTTTGAAAATGTTGAGGCTTCGTGTAAAGTACTCTCCACAATCAGAACGTTGATCATCATAGTTTTCATTTACTTGACTGGGGAATATCAATTTTGGAGAAAATCGGTTTAGACCCTAAAAACGGTTTAGATCCTCCGGTTGACCTCGGTCGGGCGGTCGGGCGGGCGGGGTCGGGCGGTCGGACACGTTTTGAGGTGAATTGATTTTTCGGAATCAAGGACCCACAATACATGGATTCTGATTACACCTGTTAGAGTAATTTACTGTAAATGAAAAATATTTAATCCACCTTTTCATTGCCAGGGCGCGGCAATAAGAGTTTTTCTGTCCAAAATTCGCTGTTTTCCGGCGCACGAATACACTACTTTTTCTTAGTACGAAGTAATTGCCGAGAGGGCCGACCGGCCGCTCTCGCAGGGAGACTGTGGGCGATCACGTGACTGCCAAAAATGTTCATGCAGCAGAAGCCCTGGCAGAGGGACTTCGCTTTCTGATCGCCTCGCGGGAGGTGGCAACTCCAAGTGGCGGAGTGCATTCCTCGATTAACTGGTGGTGCGTGCACTGAGTGTCCGGGTATCAGCGCGGTAAAACGTTGGGGTGCGTGGAGGATCTGCTCTAGCCAGGATATGGGGAGCAGTGTGCGTGGGAATAATGGAAGTAGAAAAGCTAATATAACCCCACATCTGTCGATAGTTGTAATATTTTTTTAAAATAAACTGATTGTACACTAATGTGGGAAAGCGACGTCGCCCTGTGCCCTCGCCGCTTTCACTCCGCCAGGGCCATGCGGCATGGTGTCCAGATGTGCAGGCCAACCGCGCGCCTTGCCCGCACCTCTGTGTGTGTCCCGAAATAGGGCACCGCCAGGGCAATGTTGGGTAGAGATGGACTGGCCCGGCCGTTATAAAGACCGCGTATGGGAGCGCTAGGGAGGGAGCATGGGATAGTAATCTGGGTCCCAAAACGAAGCACGGGTTCGAACCCCATCGTGAGTAGGCCTTCAGTAGCAAAGCGAGTGAAAGCGAATCCGGTTAATATAAAGGCCATCGAAAATTAATTTTTTCTTCCATCTTTTATTCAGAATTTTACGCACGGGGTTGATTAAGCTGACGCATGTCGCAACGAGGCAATCAGCAGTTCCCTTTGCCCTGGGGAACTAGACCTAGAACGAATCTCATGGATTTTGTATTAAAAATTAATGGCGACAGAAGCCCTATGTCACAAAATATTTCCGCACAAGCTAACTTATCAGCTGATCAGATCTGTCTCGTCCCGATGTTCATTGGCGAGGACAGTACCCGCATTGGAACTTTTTTAGAGCGTCTCCGAGTAGTGAGTAGTATTCGCAATTGGTATGAGTCTCAATCTTTAGACGTAGCCCGCTTACGAGTCCCTGGAGTTGCATAGGATTTTGCGGAGAACAATTTGAACGTGGTGGTTTCCTACTCGGATTTCTGTAAGTATATGAAAGGTAGGTTCTCTACGACACTATCACTGGCTACTTTAGAGAAAAAAAAATGTTCCACTATTGTACCCAAAAAGCACCTGGAGTCGAGTAGCGGCTTCTCCAGTAGATTCGCGTCGTTAGAGCGACAGAAACGTAAGCTGCTATAGCAACTCCGACGCAACTGCAACCAAGGCGATGTTCCAGGAAATATTATTTTTAAGGTCACATCAACATCTAGGTTATTAATGACCACTAGACCACTATTGGGTTTAACGTTATGGTAACTCTAAAGATACTATGACATGATATGGTGATAAGGGGTGTAAGGGCGAATACAAATACAACCATGCCGAAGGCGGGTCTCGAACCCGCGACCTTTCGGTCCGAGATCGCTACGTGTCGTAGCCTGCCTTAGTGATCTCGACCACCGGGGATCGGCGGAGGAAAAATTGTTACCGCAGTTTCTAGCAGATCTGAGAGAGGGAATAGGTCGGTTCGTTTCATTACGTAACCCCAAAACACTGATAGAAGCTGTAGCTTCTGCAAAACAATCAGAAGAAATTGCTAGGAACTATGCTATAAAAACATGATTTGTTACTTTGTGCAAATCGTACTTTTGCTGGAAAATAAAATAAAATAATAAAATTTGAAACTACATTTTTCAACTTCACGTAAAAATAATTATCATACATCATTAGTCGACTCCTCTTAAGGGAAAATGAATGTTTGCGTGGACACCGAGTCATCGCGTGTGGCGCAATCTACCGACGTAGGCCGTGACGGGCAGAGATACTCCGCGCTCTTTCTCCCCTTTCGCACACAGTGATCCGAAGTGACGAAAAGATCCCAGACTAGAATACAGAAAAAAACTTGCAAATTCTATTACAAGCTGGATAATATTATTTTGTGAATTTTAATTATCGGGCTCTAGAAACGTATCCTTTCCGCAACCACGTCAAGGGCTCCCAACACAACCAATTATTTTGGATTCTCAGGTTCAGTTTATCATATTTAAATAATTGAATATTATTCTGCCACATTATAACTTTCACTTTCATATTTACCCATTGAGTCGTTCTCTGGGTCAATGAATAAGAGATCTGATTAAAATTGGAATATTAGAAAGATTTAATATTGCCGGGCATTTTGCCAAGAATCTTGCATATGTCACACAAGTGAGACAAGAAACAATGAGTATTTTCTGCTTTGGATTAAGCACTGCCTCCAGCCAGATTTGACCCCAAACTTGGGTTAGGAAGATCAGTATGTTAACCTCACAGCACTGGAAGTGCCTATAGAAGGAAATGTGAAACATGAATAAAAACAAAACGAATGTATACGGTATAAATTAACATTGTTCATGATTTATTTTCATACAGAAAGAAAATCATATGTTGCAGATGAAACATTTTTCTTTCATACATACGATACAAACGTTACAGAAAGTTTCATCCCCCTTGGAATGCCTTTTCATTTGTAGTTCCAACAAAAATCTTAGCGATGGCGTTGTGACACTTTCAAATAAAAGTTCCATCTCACAAAGCATTCATTGACCTCGTTTCAATAAAGAATCCAAGAATATTGAGGAAATAATTTTATTCTTTATTTTTTACTAATACGTTATAACTTGTTATTGCCTGCGATACGGAGCTCGATATACACTGAATAACTCACCTGGATCGAAAGGATCGTGGTTACGAGGGGTATATGAAAGCAGTTGAATGATGCTACATGATCTCTTAAGGAAGGAAATATGAAAGAGAATTATGCGAGGGAAATGTACAAAGACAATCTGATTCAAGTTAACATCTAGTTAATAAATAATTAAATCTGAATCAATAAAATTAGGTAAAAAATAGTTTTGTGTTCCACTGGCGTTAAGTGGTTCTAATGATCTCGGGCGACAAAAAGCCCTCGGGCAGTTTTTCGCCGCTCTATCATTAGAACCCTTTTAACACCCTTGATGCATAAAAAATAATAAGAATATGATATGTAGTTTTCCTTCTTTTTCCCTTCATTCACCTTGTGCTGAGTTCTTCGGCGAAAGGACTTTGCACGAAGGAGAATCGAACCTCGCGGCTGATGACGGGGCAGTTTCTACGGCAGTCGCGATGCCGAGCTCGCTAATGACCTAAAAATCAACATGCACCTTCCAAGTCCTGGAGAATATTTTGGAAGTTCACCCAGTCATTACATCGGGTGAAGGGGAAAGTAAATGTGAATGCACAAATGGACGTCCGTGACTCGATGGCAACTGTAGCAAATTGAAAGTAATATTTTAGTTAGGAAGAAATTTTGAAAACATAGCACATAATAAGCACTGTTCAAATGAATTCGAAACGTTAAAGTGAAGTATTAATGTGAAAACCCAGAGATTACAAAAAGTTAATTTAACAAAACATTTGAAAGGTAACAATTGTGCATTCGTTTTCTAAATTTAAAGAGTTCTACTTCGAAGGTAGACAAGACGTGTGAAAATAGTCTATGAGAACAAAAAACAAAAATCCATTTCCTTTCAAACTTTACTAACAATACCATTTCTGTTAATCTTTTCTTTTTAACATACGGATTGTTGTTCAGAGGCTTTGAGTAACAAATGAATTGAAGAAGGGCTTGTAAATGTGAACAGTAGATACTAATTTTGTAAAAACTTCGTGGAAATATTCGAGAAATTCATTACATTTTCGTATTACGTCAAATTACTGGATACATTCGTTGTTGCGAAGGTGTGCTGTTCTAGCGAGAATCTGACTTTCCTCTTCAGAGCATCCCCTGTAAACACAGGAGGAACAAGGAAGCTCAAGGATGACACGGTGAACTGCGATCAGACCAGGAAAAGTCATTCTGTTTGTGGAAATACTCTTGTCTTAATACGTTACACGTGCGAAGTCCGATGAAATCATTCCTACAGTGCCTGAAAATTTCGAAATTATTTATTTTCTGAAAAACTAGTGGTGCTACAGAATGGCACAGACTTTTCCGTATTAGTTTTCTATTTTCTTGGGTCTTCGCTTGCTATTCGGAATTGCCACAAACTCTTTCTTGCCAGCTACCATATATCACCGCCAAAAGTACATTTTTTTGTCATTTTCTTAATTTTTCGGTTTCCTATTGGTAGAACGACAATATTAATTTTAGAATATTAAAGAACACAAAAAACCTAGCAGTAAATGGCAATTTTCTTTTAAAAATTATGTGCCGTTTAAGAGAAAATGGCGTTTTAGCACTACTAAAAAGGCGAAATTTGAAGCTCATTTTGACAGAAAACTTTTGAGTTTTCAAAATACTTTATTTGAAGCTATTTAAATCTCTTACACCCACAAATATAATAATCTTTACAAATTGCGGATAATGTGCATATTAAAGATGTGAGAGATCTTTCAAAAAATTTACATTTATATAATTTTTGAAAAAACAAAAAAATAACTCAAAATAAACTTAAAGAGTGTAATTAGCACTATCCGTTACAAAAGTTTCAAGAAACAAATTGCAGCCATATACGAGAAAATGGCGTTTGAGTATTTCTGAAAACGCCGAAATTTGAGCTACTTTTCACAGAAAACGGTTGTATTTTCGAGAAACTTTACTTGACATTATTTAAAGCATATATACTCCTAAATATAATAATGTGAAAAAATTGCCGATAATGTAAATATTAACGACGTGAGAGACAAGTAAAAAAAATTTACATTTTTGTAATTTGTGAAAAAACCAACCGATAGACCAAAATGGCTTTTATGTCATTGATAGAGTACATTTACCACTATCCCTACCAAAAGTTTAAAGAAAAAATTTGGAGCCGTTTTTGAGAAAATCTTGTTTTTGTAATTTTTTTAAAATTGCACATATATCACGCAATATTGCACAAAAACTACTAAAATTTTGAGAAACATTTACATGACCCTTATGAAAGAACTCAATATGCAGAACAAATTTTATTTGAAGAAAAAATCTCTATCTTCAATTTTGTACAACTTTCACAATTTTCGAAAATTCAGAGTTATCGGTGAAAATCGGATCTATGCCATGTTAATAAGTGTATTTTACTCTATTCATACAAGAAATTCAAAGAAAAAAATTTGGAGCCGTTTTTGAGAAAATTTTGGAAATCCCCGGGGGGCTTCATATAAAGTATCCCCAAATTTTGAAGAATCTTTTTCAAAATCTCAAAGATTTGACTAGAATCAGATCGATTATGGAATATCCATTTTGGAAGAAATCGTACGTATAGTTTAGGCGCTAGCAGTGTTCACAGACGGACAGACGGACGGACAGACGGACGGACAGACGTTTTCCTTTCAATTGGGTTTTCGGTATCAAGAACGTAGGAAACAGGGTTTCTGGCTACACCACGTGTTAGGGGATTTTTTTCTTAATTTAGCAACTGGTTTTATCCACTTATTCGTTTTCACGCCCAGACAATTAATTTTTTTCCGCCGAAAATTGGCCATTTTTTCGCGCAGCATTACATAACTTTCCCTATACTACGTATATCACTCCGTGTATACGTACGTATACGAGAAAGTAAAAACTGAGCTTACGTTATTTAAGGCAAATCTAAGCATTTACGTTAATTAATTAATTAAATTATTAAAGGATTAAAATTAATTAAAAAGAAAATGTATTTTTTTGTTCGTAATTTGGTTTCACGCAACCATTAATGAGAGAAATGACACAGGATTTAATTCCATTTTATAATTTCATTCTCTTTACTTTCTCGCTACGGAATACAGAGAAAGTTATGTGTTTGTAATGCTGCGCTGAAAAACGGCGAATTTTCAGCAGAAAAACTCTTATTACAGGGCCCTGGTAGCGAAAAAGGGAATACATTGAGTTGCTACATTTAGAAAAAATCTTCTGTCACGTGGTGTAGCCTGAATCCATGTTTTGTGGGACCTTGATACCGAAAAATTGAATGACGGCAAAACGTCTGTCCGTCCGTTTGTCCATCCGTCTGTGAACAACGCGAGCGGATAATTCCCCAATCGATCTGGATAATGCCGTGGCCACTTGAGTTTGAAATCGATGTTTTAATTTTTCGGGGTTCTTTACATGAAGCCCTTGGGACGTTTTCAAAACTTTCAAAAAAATGGCTTCATTGTTTTTGATTCAATTTTGTTGTTGTATAATGTGAAGGACGTTTAAGACAATGGGGCAGGTCTCATGTTCGTTAAAAACCCTGATTTTTCGAAAATTGCAAAAGTTCAAATTTTTTCCTAGTCTTCCTAAAACCAACCACTTAAAGATAGTTTTTTTCCCTTAATTAAATCTGTTCTTTAAAGATAGGTTTTGAAATAAGGTCATGTACAATTTGTCGAAAATTATACTTATCGCATAATTTTGCGTGAAAATACGGGCGAAAAATTTCGTGCTGTTTTAGCTCCACTAGTTTACTGCAGCTTTATTGAAAATATCATAATTTATTTCTCAAAGATGTTCACAAAGGCTTTTGCTAGAGGCCTACAATACTTGTTTTTCTCACTGATTCTTAACTGATTTTAACTTTCTTAACTGATTTTAAGAAAAATAAAATAATTTATGATATGAAAAACCTCGTCGATGATAAACTTTGACAAAACATTTGGCTACAATTAGAGCTCAGGAAAATTGACATTTTTTTTAAAATTACCCAAATTCACTTATGGATTCGAGGAGCAGGAATAAAATGGCATTGGATACGAAAGTTAAGGTATTAAATGAGTTTATCTGTTATTTTATTTTATTACATTCGTGACTTTAATATACTTTGTGTATTTCTTGTAAAATGCCAACAACTAGCCTGCAAAACAAAATAATTTAAGATTATAGAGGTCTGAAAATACGATGTGTCAAAGTTGGCATATTAGATTGAATGATCTCTGATTTCTACTACGTTTTCCTGACGCAACTGGCGAGGTAGTGCTAGTCTCAAATGCAGTTCTCACAGACGCTCTTAAATCTCGTAACGCATCTTCAGACATCGAGAGAATGAAAGTGCAGCTCATTAGGTATCAGGAAGCTTCAGCAGTTTCATCTCTCCATTCACTTTCGATGCACTCTCCGCTCTCGTCTCCTCTCCCCTCTTCTCTTACCTCCACTGCCCCCGGAGAGTGGGCCGACGGAGAGAGCAAAACTTTTGGTTTTGATTTCATCTCCTTCTTTATTTTACATTCAATGGCATGACATTTACCATTGTTTAATAAATCGGTTTAGTATTCTCGTGAAAATACTTGATTTCAGCTTGCTTCACGGGAAATGATAAAAATTACCATTAGCAATACTAATTTACAGGTATTACCTTGAAACAATAGAATGTTAATATTCAAGAACCTTTTTTTAAAGGTGGGTTGAAGTTATCAACATTCAAGATGTTTTGTAATGTGTTTGTGTTTTATAAGGTACTTAGAACGTGATTTGCAACTCTGAGAAATCTATAAAAATTTCTTCCAAAACCAGAATGCAATCTTAAAACGAAATTCTCTGAGATTACGAATACAGGATTTTTACATTTTTTCGGTCCACTCATGGTACAGGTACACTCATGTAAGCTAAATTGTTTTCTCGAAATTGATATTTTCGGTCGTGACTGAAAAACTTCGACGCTTGGCATGGAAGCAATCCTTGACCAAGTGCGACGAAAGGATTGAATATTTATAATAGGACCAAGTTTTGTAGTAGAAGGGCACATTATCAATGATTTCGTTATATTCATAAAATTTCCTCGCTAAATTCGTAATGTTCAACCCCGCGGACAGGGTTGAACGAAAACATTTTGTAAACATAAAACCATTTGTAAAACAACGATCAGAGTACTTGCACTTTACTAAAATAACAATTTATAATGTTTGTGTTAGCTAATTATAATATTTTATAATTATTTAATAATTATTTTTATGACAAATTCAAGCTTTACAAAACATTTTTATGTGATTTTTTTCCAGTTTGCTTCTAATGAGTGTATTTATTTTTTGCTTCATTCTTAATTTAAAAAATCAACTAATGTCAATTTTTTTCTGCGGGCCACCAAAACTTCCTCACTGACCACTATCTCTTCACAGACCAGTGGTTGACGCGCTCTGGTCTAGTCGACGGCCTCTACAGGTGAAGGTGACACTCAGGAAAACGAACGATGCAACAGTCTGCAGATAGTGTGCTTCACCTCTAGGTGCGGGATTCCTATTTAGCGCCGTGACTGCGCAGAAAGAGTGAGGAATCCCCTTCCCAACGCCAACAAGATTGCAAGAGTACAAATCTGAGATGCTTTGTTTTTCAACAATACATTTTTTTCTCTTTCAGGTGACTAATAAGTTTTCTAAATGTTATTCATTCAAGATTTATAAGAACCATCTCACTTTTTGATAGAAATACTCATAGAACAAAGGATAAGCCTCGGAATACGATTAATAAGACGAACATGGCACGAACAAGGACATCGAAATGGGAAAAAGGAAACATACTGAGACTGGGAACATGGAATATTAGATCATGGAACACAAGTTATCAGGAAATTCTAATGGAATTAGATAGACACAACATAGATCTAATATAACTACATAAATGTAATGTATCAGGTTTTTTGAAATTTTAATTAAGTATCCTTTGTAAAGAATCAGGCTCTAGCCTAAAATAAAAGTAAGAAGAAGAAGATCTCACTTTTTACAGCTCCACACGTTCTTGAGATAAATGTTCCCTTCTGTTTTCTGGGATGGAAACCAATTAATAATTGCAAGATACTACTCAGTTTTTAGATAAGAGGCATTGAAATATCAGTATTAATGTTTTGATTGATTGATGTTTCCGGGAGCGTCAACTGCAAGGATCATTAGTCACGTAAGTGTAGTGTATATTTTTTTACTGCGGGAGGTGGCGGTGATCCGCCCCGACATGTGTGGTAGTGTAGAGCAGGCTTGCACAAGGGCCCCAGCAACGCGCCCCACGATGGCGATGGCAGCCCTTCCGCGCCCCACCGGCTTCTAGTGAAAGACTTTCACTTTTGGGTCAAGTGACCGCTGCCTGAGCCCTCGGTGGGAGGGAAGACTTGCGACTCGTAAATGCGTTGGATTATGTTGAATTTGACAACTAAATACTTGAAATAACGACTGTAGTTTCTGGAGAGGGGAGGTTTCATTTTGTATACTATTATTTAAGATTAAATTGCTCGCCGGTTCCACACATTTCATGGTCAATCTTTACTGTTGAAACTGATTTTGAAAATATTTTTAATATACTACAAGAATAGATAATTTAATGATCCCTCATTCGTTAATAATAATACGCACTTCATAAATTTAATTCGGAAATATCTGGTTGTATTACACTTGATCATACTTTTCTGAATGTATTTTTTACTTTTTGCTGTTACTTTTTCTCCGACACCATCTTCTGACGTACGAGACAGGTTGCTGCTCCATTTCTCTCCGTGAATAAAAAATCGTGCTCCCAGTTAGCATTGAACCGACGATTCACAACAACTCCATTTCGTTCGGGACCTGTCATGATTTGCACCCTCTGTTCAACCTCAGGACTTACTATTTCTGAAAGAAAAATCTAATGTTAAGTAAAGTGAAGGGACAGCTCGGCTGTCGGGGATTATACAGACTTTCCTGGTTCGCCGCGGGGCAGGGGGCGCGCGGGGTGCGGTCTTCCCGACGCCCTAAGAAGGGGCTCAAATGGGTCGCTTGAGCACCTCTGGTGTAGAGCATGTGAGAGTAAATATAAGGGGTGAGGATATTGGAAGGAAGAGGGAGGAGAGATCAGACGCCGACCTAATGGTCGGTTTGCGAGGATTTCCTCGACCAAGTATCTCCCACCAGGGTGGCATTGCTCCAAGTGGGACAAGCTCCAAGCCCCCGATATGTGCGGTAGGGTAGAGCATGTGAGTGTAAATGTAAGTGAGGGGTGAGGATAGGGCAAGGAAGAGGGAGGAAAGATCACACGAGCCCCGCGTCACGTTTTCTAGGGCACCAGCATTTGTCTGGTGTTGATAGGAGAAATCACGGAAAACTACCGATCAGAGCAGCCGGCCGTTAGAATTCTCGTCCAGACAGCGGTTGAACTCGACCTAGCTGTACAACCACTGTCGAAATTCCAGCCGTCGAGACTCGAATCCTAGGACCTCCCGGTTAGAGGCAGTGCAATGACATCAATTGATGAACTAAACCACCTAAGCCGGTAGTATTCACGTCTTCGTGTAGCCTGCTATAAAATTAGATTTTGGTGCGCGTGTAAATGATAAAATATGAATTGATATATTTGCTCTTCTACAAAATAATAAGACTGTAATGACAGTGTGAATATACAAATTCAAGGAGGCCTTGGTATTGTATTTGGAAATTTCACAATGGAGTAAGTTTATGTGTTGTTTGTGAAAATATGCCAACACTTTCACAAATAATACCAATTATGTTAATCAGTTCTAGACTAGCAATACTACAGGTGGATGAATTGAACCATTTTATAAAAAATAAGAATGTAATTGTGAAGCATGTATTTAGCCTCTGTTTAGACAATTCAATGTCTAAACATGAACTATCAGAAGAGGATATAACAAACATAAAACATCAGTATATGTTCATCCGTTTTCCGATATACCCTTTCTGTACAAAAATTAAAAAAATATATCAAAAGATATTTCAGCAGAAAGTGATGCACGTCTATAAAAGAACATGAATCTGAGACTGAAGAAAATCTCTTATCTGATTATTTGTTCCTTCATTGAAGATTGCAGGTCACAGAATTCCTAAATAATTTCCTTGCAAAAAGTTAGCAATGTAGCAATATGCTCTATAATACATTTTACCGGCAATTTATTGAATCAGACATCCAATAGAATGTCCAAATTAATAAGCATAATTTAGAAATTCTGAGATGGTGGTATACGTTCTTTTTTAATATGATAATTAATTCACAGTTATCTCACATTCAGTGAATACAGCAGTTTGAAGGTGGATCGCTAAGAACTCCGAACTAAGCAGCATTATTCCCCAAAACACAGAAATGCTCATGTGGAAAGCCAAGCATGTTCCAGGCTAATGACGGACGACCCAAATCACTTTGAAGCTAATGGTGATACAGTGACCAACTTCATGAGCGAGAAATACTACCAGCCGAAATGCCTGTCTAGGGGCACCACCGAGCGTAGCGCAACTTTCCACCTCAGGGCACCGGCGTTCAAACCCCGTGAACCGTGGGGAGTCTGTAATAAGAGTTCGTGACAGATTTCGTTAGGACTATTCGGTTTTCACTTTCATTCCAGCAATGTTCTATCATCATCATCATCATCATTATCTATCTATCAAATCCTCTATCCATTCCATATGTAGCCAAAATCCTTGGTATTGGATTTTAAAATGAATTCAGACATTTTGGTAATTGAAGTGAAATACAGACAAGTTTCCGTATTGGAAGTGAATACCGCTAAAACTGAAGTGATCACATCATTATTGATTAACATTAATGCCAAGGGTAAATTAGACAGTACAGGCCAATGAACGAGAAAGGTAATGTTATTTTAGTTTCAACGGACGGCCATTAACAAAAGAATAGAGCAACATGGCGTTTATGTCATCTCATAGAATACATTTAGCACTATATCCACCAAAAGTTTAAAGAAAAAAATTGAAGCCGTTTTTGAGAAAATGTGATTGATGAAATTTTTTTAATTACAAATATTTCACGCAATATTGCCAGAAAACTACTAAAATTTTCAAAAAAATGTACGTGACCTTAATGAAAGAAATCACAATGGACAACAAATTTTCTTTGGAGGAAAAATCTCTATCTTTAATTCTGTTGTAGGAAGACCCCGAAAAATTTCCCAACTTTTGCAATTTTCGAAAATTGGGTTAACCGTTAAAATCGTAATAAGTACTATGTCATCATATTAAGTGTATTTTACACTATTCATACAAGAAATTAAAAAAAATTCGAGCCGTTTTTGAGAACATTTTGAAAAAGTCCGGGGGACGTCATGTAAAGTACCCGCAAATGTTGAAGAATGTTTTCAAAATCGCGGCGTCTCGAGTGGAATAAGATAGACCGGGGAATATTCATTTTGGAAGAAATCGTACTTATGGTTTAGGCGCTATGGTTGTTCTTGGACGGACGGTCGGACGTTTTATAGAACCACTTTTTCGTTATCAGGGGACAGAACGTGTATTTCCGTTGAAATCTCGAAATCGATTTTCCGCAGTAAAAGTAAGTAAAAAATTACAGATATTTTCTTTGGCGTGTAGCTAGAAATGCTAGACAATTTACAAAAATGTTCAAACAACCTATCCTACTTCTTTTTCTTTTGTTTTTTCCGTACAGATTTTTACTAGTATATTTCAACCTTCCAAAGATGTGATATTTAGTTCATCATATTTTGTAATTAATGTGAGGTTAGATTGCGATGTTGACAAAATTGTCATAATCGAAAGGATGCTAATTTGAACTCGCTATGTGGCATATATGTTTTAATGGTGAAAGAAATGCCTATACATTACATAACAAATACATTAATATTGCAATATCACGTAACAGTTGTAGCACACGTTCTTAAGCCTAGTGTCTTAATATTTATTGTAATTACTTCTTATTCTGAAGCTTTTTTTAAAAATAGAGTTCATGGGACAGTATTTTTCTTTAATACTTCCCATGATTATTTTTTATACCTTCGTATCTGAATTTGGATCTTATGTATTGTTTATTGTATGGAAAATATAACTTTTTTCCATGGCGACGACAAATACAATTTATTGTTTGTGGTATGAAAAACGCTAACTTTGGAAACGAAAGCGACGTATGTGGATATATTTTCGTAATTTTAATTTTCATTCTTTTAATAAGTCTCTGTGAGGACTTATTTTGAAATATTAGAAATTAAATCAAGTACGAATTTCTTGAGATTTAATATTCCTATTCCACTTTTGACATCTCTACTCTTACGTTATTACTATGTAATTAAACTTTAATGTCAAACTTTCAATATTTATAAAACTTTTATTAGATATAAAGTGATAAACAGATTAACTGGATGTAAAGCGTTAAACGGATAACACGAATTACTTAAAAATTGGCAGCACTAATATTCAGTTTGAACAATGCATTCACTGGAATATAATTTCTGAGATCATCAAATATGGATTTTTTATTAATATAAAAATAGAATAGCAAGATGCTAGAGTGTAAGGTCGCTCATGTTTTTCATATATTTTTTATCATACTTTTATCTTATATCATTATAATTTTTATCATTCACTCCGCTTCATAAACATCTTCTGAAAAACACTATTTACTTCACAAACTTGATTTACAACTGATGGCTATTGCTAACTCATGCAATACTTTGAATTTTGTTTCATTGCGTCTAAAGTTGTCGTACATCCGGGCGTGACAATTTGCGTCCGTCCCCTTTACAACACTCATTGAATCAATGAAGATTCGTATACATGTAATGATTTAATATTTCAACTTTTCAGCTTTCAAATGCATATTGGAAAACGTATGTCTCTCGAGAGTATTTATCACTTCTGAAAATTAACTTCCGTCGTTTCAGGCAGCAGAACTTTCTCACTTGTAAATAAAATTTCATTTTACTTCATGTACAACAGATTATTATTAATTTACCTCACGCATTAAAAAAGTAAAAGCTGTAGCATTAGAGGTAAACTTGCTCCAGCGCAGCCTGCTCCGTTGTTCGTTTCCCGGAGGCCGCACTGATCCCGCACGTCTCCGTGCCCGGCGAACTCGAGCGTCGCAGGTCGCACGAGCGGCGGCGAACAATAGCAACCTGTGGCGATAGAACGACTGGAAGCGCGCCGAGATAGCGAACATTCCAGATAACAGCTTTGCAGCAGCTGCGACCGGGCACACCGACGCGACGCTCCGTGCTAGTAAAGGATGAAAGTATGTTACAAAAGGCCTCTGAATAGGCAACCTGCATGGCATCTGACCCTCGTGGTAATCACAATGCGTCGTGAAGGTAGCCTCTTTTGTAGGTTTATTTGCTTTGCGCAGTTTTGATGGGCGCATCGTTGGTTTTTGCTACAAGCATTTTTCAATGTTTCTGCCTCATTGACCTCTGCTACAGAAAGCGCGTAGCTCACCACTTCTCCGAGATAGCTCTTCTCCGTGGTCTGCAGTTCAGCTCAATTACATTACATTCATCATAATTACATGTTGCTGTTTTCCTTGTCATATCAATTCTCACTGCAGTCTTTTCATTCCTGGTCCTTTCATTCCTTTTTCTTTCTTTCTTTCTTTCTTTCTGTTTTTTTGCTGTTTAATTTCTCGTTCATTTTAATCTATACCTAACGACATGGGCGTCGCCGGCCGAGGCGGGTGGGGGGAGATGCGCGTCCATATTTTTGATATATGGCATATTTTAGAGGGGACTCCCTGATAATCTGTACCTTATCGTTCCCCTCCAAATATTGTTACTAGTGATTTCCATGTCTAATAAGCTCTGACTTTGCTCTCGTATTTTTAGTGTACAATTTTAGACGCCAGTACGTAAGTGCTTTATGTATAACTTCTTGGAGGGTGCTTGAAAGCTGGAAAATGGGGAGGATAGAGAAGAAAATTTCAAAATGATTTATTGAATAATAAGTGCAGTTTACAAATAGAATATTTTACGTTATTTTGAAATGTAGAAAAATATATTAACTATCAGAACCCGGCAGACGTCCTGCTATTTTTCTTACTCTCTCTCTCTCTCTCTCTCTCTCTCTTTCTCTTTCTTTTTCTCATTCTCGTTATTTCTCTCACGCCGTCTCTATTTCTCTGTCTCTTTCTCTCTCTATTTCTCTTTCTCTCTCTCTTTCTATTTCTCTCTATTTCTCTTTCTCTCTATTTCTTTTTCTCTTTGTCTCTCTCTTTCTCTCTTTCTTTCACTCTCTTTCTCTGTCTTTCACTCTCTCTCTCTTTCTGTATCTCTTTTTCTCTTTCTTTTCCCCTCATTTTGTCTTTTTCCCTCTTTCTCTCTCTCTACCCCGTGCCCCTCCTGGCCTCCTCGGCCTCGCCCCGCGTCACACTGCAACGCCCAGCAACAATGAAGCCTAGGTGGAATGGTAATTACATTTAACTGAAGCACTATCTTATGTATCTTACAATAAAAGTAACAGCATAAAAATCCATCCATGAAAAAACATGTAGGTGTGCAAACTTTCATGGAAATCGGTCACACGGTGTTGGAATTTAATTTTTAGAAATATTAAGAAACAGAAGGCAGAGAAAGAATTAAAAATGAATTGCAAGACTTTTCGGAACATATTTCCTCATCGCAATATTTTCTAAATTGATTCAATATCTTCCATTTCTTCTAAGTCAGAATCATGTATTATTCAGATAAATGCTTCATTTCCGCGAACTTCACAAATAGTTTGTAGCAACACACAAATTCAATTTCCTTGCAATTCATAATTTGTATGTCTTCAGTCGTAGATACTATTCTAGGGATATAAAATGTAACTATATTTTCTTTTATCTGAAGATTTACAATTTATCAGATTGCCAGAAAATGTTAGCCTAAAATCACACTTTTTCAGACAGATTTAGAGTCTGAATAATTGTGTTTTGAATGCTTACGGAGAATATTATCCTGTTTCAAAAACAAATTAAAGGAAATAGAATATGACTTAAAAACAAGTAAGTAGTCTCAGTTTGAAACAAAATATAATATTTTAGTGGTTTTATTGCTTTTATGATGTTATATTTCGTATAAATACTCTTTAATATTCGTATGTAAGAAAGTACTAATGAACTCAAGATTTTTTAAGTGTAAGGATATTCATTTGCGTGGTGATAAATTTGGCATACTTCTTGTCAGATGTGCACCATTTTACTCGATTTACATGTCTCCTTGTGACTATTATAGTTACAGTACACACCTGCAGGCGCAGCGGCGGTTTTGACAACACGGGAGTGACACTGCGCATGTGCACGTTTGCTAAACTTCGGAACTGTTCGTTAAAGGAAAGCCTTTAATTTGGGCCTAAGGAGTTTTTCTTCGGCGCATCGCATCTCGAGCGTGTCAGTCAGACAGGCAGGCGGGCTCCAGGTAAGGATAAGGCGGATGCGCAAGTAGTGCTGCGCTCTGGCGGGTGCCGGGCGCACCGCTGGAGCGGCAGCGGGGGACGACGGAAGGTCGCTGACACGCGGTATCGCGGCACGGCGCTCTCGCTCGCCGGTGCCAGGCGCGGCGCGGTACGGCGACGCGCGCGGAGGTCGCGGCGGGCGGGGGCGGAGCGGGAGGGGCGTGGAAGGGAGGGGAAGGGACGGGGGAGGAGGAAGGCTCCCCGCTGCCTCCGCGGCTCCCGCGAGCACGGGAGAGGTCCGGCGGCGGCGGCGGCGGCGGTGGTGGTGACGACGTGGCTTACGTAAGGCCTCCGTGCTCCGCGCCGGCCGGGCGCGCGGCGCCATCACCTGGGCGAGAGGCAGGCTGCCGCTTGTCGGCGTCATATAATATTTCAGTTCCTCTCCTATTACCCTAATGAAACGGCTTCGGGCAGATTCGCATAAGCTGAAATTTTGATGATTGGACAAGGCTCGGAAATGAGGCAAGAACATCAGACGGAAAATACTTCTTTTTAATTCATAAAATGAAGTTTAACGTTCTTTGAACAGTTTCTTCAAATCTTTAGACATTTTTTCCAAGCTCTTATTTTCTCACATTTGGCGAAATTTATTATGCACGGTAATTTTTATGCTAGTCAATAAATTAAATAATTGTTGTAACTGGTTTGCGAATTCTGGTTTGCATACTCTTTATTAGAAATTGAGATGTAAAGCCCTATGCCACTCCCCTAAACAACATAAAATGTATAATATTAACTTAACAATTATGTTTTTTTTCTTAATTGACAATAAGCATTCAATTCGAAAGATTCTTCAACATGAAAGAGTTCGCCGATATTCAGTCAGGAGAGTGACATTACTGCAACTGTACTTATCATGTTCGGCTAACGGGCTACTGTTTTAATGACTCTGTAGATACGTTTTGTTAGTGAAGTTGTTTTTACAAAACTGCACTGGTAAATTGAAGGAGGAAGAAATTATTGTGTATTACAAAATATTTAAGTACATTAATGTATCTATGAAATAACTGCATAACATTGCATTGCCGTGTTACATCAATGTAAAATTATCGTAAAACACCATTATAACCAATGTTTTGCCTTCGTTCTTAATTGTTCGAAAGAAAACGTGTATGGTAAGATAATGAGTCCAACGGAAGAAAGCTTAAAACACAATTTTGTTCGCTCAAATACTTGATCGTCAGTACAACACAAAAAAATTGATAAAATGCTCGTGTGTGGCAATTTTATCGCCGTCTTATTGATTTATTTAATGATTAATTGATTTTCCCTGGCATGTCAACTGCTATGATCATTAGTTTCGTTTGTATAATGAATGTCCTATTCCGGGAGAGGCGGTGATCCTCCCCATCTGGCGCCGACGTACACGTCGTTGCAGAAGATTTCCCACTCCAAGTATCTCCTCTTGCGGGTCATCGCCCCAGCCGGGACAAGCTCCAAGCTCCCAACTGGTCTCTCTACACGTGTGGGAGTGAAGTGCAAGTGAGTGTGTGAAAGGAGAGGGGATAGGGCAAGGAAGAGGAAGCAAAGATCGCACGCGGTCTGCGGCCTGTTTAATAGGACACTGCTCCGGCACTCGTCTGGTATCGATGGAGACACCACGGAAAATTACCGATCAGAGCAGCTGGCTGCTCTCCTCCAAGCGGCTAAATTCGACGTAACTATGTAGCTACCGTTGGGATTTGAACCCAAGCACCTCGTGGCCAGAGCCGCTGCAAATTCAGCCACAACGCTCTCTGAGCCAATCGCAGCCGGAAAAGTCGTCTTGCAATACACGAATATTGTGAGGAAGCTGAGCATGTAAATGTTTACCGGTTTTCCAAGTCTATTATTTGCATGTACATTATTTCTTTTCCAAGAATGATAGTAATTTAAATACAAAAATAATTATTGATTCACCGTTTATTAACTTTACAGTTAGCGTAACGTTTTGTAGTTCTTAAATTATAAGTGTTGACACAAAGGGTTTTTTATTATTAAACGATTGACATTCATTTTAATAGAACCATTATTTTAATCAATGGTGAAGTGGAATGCTACGCGGAGTTGGATTTTATCTTAACAAAACGTTTGGATTGATGACGGCTTAGAAAACATAATTCGTTTTCCAGTAATATAAATCTTTCCTTACAACACGCCACTTTACATCCCGATACCTGAATCAACTACGATGCACTTTCATTGCGAAATTGAACTTCAGCTCTATCTGGCTGTCCAAAATATATGTGAAAAAGTTTGTCATAATTCTGTGACGAAGTAATTACAAGATTATAACGTAATGGTACGTAGTATTTCATTTTTAAATCAGCTAAAACTTGAGAAATATTTGTGATTATCTATGGGTACCTATGCTTTCGTAAATCCTACGTAACAATGTTATGGTAGCTATTGAACTAAGATTTTATTCAAACTAAATAATTAAATAAATAAATGAGTAGATAAATGAATGAAAACTCTTATGTAGGAATATTAGTAAACGAGTTGCTATAAATTTGCTCTCTTCGGTGGTCCAAAAAGGAATCATATACCTAACGTACATATGTTTGTCCTCGTAGAACAAACATTTTTTTGTGTTTCGTGATGAAAACTAAAAGTATAAGCAACACAAATCTTCTAACAATAATCTAACGGTATTTAATTATCAGCGATGTCGTGTTATACAAACAGCTGAGTGGGCAAGAAATTTTTGTAATGGGACAAACTATCTTGTGACTGTTTTAAAAACCAATTTCACACCTTTGGTTTTTACGGATTCCAAAGTTCAGTACTAGTATTTCTGACGCAATACACGCAGTGGGTATAATGGAAATGTAGGTCGTTGAAAGTTCTCGTTGTTCTTATGCCTACAAGTAGGTCATCCAGTAAGCAGGACGCGTCGTCTTCGAATCTTCAGGATCTTGTCACTTCTCAGAAATAGTTTTGCTTTTTCTCAATTATGGCAGTATCTTTGATCGTAAATGTATTGTTCAAAAATTGACCGTTATCGTTTATTCATGAGACATATCGCAATGACATTGAAATCTTGACAAGAGAGAGAACTTTATCTGGCCTCATTTTTGGTTAGAAACGGCCATAAATAAATAAATACATTTAACTTCTTAGAAATCTAATGCGAAAATGAATAATGTACATTTTGAAGTTTTATTTCGTGTTTCGAAGTGAATTCTCGTTTTCTTATTCAAGACAACAAACGAACAGATTTAATTAAAAATTCAAATGCTCTCAACATTGATACGGGCTACCGTATCACTTGATGGCTAATTACCGCATCACTTCTCCGTATGGTTCATACTAACTTTAAATCGCTCATAAATTATAATTGTGAATTTTTCTCTTTATAGACACAATTTCACTATACAATTTTTGTCAGTTTTAGAGTTAAATTATATCCGGAAATGCAACAAAAAATCTCAAGAATAACCTGAGGTTTGTTGTCAACACCCTATGCTTATATTCCACCTATTGAGCAAAAACTGGACTTTTTCTGAAAGTTTCATTTGCCAGTTCGATGGACAAATTTTATGGCGACTGTGAGTAATGTGAGTGAAATATTGAAACTTATGATTAATGAAGATGCGGTTGATCAAAAGTGATATGTTGATGAACAAGTCGACCTGCATGTTTTACGAGGAGCATAGAGAGAATCCGTGCAACATTGAGGGAAAGTAGGGGCCTAAGAAGGCTGAGTCACTTCACAGACACGGTGGTGCGTGACATGCAGCTGTTGCGTCAGGCGGGGGGGGGGGCGGGTCGAGCCGCGTGCTGTGAAGAGCCGCTGCAGCGGTCGCTCTCTGGCAAACAGTGATAGTCAATTACCCCAGATTGCACTGACATTGGACTTCAAGACTTGGGCAAGAACACAGTTTATGCAAGAAATGCAGAATTATTACCAAAGGGACGTATGTTAAGGATGGTATCGTACGTCGCAGTCAATATTTTGTTTTTGACTGAGTTTCAATTGTGTTTTGATTGAGTTTCAATTTTGAGTAGTTTTGACAGTCCCTGTAAAGGAGAGTTTATCCTACAAAAATTGATCCTTTTCATTGATGAGTAAAATAATTCAATTTTTATTGAAATCATTTTGATAGAAGTGCAAAAGAAAATATATTAATCATTTGCTCCAAAGGTAAAGTTCTTGAGAAATATGACTTAATCGTCCGTCCCAAGCATCACAATGCAGAAATTAAAATTAAAAACAACAATGTGAAACAAACAAATTATGTACAAAACATCTGTATTTCGGTGTTTCATTTCTCGTCGAATCGTGGCATGTTATTCGTATTCTGCGAGTGTAGAAGCGGAGAGGTCGGCTTTTAAACATTCAAGCGGCATCACTGTTGCAGCTCCTCTGATGCTGTATGCGCAAGGCTTTCATCTGTTTGTAATGCTATGAGCGTGATCGCGTACGGCAGTGGAGGCTGCGGTGGAGGCGAAGGTGGTAGCGTTCGGTGGCCATGAGGAAGGTAGAGGCGATGGTGGCGGTTGCTGATGATTACATCAGTATCCTGGGGGCAAGGTACGGAATTGAAAGCGGAGAAGAATAGCGGACTGTTTTGCCGAGGCCATTGAATAAGATATGGTTCTGACACTGTCTTGCAGGATTTTGACAAGATGAGACTGGAATTGCGAAAATCAGTGCGATGTAATTATAATAATGGCAAGGATTTATTCAGTCTTCATTTATTATTATTCATTGTTCAGAACTGCACCTTGTTATCAATCTTAAACCAGGGCAAAACAGTTAATTAAAAATTTGCTGATATTATTTCATTTATGAGGTTCTAGTTTCCCATGGGCCTGGCCATTCAGAAACGTTTTATTCACGAAATTTTATCGCTTTTGTTTTACCGCCGCGACGTTGTTTTTAGTACAATAGAGCGTCACTGATAAGACTTGAAAATTCTGTATTGTTATTAATATTAATTATTAAAATAAATTAATGTTATTCGTATTTATTAAATATTAATATCATTGCAGAGTCACTTGTGTACATCAGGAATTCCACGAGGGTACTTGTTGAAGGCACCTCCCGTTTCTTTAAAAGATAAAAACGTGGCACATGAAGACTCACCTCGCCCCGCTACATCTTTCAAAATGCGCGCCCGCCACGGCAGACTCAAGTTGCCGGAAATTACGTAGATCTCGCTCCGATCACCACAAAACGATGCGGCCCTTCGCGAAGTGGACGTCGACTGATCGTGTTTCCAGGCTCAGTGAAGCACTGAAATCAGGTTACACAATTGAAAGCTACACTCCAGATACAGTAGGTAATGTCTATTACGTACAATGAGTATAATGATTAACTGAAATAACATGTTCCAAAAAAACGTAGTCGTAACGTTTAGAATTTATGGAAGTAGTGTGTGCAGGTGTTGGGCGTATATGGAAGCACGGTGTGGGAGGTACAGTGGTCTCATGGATAATTGAGAAAACAAATATGTGCTTGTTTTCTTGGTCTTTCCCAGTGTTTTCTTATTTTATGTCTTTGCATAGACATTCCAGTTCTAATGTATTTCAAATATTAGACTAGAATTTCTGACGAGATCGTGATGTTTGAGATCACACGAACGGAGGCTAGAACAGTATGTCAGCACGGTACATGCCAGTTTCTTCTCCAGTCAAAGAACAAGGTCGTTGCCAATTCGAAATTCCTGTTGTACTTATACATTCAGAGTGGCAGATTTCAAGAAAGTGAGAGAAGGACAAACTCTTGTTGGTCATTAAACGTGATTCTGTGGTCCATTCAAAGTGAAGTACCTTAAACGAAATTATATTTAACCAATCATTCTTTGTAAGGAAATTAATTACTGAGCATCTTGTGAGTTGTAAATCATTTGGACACGTTATGGTTAGATTTGGATGAATAACTGAGGGAGGGTATGTGGACTGAATGCAGGAATCTCTCAACATTCGCAAGTTAGGTTCCCGAAAAGCATCACGAATGTCAAATCCACGAATGTTGAGTATACCTTTTAATGAAGAAAGGTGGGTTAGGTTCCTTGACATTGAAAAACTGTTGAAAAAAGGAAGAAAAATATCTGACAAAAAATTGCAGTAGAACTGAATAAGCACTACTACTCCCAGAATTCTCAATAAAAATCAAGAAGAGAAAATAAAACAATATTTGAAATTTATTTAAAAGTTGAAAGTGATTAGATATAGGATTTGGTTATTTTTTTGGTTAGTCGTTCTAATATCCAAGTATTGTAGAGTTGCTGGTTCTATTTCTCTCTTAAATTTCGAATATTTCCATATTTGGATCACATTCGAATGCTCTTTCCACTACAGCTTGTTGAACTTTTTGGAACGCCATTATCCGTTTTGATACTGAAGTTGTTCCAGGACGCGGTTTTGCATCCGGTACTTCATTACGTTTGAGGAGGTTTTCTTCCCTGATGTTTTCCCGAAGCTCCTCTTCAGTGAGGTCATCATAATGAGAGTTGCACAGATCCTAAATGGATTTTCTGTTTTTGTGTCCTCCTCTAATTTGTAGCAATTGAATGGAATTATTTTACAATTGTGTTATTCTATTAATGTGAATTGACATTCCATCGTCGACATTTGTGTAGAACGTGATACTTTGAGCTTCGAGGTCTGCCAAGTGTGTTTCTCTGGTGACGCTGATAAAGGAAATGAAGTGTGCTTGCTTTAAAAAGAAATTTAGTACTACCAAAAGACACACTCGCGAATGTTGAAGTCGCGAATGTTAAAACCGGTAGCATTTCTCTAATCACGAATGTTCGGAACTCGCAAATACCGAATTCGCGGATGTCGAGGGATTACTATACTGTCTGAGAGAATGTATCAGATGTGCATTTAGATTCTATAACTGTTCTTTCTTTTTTGTGAATAACGATGTAAATAAGATTTTTGGTATAATTATAATGTCTGTTGTAGGATAAAATTGTTTCAAAGATTATCTAGAAAATTGATTACGCTCACTACAATAATTATTGATTAAAACAAACTGTATATTTTAAGGTAGTAAAAGAAGGGAAGAAACTAAACTGTACATTACTTTTGTCTGTGTTTCACAAGGTCATTGAGTTTCAGATAAATTGGAGGAGCTCCAAGTGTATTTTGTATGTTTATTTTTCTTTTTTGTGTGTTATATCTTGTACACTTTATTTTGTACTGTGACTGTATTGTGTATTATTGAGATTACAGAGCACTGTACCAAGGTATTCCTGAGATTATTGTTTGTTGTTAGCCAGAGTGATAAGTCATTTTAAAAATTGTCATATACACTAACTTGCGAGTATTTTCTGGAGTTTTATTTAACAAAAATATATTTATGTACTTAATTTCTTAAATTTCACATTAAATGAGATTATAGGTTCAGTCAATACTTAAATAAAAATTCTGTAAAATCTGTGATACATTCAATTTATTTTCGTATTCGTAATAATGAGACAGAAATACACGAAAATCACCCATCTGAACTAAAATCCTTATCAAATAATGAAACATTTTAATCTGTTTCTATTTTAATTGATAAAAAAACATGGTCTCGCAATAATGTTGTGTATTGCATATCTCGCAAGCACTGAACTACATTCATTGAAATTAAATAACTCATTTTTCAACTTAGTTTCACTGACAGTGGGTTGCCGTTGAATGTTAATTTAACGTAGTTGAAACGTTACAGAAAAGTGAAAACAATGTGATTGTAAAAGATTAGTACAGTGGTATTGAGCAACTATTCTACAACCATAGTACGCCTATTGATGTCTAGGATTACGCAACGATTCGTATTCACGGATGCAATAAGAAAGCAAACAGAACCATTAATGGCATTCGGAAAAAACTATCGATAATATCACGTAATTGTTTAGTTGGGTGTGGAATGCTAATTGCGTTTACGTCGTAGATTTAAATATCTCCTAGCGAATTATTGTAATCCTGTAATTGAAAACTTCTCTCAAAGCCCAAAAATATTTTTTTAATGTAAATCGATTCTACATATTTTACTTTTTATACATAACAGTGCTATATTTATTCAAACAAATGACTCGGACCATAAATATACACTTTTAACCATGAAGTATTGCATTTTATATGAGGAGATAAAAACTTGATCGGATCCTACTGAATTATTGAACTGCGGAACATCACTAACCGCTGTAAAGACAGCGGTAGTTCCCTAAGACCTGCTGCCTAAGAGGCTGCTGTTGCGGCGGCGGCGGCGGGCGTCCCGGTGCCGCTGACCTCGATTCGGAGGCCTGTGTGCCTCTCACAACAAGCGCGCCGTGCCTTCCGACTCTGCTCTTTGGCGCACGAGCGGCCTCTGCCCTGGGAGCGGGGGGCGTCCAACGCGAAGTAGGACCCTCAGGTTTCGAGCTTCCTTAATCACACTTTCCTCAGTGTCTGTGAGATGTTGGGGGTATAATTGTCGCAGTATTTAGAAATGTGCACTAAAAGATTTTAATGAAAGAATATTTGGAATGCATATTCAATGGACAATTTTCCTTTGCATTATGTTCGTTTCCTTGTGTCCTCTGGTTTCTTTTTACACGTTTCCATTTAATGCCTCATTTTTGGAGAATCCATACGACCATAAATGATGTCGTAGACAAGGCTGGTTCGTGGATCGTGGTCAATGGAATGTAATATTAAAATATTGCTCTCGTTTCGGAAAACTTATTTCCATCCTCAGGGGTGTACATGAATAACATAGAAATATCGAAAAATTTATTAAACCATTAATAATTTTTTTGTTTACGAAATGTTTTTGTTTACAAAAAAAATCTAATTAGAATTACACTCCATTGACCAAGCTGCTAAAATCAGCTTTGACAATTGCCTTACTTTTATTAGTTCCCCTTCATTTACCCACTGTCGCCCATCTATCCTTCACCTGCACCCGAAATGTCCCTTATCATTTCCCCATTTGTCATCTGGGCATTGTTTCAGCATCTTATTTCTATAAAAACGACATTTAAAAGAAATATTTTAGGCTAAAAAGGAATTTATTTTGTTATATAGGAGCTTAGTTGAACCTTGGGATATTTCTTTGTTTGTACCTTGGGACTTGACCCATACAGGCAAACACACTTCAGCTGCAGCAGTAGAATCACTATCAAAAAACCGGACTCGAGAAATCACGAGAAGAAATTCCTTCAACAAGTGATGTATTGAAGTCGTTGGCCACTACTCCTGAACCATTTCGCTTATTACCCCAAGCAACACCAAGGAAAAATTTTGGTATTGGATGAAGACCAGTTTGTAGTCTGTCTGTTAGTTGCTCCTCTGTTGTGAAGGTATTATCAATACATCACGGATTTTATTAATTTTAAGTTGCTTTATCTTCATATCAAATTTTAAAACGAATAATCCATCTATTGTCTAAAATAATAGAAGTTATCACAAAGTCTCATTTAATTTCAGATCCTGCAACTAAAATATTCGAATATATTAGTGTCCAAACACAACCAACATCGTCAAAACACTGGTTGTATCTTGTGACACATGTCATCATCAGCTCAATGAGTGAATAACTCTGGAAGCTCTGAAGCTTGCATAAATTGCTATCTGACAAAAGCTTCCTAGAAATGTAAACTTTGCATGGTAGAATTTTTGCTTACTTGTCCAGAATCTATCTACTACAAATGTACGAACATTTAAAAATTGTCCCAATGTACAACACTTTCCCCTTATATTAATAATATTAACATCTCTCCTCATGTAATGTAATTCACATTGCATCTAAAATGTTGTATTACGGTTTCATAATCATTTAAAAATTTGTTTTAAAGTCGCACAACATGAAGAAACGAAAACACCAAGATGAAGGAGTTTTTAGATCATCCTTTGGAATGCCGGCGTCGTTGAGAATGATTGCATGCATATTTATGCATTCATTTTGGTGAAAATTCCTGTCGTTACTCGTGAATTGTTGACTGACTCCTCCAGTGCAGTAGCGGGGCCGTCGGAGCTCTTCACCGTCGTCGAGGAGGAGGGTCGAGGAAAACCAGGCGCTGCGCATTAGTGCAGGTTGCAGATGACGCGCAGCGAGCGCAGCCACCGGCGCCAACTGCGCACACGGCCCGCGACGCTGCATTCCGCGCTTCGCTCGTTGGGCCTTTCGGCCTTTCTTCGCCGTTGGAGACTCTGCTTTATAAATTCCAGGAATATCATGCTCTGGGAGTCCTAGGCGAAATGGAAGGAGGGACAAAAAGGGTCTAGGGTTGTATTGTCAGTTGTTTTCTTATTACGAGAACAAAACTGATGTGAAACGAATGAAACTACTATAATTAAAAGATGTGCAAATTTGCGGAGACTCCGATTCTTTATTAGGAAACACTGCAATTCCCTTCTGATTTTCGTACTATGTGCACACACAACATCTCAGCACAGCACTTTTCAGATGATGTTGATGGCTGATGTTGAATTTTTTGCGTCAGTACTTGTCGGTTGGTTTCATTTGTAAAGTTATCCCAATAGTTAGTCAAACTAGGTAAAAGGGATAAAAATGCCTATGTTTGGAATTTTGTACTGTTCATTTTTAAATGAATTACGATGCTGAAGTTGCAAAAACAAGATACTGAAGTGGCAGACAAAACATGTTCCCATTCTTGGAATTCCTAGAGGTTGTGGCCTGTATTAATACGAGGTAAGGCACGGATAAACGGGGTGAAAAAACGGAGTGCGTTTGAAAACCTACTTTTCAAATGAAATATAATTCACGGTAATGGATGGTGAAAAATTCAAGTGAGTGTGATTGGTTGTAAGAAAAATATTTTAAATTGCACAAAACATCTTCTGAAAAGGTACAAAATAGATGCCTGTGCAGAATTATTGTAAGAATATTGAGTGTCACATCAATAAAGAAACATTTTCTTCATGTCCTAATTTTCAAACTGTGGAAATTACAAATTCGATGCTTATTATGTAATAATATTAAATTATTACACAAAAAATGTGTATTCTTGTGTACGGTTTTATACGAAACTATGACGATTCTTGGTTGATAGAAATATTGCTTTATAGGTATTAATGCTTTGTATTTCACAGAACATTACCAAACTATTTTCAATATTTTATTTATTTTCTGGAATGTGTAATAATTTCTTCTTGTTCTGCAATTCATTTGGATGGTTATTCGCAAAGACTTTTTTTAGTAGCTACTCGAGATCTATGAAGCAGCCCACTGTTGAGAGGCGGGCGGCGGCGTTGGAGCCAATGAGGAAACCGGTCCGGAAACAGCGACCTTCGGAGAAAGGAGCCAACATTTTCGTGGAAACCCCCACGAAACGGGAAATCCTCAGAATAGGCAAGCGCAAAGGTGCCAAATTAATTTGACCGCACATGGAAAGTGTTTTTTCCTTGATTCTGGGATGAATATTCAAGATAGCCAGAATGGTCGGCGTCTTCGAAGTATAATCCTGCACTTTTTTTTCTTGGAAGTAGAAAGTTTTGACCTTTACATTTATAAACAGATTTCATAAACTATTTTAAGAAAAGTAGTTACAGAGTAATGAATTAAATATCACTAGTTTTTTGCGCTTTATTTCCGCTTACGTTAAAAGTTTTAAATAAATATTATTTTATTAAAATAAGTGTGAACTTTTCTCATTCAACTATTTTGATAAACTAATTTAATGGACTCTAATTAACATTTATTTCGCCAATGAAAAGGTCACTAGATCATTAAAACTTGATTTGTTACTTTGTACAAATCGTACTTTTACTGGAAAATAAAATAAAATAATAAAATTTGAAACTACATTTTTCAACTTCACGTAAAAATAATTATCATACATCATTAGTCGACTCCTCTTAAGGGAAAATGAATGTTTGCGTGGACACCGAGTCATCGCGTGTGGCGCAATCTACCGACGTAAGCCGTGACGGGCAGAGATACTCCGCGCTCTTTCTCCCCTTTCGCACACAGTGATCCGAAGCGACGAAAAGCTCCAAGAGTAGAATATTCTATTAAAGGGGGATAATATTTTTTTGTGGTTTTTAATTGCCGGGCTCTAGAAACTTATCCTTTCCGCACCCACTACAAAGGCGCCCAACACAACCAATTATTTTGGACTCTCAGCTTTAGTTTGTCGTATTTAAATAACAGAATACAATTCTGCCACATTATAACTGTCACTTTCATATTTACCCATTATTTGGATCGTTCCCTGGGTCAATGAATAAGTCATCTGATTAGAATTGGAATATTTGAAAGATTTAATTTTGCCAAGCAGTTAGCCAAGAATCTTGCATTTGTCACACAAGTGAGACAAGGAACAATGAGTATATTCTGCCTTGAAATATTCACTGCCTCCAGCCAGGTTTGGACTCCATAAACTTGGGTTTGGAAGAGAAGTATGCTAACCATACAGCAGTGGAAGTGCCTATAGAAGGAAATATGAAACGTGAATAAAAACAAAACGAATGTGTACGGTATAAATTAACATTGTTCTTGATTTATTTTCATGCAGAAAGAAAATCAAATGTTGCAGATAAAACATTTGTCTTTCATGCGTACGATAGAAACGTTACAGAGAGTTTCATCCCCCTTTCATTTGTAGTTCCAACAAGAATCTTAGCGATGTCGTACATCCACCTGCTGCCGATGACCGCAGTTCAAAATTACACAGTTGTGGCACTTTTAAATCAAAGTTCCATCTCACAAAGCATTCATTAACCTAGTTTCAATAAAGAATCCAAGAATATTGGGGAAATAATTTTATTCTTCATTTTTTACTAATACGTTATAACTTCAATACGGAGTTCGATATACACTGCATAACTTACCTGGATCGAAAGGATCCGTGCTTACCAGGGATATATGAAAGCAGTTGAATGATGCCACATGTTCTCGTAAGGAGGGACATATGAAGGGGATTATGTGAGGGGAAAAGACAATCCGACTCAAGTTAACATCTAATTAATTAGTGAGTAAAATTGAATCAATAAAATTAAGTAACAAATAAAATTATATATGTACTACGGGCGTTAACTGATTCTAATTATCTCGGGCGACAAAAAGTCCTCGGGTCAAAGACCCTCGAGTATTTTGTCGCCTCTCGAACATTAGGACCTTTACAACGCCATTGGTGCATAAATACATATTTTGTGGCTTCTGGTCCGTTTGGAACCGGTGTGGCGGGCATCTCTCTAGCAGAAGCGCTCCCTTCGATGCACCGGCGGCGCCCGAGCGGCGTGGCGTGGCGTGGCGCGGCGCGGCGCGGCGCGGTGCGGCAGGGTGTGGCGCAGGGGGAGCGGAGGAGCGGCCGGCCGGAAGGTCATCCAGGACGGCACGCCGCCGCGCGCCTCGTGACGTCAAGCGACGCGTTTCGCGGAAGCGGCTTTTTTCGTTTGCGCGGCGCTCGGGGCGGCGAGCGGCTGTGCTTTGCCTGCGGGCCCCAGGCGCCGACCCCCAGTGGGCCCAAACGGCACACGAAGCGTTTCTTTTTGTTTTCTTCTTTCCTTCTGCTCGTTTTCACTCTATTTTCTCGTCTCCTTTTTTCGCCTCTTTTCGTTTTCTTACTTCTCTTATTTTTTCCTTTCCCCTCTCTTTTTTCTCTCCTCTTTATTTTCTCTTTCTCTTATACTTTTCTTCTGTTCATTTCTTTTCATTTTTTCTCGTATTACTCTGTCTCTTCTGTAATATACGTTTTTCTTACTTTTCTTTCTCTTTTACTTTTATCCTTTTCTTCTTTTCTCTTCTTTTTCTACCTTTATATTTAATCTGAAAATTGCCGACTTCTGATCACTACCTGACATTGATCTTGCCCGTGGTTGGACTTCAGTTTCTTCAAGGTCAATTTTTCTTCACACTTTTTTCTACGCTTCATTTGATTATCTTTTTATTCCGTGTGCTAATGAGGTTTACCCGTGCTTAACTATTTAACTATTTTCTTTTATTTTCTTTTTAGATAAATGTTGCCAATTCTTGATTCATATTGAACTCGATATTGGCGTTCACACTCCAGTTTTCAATCCGTGAATTTTGATATTAAGTGCATTTGGTGTATGTAGATACAAGATGGCACAGCTATTATCGTATCGTGTTTTATAATGGTGAACTTTCCTATTTTGTTTCATAAGGTTCTTTAATTGTTGTACACTTATAATCTAAATGCTCTATTTTTTATGCGCAAATGCCTATTACTCCCTAGAAATGTAGAGAATTTTTTAATTTAAGAAATCTTCACGGGTGCATTATATTTACGAAAAATTGAACCAAACAATTTTTGAATGTTACAACTTCAGCATTGTATCCTGATTTTGAATTATTGTTTGTATTTCATTAAAATTTTGTGGCTGGCAATAATGCGAATTCTGTGAGTAAAATGGTTTGAATATTTAATTCGATTATAATAAGCTCTTTCCTTTTAAGAGGAACTGAATTTTCTATCCAAAGTTATCAGATCAACTGAGTGATTAAATCACTTACATCCGCAAAAACTCAGATGCACACATGTGTTGAGTTCTTTAAATACATTCAAACCTTTAGTGGATTTACATACAGAGTAATTTTCTTCTTCTTCTTTTTGGAAATAGGACGATGATAAAACATGATTCATACAAATACCCTGAAAAGTTCACAGGTTTGTGATTAATAACCGTCTCTGACAATTCGTAAACACGTTTCTCGCCGTTACTGAAAAGGACAGTGCCTTTAGCATATCCAACCAATACGTCACGATCTACACTTAAAGATAAACGCACTTCTAAGAGCAGTGGTAAGGGAAACAAGGCGCGAATGAGATCAAAAGAATTCTGGTTCAATTAAGTTAGAGCGCAACAAGAAAATTGCCACGCCTGGTATTTAAAAAAGGATGCGCCAATTATATGTACCTGTTAGCGTATTTGAACAAAAGCGATTCAAAGGTTTCTCTCCATTCTATTTCCATGCGATAACATGAGAATCCTTTCACATGGTCAAACCTTGTCATTAAATCGAATCAAATGTATGTTGGTTCTTTCGACACGGTCCGGGATGCTGATTCAAATCTCTTGACTTCAGACCCGCGTCACCAACAACCTATATTGTTCTAAATCTGTCTTCGGAATCTACTGTTTCAACTCAGACGCCTCGCCGTGCAGATGATGAGACTGGCGTCAGGTGAGTGGCGGTCACGCGGCTGCAGGAGCGGTCAGCTGG
Organism: Acheta domesticus; assembly: GCA_031308135.1. NCBI lineage: Eukaryota > Metazoa > Arthropoda > Insecta > Orthoptera > Gryllidae > Acheta > Acheta domesticus. The sequence continues at coordinate 79,831,845 of JAHLJT010004567.1, forward strand.
CGGTGGGCAGGCGGCAACGCCGCGCAGCCGATGTCCTCCGGCAGCTCCGCGTCGCGTGTCGCCTGCTGTTCGCCGCTCCGCCCCTCCCCGCCATCTCTTTCCCTACCCCGCGTTGTCTTGTCCTGCTCCTCCCCGCCATGACTCGCCTTGCCCCACCATATCTCACCCATCCCGTTCCGCCATGCGCTATCCGTTTCTGTCCTGGCGTGTTCCGTCCTGAACCCGCCGTGCTCCGCCGTGCCTCGATCCGCCCTGCGACGGCTCTCTCGCGTAGACTCCCCCCCCCCAACTCGCTGCCCTGCCCGCTCACACTCCCTTTTTTAAATCACAAATTTATCTTTCGTGGCTTTTTTCTTGAAGTACTCCCTTGAAAATATACTTGATGGCAGCTACGGGAGTTGCTACCAACATACTAATTTGTAAAAGGAACGTTGCTATTGTAAAAAGGCAATAAACAGAAGTAGGAGTGCTTATCCAATTATTTAATAAAAATATCAAAATAAACAATTCTAAAAGGGAAGTAAATAAATAAAAATTGATATCTGATTAATTTTATGTCGCGATAAAAGTTACTCTTGATTAGTTTGAAAATATCAAACATTTGTATATAAACTTGCTTACTATTACGTTTTACTAACTCTCAATTTTGTGTTTTTGGACAAACGTTTTCTTGCATGAAAAACACACGCTTTACTGACGGTGCTACTCATACTAGTATAACATGTGCTAGTAGTGTTACTGAAAGAAAATTACTTACTTATTTATTTACTTCTTATTCTTCTTCCTTTTCCCGTTATACGGGGTCGGCGCTAATGGGTGTGGGCTCATTTTTATTAATTTTCGCACACTCCATTTTTACAATGATTTAGCGAATGTTTTACGGTCGGAATGCCCTTCCTGATGCCAACCACAACGGACACACAAGCACATTGCACTTATACAACACACACACTCACAAAACACATACAACCATGTCCGAGGCGGGATTCGAACCCACGATCCTCCGGTCCAAGATCGACATGGCACTAGTTCTTTAGCGATCTCAGCCACCGGGATTGGATGTTACTGAAACAAAATTAATTCAAGAAAATTGAAGTAGAACATAATCGACGTAAAATATTTAGAATTAACTCATTTTTAACTATTCAGCTTAGTCTTCACATTTCCCCTTCTTGTCCTAACTCTTTGAGTGCTTATTGAATAAATTAAACATTATTATGACGCGTAAAGTATTTTGAAAACGCCTAATTGTTTATCTCATTCTATGTCGCTGAGAATGTTGCTCGCTTTGCGTGTCCTGTGTTCACCTTCGGCTGCCACCGGAAACAGTGTCATGCAGATTTTCATGATAGTTTTATCTCTAGTCCTTCGCGTCACGTTTCGTAACACACGAACCGGACGCTCCCAAGTGTGCCATTTACATGCGTGAAGTCAAATTTAATCATTTAATTCATAATATAAAAGTGCAACGCGATTTTATGAATTTACACAAGGAATAAAACTGCTCCATGATTTTTATGATATTTGGTTCAACTACTTTCATTTTTTATACTTATTTTAAATATACTGCACTCTTTAAGTAGTATTTGTAGGAAAATTTGGTAAAAGTGCCAAATGCCATAAAACTCGTCGAGAGAAGATTGCAGCTCATAAAAACATTTTAATTGTAAAAATAAATGCTATTTTTCATGCAATAAAGAAACAAACGAAAAAGTTACTGAAAAAATGTTCATGCACTCATTTAAATTTTATTCTAGGTCGATATCATAGCACATCCGTAGCTCAGTGATTCTTTTACGATTTTCTTTTGTTCTTATTACGTTCTTAATTCCTTTTTTATAAAGATTCCTCGGCTTCTTGAAAATGTGTATTTACGAATTCAGGACCTCGCATTCACACTTTGCTTTGTCGTATCGTGATCTTGTGGGCGTGTACCGCGAACAAGCTTTCCTTTTGTGAAACCCTTGCCAGAAGTTGCCTTTCACAGCTCGGAAACTCCATTGCAAACGTTTCCGTAGTTGAGCACTTCTCCCGTTATTGACTCACCTTCCAAACTGAACACTTTGTTTTCTCTTTCTGGAAGCGTTCTTAACATTACAGTTCTACCAGCTGGTAGACAACGTATATTTTTATAATTTTATGTACGCGTTTTCACACATTAAAGCTCGTGAATGATCATTCATAATTTTGAGAATGCAAGTGTTTCTTTGACTTTCCATTCTGTTGTGTAAATAATTACGAGACCACTGTCCGGGGAGACAATTCGTTAATTAATGACTGCAACATGTGCAGTGTTTACATCCATGGCACTCCATCACTCGAAGGGGCAGTGGCCGAGTACAGCGGGTCAGCATCGGGGAGACAACTTACGGCCTGTGAACCGGGAAAGTGCATTAACGTAGAGTGCCGTTTAACTTCCGGCGGGACTAGTCATCCCCGAGGTCGGCCGCATTTACTCTAGCTTCTGTGTAGCGTTAATATTGGCAAAGGAGGAAAGTAATGGAGCAATTGCGAAATGAAACCCTTGTCGAATGAGGAGATACCGAGAATGATGACGAAAGTGATTGTGATGTCGACAAATATTAATACACTCGAGAATATGCTAGAAGCCGAGGTGATGGAAGAAAGGATGATGTAACATTTCCACTGACTTTCTAGAAGGTGAGTGGAAGTGAACTTTTTTTGCGAAAATGACATTGTTGCGTGGGTTTCAGTTTTATCGGTGACAGTAACAATACAGGGACGCACTGTTGTATTTATTGCGAAGAATAGCACAATAAACATGACAATCTCTTTTTACTGCGATGAAATTCTCGTTGGTGACAATATAATAGTGCAAATATGATACTAACGGTAAATGTTTAAGTTTTCCCATCCACAATTGTCTGTGTTCGTGTTCCATACGTGCATTGAAATCTCCAAAATAAAAGTGATTCTAAAGGAATTTGCTGTGACCAGGATGCCGATTTACTTATATATTGCACAATATATTGCTGTATGAAGGCTGATTCACGAAATACATCCGATCACGTAAATCTAAACTATATTATTAATTTTCGGTGAAAGAAAGAAACGTTATTCCGAAGATAATTTGTGAATATATTTTGGTCTTAACAATACATAACAGTAGTTAACAGTACATAGTACATAACCCTTGTGCTTCGACCAATATTTTTTTATACTAAAGGACCATAACATATACGTTTTGTGGTAATAACTAGCGTACCCCTGCGAGAACTCTCGCATATTAAATTCCACTGTTTTCCCTATCTTTCCTTTTCAATATTAAGAGGGGAAGTTGTTAACGAAACGCGTATATTTGTTTTAAAAAATAGAAAGGTAACTTCCAATGTACTTACAGAATTTAAAATAAAAATAAAAAATGAATTGAAGTTTGAAACAAATTTTGAGTAAAGGTTTATTCAGTGTTATACGTAGACATGTTCTTGGAACAATTCACAACACTTCCTTAAAAACATTTGAAGTAATTAAACAATCATCCTTGGCATTTGGCTTTTGGCTTTCCTTGACATTCACAAAAATATTATAAAAGATTTTTTATTCTCGAGAAAGCAACTTCAAGTTTTCCGTGCAAAAATACCGGATAGGGCAAGCATAACCCTATTCTTTGGAAAATTATTTAACTTTGTTACTGAACTGACAGGTACACCCGTGCAATTTAATCACCTAGAATATCAAGTAATTAGTTTCATTTCACATACACTTGTAGATTCTGCACGTCTCTGAACATATGGGGTAGTATCGAGAAGCACCGGACCAGCAAAATGTAATATAATGTTCAAGAAGGTCTCGTCTTACAGATTTCGGCGCGAGGAAAGTTTCTTTGTGGCCTTCGGATTCAAAAATTTGAATGCTCAAAAACGCTTACTCTAGGAATTATTCAACTAAATAGATTTTAATAATGTTGCCCCAGTATTGCGTGATGCTTTTGGCGGGAATATTTAAATTATTTTTCAACAAATCCTTCATATTTTCAACGGCCAATCTCCACGTCTCCATGAAGTTCTCTTTAGAAATCTCATTTATGAAGATAGGTTGCATGTGCGCAAAACTCATCTATACTACTGAAATAATATAGGAGAGGATTTTAAATAATATCAACAATAAAACGTGATATGAAGTAGCAGCATCTGGACTCTCACACGCTGTACCAACTACACTTCAACCCATTTTCAATTATTAATACATCGATCTGTTTAATAATAAATTTAGATCTAGATCCTTTACTAACCTGCTCAAAAGAGCATTTAGAGTACTAAATGTACTACGAGAATAGTCCTATTTTTCTTGCAAATGCTGCAACTTGTCCAAGATACAAATTAACTTGTTGAAATTACTAATCACTCTACGGAAAGTATATATCCCAGCATTTTCAATGCAAAATCATGACTGAACACACTGAATTGAAAATTTCACTGAATCACTGTTGATAAAGAAAATACTGGCACAGGTAAAACAGAATCCAATCCTAACAAGGCACAGTCTTCATTCTGCACTGTATACAATCATGCATTATATTTGCCAATATCGTTTCTTCTTCTTTTTGACGAAGAACATCAAAAGATGTAAAAGCTCTCTTTCCATCATCGTTTGACTTAGTTCCTAAGCTCTCTGATAATACCCTTCTCAAATTAGAAGGTTTATGTACTGTTAATTCTGTTGCAACCCCACTACATGGCGCTGTAGAACAAATTTAATATTCACGTCAAATGCAACTCGCAACACAATCGACAGCATTTTGATTCTATATCGTTAAAATAAACTCCTAAACGAGGCGTTTTAGGGCCTTAAAAACTAAAATTTTTAAGCCAGACCTCAAAGAAACGTTTCTCACACCTTAATCTTCAGAATGAGCTCTTCTCAAACATTCTATTACATTTTTGTTGGTCCGACGCTTCCCGATATTACCTCACCTGTCCAGAGATGTGCAGAATCTGCAAGGAAATGTAAATGAGAGGGACAAAGGGCGGCAGAGACAGAGACACACAAGGACAGGGTGAAGGAAGGAGGGAGAGACAGTGAGAAAGGGAGATGGGAGGGGAAAGAGGGAGATGAAGAGTAGAACGACGTCTGCCGGATTTTCCTGGTACTTCTAATTGTTGCTGCGAGAGTATTTACGTTTATTTGTATACTCGTGAATTAATGTACTCAAAAGCATACATACAATATGGAGAAATGTAAGCCTTCTAAACATGACGTCACAAACAAGACCGCCTCCAGCGCTGAGTAATTTAGTTGGTATTAGATAATATCGATAAGCGCCATAAATATTGGTCACGTGTGAGAGCCGCAACCAAAAGGTATACTACTGAAATAATACAGGAGACGATAATAATGGTGATAAAACTTACTAGGTATTTTGAAAAATTGAAGAACGTTAAAATTTTTAGTTACATAACTAAATTATGAACACTAAAACTATCAGGGAAATTTTGCATAATTAGATTTTTATGTTCTTTGAAAATTAGATTTCGCTTCTGAAGAATGTCAGATATTGCAAATAACAATAAAATATTTACAAAGTAGTAGATAACTATTTTCAAACGAAAATAATCTGAGAGAAACCATATTAAACGCGATGGTCAATTTATTTACAAAAACTTATAGTTAAATCTCAAAGCCAGGGCCGTAGCCAGGATTATTTCTCGGAAAAATTTTAAAAATGGATAGTACGAGATTTATTATAATATCTTCATCGGGTTTGTTTAAAAGAGATGCTATTAAAAAATGAAACACCAACATGATTTTAAACATATTTAAACATTATTTCCATATAGCATTATTTCGAAAGCTTAAACACAATATTTAATTCATTATTTTCTAATCCAATAATCCAAACTACAGGAGGCATCAACTACAAAAGCAATTTTCTGATCTTCTTTCCAGCCATCATGTCAATCGCTTTGGGTCCACAGTGATATCCCTATGAATTGAAATCATGGCTAGTGCACTGAGTCTGTTATCACGCATTATACTACGTATAAAATTACATATTTTACTCTCGTCATTGTAGAAAATGACCTCTCCACACTAGCAGTTGTTACTGGCACGGTAGTTAAAATAGTAAGTATCTAATAGTGAGTAAATATACTGGATCGCAGTTCTCGAAGACTTTCAACTCCTCGAGGTTAGCATCTACAGTGGAAGCTGTTTTACATCATAGTTTATACTCACCTTTTACTGCAGAGGATGGTGTTCTGTTATCAAAGTATGGAGCTAAATTTTCCAACTTGTTCATTTCATGGATGGAAGCGAAGCCTGGAAGAAGTACCGGGTAACTTGGAAGAATATCTTCATTTGGAGTAAATCTGTCTGTTAAATTTTGAATCAGACTATCAAGACAAGGGATGAAGACTGTCACTCTATAATAACTCTCAACCGAATCAACTTGTAGATTTGAGCTTTTTGTCTGCTTCGTTGTAAGTCGTGGAAGTTTCGTGTCTGTTTTAAACACTTCATCTGAAAGCTTCGATGCAGAGTTGAAAATTGCTTTAAAGATTTTGTCTGCGTTTTTACGGTGATTTCTTAAAGTCCCGAGTACCTCTTTCGCATGTTGCAGGGCTGATACTACATTGAGAGATTTTTCCTGAAGCACAGACAGTGGTAAAGTGAGACTAAAAAGTTTCTCACAAACGAGAAGACTAACCAATTTTTTTTCTGTAAGGTTGAGGCCGTTGAAGAAATTGACCCGTTTCCTTAGAAATGTCTGCCAAACTAATGCAAATATTGTTGAAGAGTTCGACGAATGTTAAGACTCTATCATGTCTTTCGATGAATCTGGTTTCGCGAAGACGGAGAAGTCTTCTTTTCTTACTCTCTAGCTCATATGTAGAAATCACATCCTGAAGAATTTTATTTGCGAATGGCTGATTTCGAAAGAGATTCACTACTTTGTTGACCGTACCAAGACAATTCTTACCCGTAGAAATTGACATTATTTTAGATAACGCATGGTTTAAGCGATGACTTGCACAATAAACGTATCTTGCATTCGGGTACTGTTGCCTGATTCTAGACTGGACACCACCAATGTGACCTGCTATCGTCGCTTCGCCATCATATCCTTGCCCAACACACTTGGATATATCAAGCTCACCGCAGCGCACTTGTATATTTCAACTGGAGAATTTTGTTATCTCAACATAATATTACTTAAATAAAAATGTGAAATTCTATATGCAAACATATTATTTTCTATTTACAAAATTGGCAAATCAAACAGGAAAAGCTTTCAATGCAAAAACTAAAAACATAACCTCTACTTACCTTTAGAATCTAAGTCAACTTTAAATTTATTTTTAAAAAAAGTGATTCTTAATTGACTCGATGAAGTTTTTGATCGTTTTATTTCAGTAGCCTTGAAAATACGAGTAACACTGATAAAAACGAAATGGTGTAAAGCAAAATATGTCACGCTATAGCAAATGTAGGTACATCAGCTGATACCTTCATCTAGTATTTTTGCATACCTGTTTTTAGTCATCTCACGCAATTTTTTTATCGCGTGATTCAAACAATTCGAAATATTTAAGAAGCATCAGTGTATTAATCAACAAAGTTTTAATCTACTTTTATACATGTAAAATATTTCCATCCATGATAAATTTAAACTAATAAATAAATAAATAATGAATGAATGAATGAAAAAAAAATTATAATTTCGGAGAGGGCTTCAGCCCCTCGAGACCCTCCCCTGGCTACGTGCCAGCTCAAAGCGACGTTTCTTTTTATAAAACTGTCAGAAAATACTTCTCATGTTTGAAAATTGTCTCAAATTAGTAAAAAATTTCGCTTGGTTGGTTCGCTAGCACCTTAACAGTTTCAGCTTCCTAGGTGAGAGAAAATTTCTGTTCTGTTCAGGTGAAACTATTGTGAAAGTATTACTTGCATCTTTTGAGATATCTTAAAAAGGGGCTGTAATTAATATTCGTACAAAGTATTGATGTTCAGAATCTGAATACTAAATTCTTCTAAAGCAACATGTACCTTCCTTGGGGGTTAAAAAGTGTCTACCGCTTTCGCTGATATGAGTAACGTAACAGCACATTCATGTGAAATTTGCGTGTATTGTCGAAGTAGATAAGATAACGGCTTTTTCTCGGAGTCTCTTAACAGAAAAATAATGAAAATTAGGGGTTTTGAAGATCTGATGAAAGCAAATCTCGCATTCAATTGAGATTTTTGGTGTTTAACAATTAGATGCCAGGGTCATTCCACATTAAATCAACACAGTTCTTTTACATCACCATCTCAGATTCAGATGAAATTTGACACATAGGTAGTATGAATGAAGAATAAGAAAGCTACAAATTTTGAGTAAAATATTTCCATCCGTTTATGAAATACAGCCATGTAAAATTTTACAAAATTGGGTTCCCGAAAAATTTTAATTTATGTGGAACCTCTCCAAATTAAGATATAGAGCTGGAAAAGGTGTCATTTTGCAGCTTTATTTATGTGCTTTTATATTATATACAACTCAACAGGGGTTTAGGTTTCAAAAGTTTTTTGAATTTCAATTTAAAATGTTGATATTGGCATTTTTCGAAATGCTCATCTTTAAACATTTTGAAAATATTCTAAAACAATTCTTATGTTTTTGAACTGACCATGTAAGTATAAATTTGGGATCATTATGGGTTCATATGGTAATCTTTACTTAAAATGTACAATATCTACTTATACTAGATTTCACTGATTTAAAATACGTTTCATTTTAAATTCTAGAATCAAATAAATTGGCATCGATAATTTTAGAGTAACTTTATTCAGTTCAGAAAAAAATACATCATATTTGGTTAAGATGTAAGATTTGTAATGTTGAAAAAATATTTGCTTTGCGAACAGTAACTCTGAATTTCATCTGCCTCCAATTTTCTTATTGACCAGATTTTAGTTTTTCTTTGTCGACAACTTCCATACATCATACCTACGAAAAGCTCTCCAACGAACGACACAACAGCGACTGTTATCCCCATGCTAAGAAGAAAAAATGCACACGTGATATCATGTAATTTTAGGGGTTTAGTTCTGCGTTTTAGTGGCCCCGGGACTATTCGTGCAAGTTGTAGTTCATTTCTGTTTAAAACTGTCAGTTGTGAAACTTTTAATAACAATCCAGTTTCTATGGTGCGTTGAAGGACTTGGTCGATGAGTGTTGTGTAGGGGAAATGTTTGCGAACGGCGAAACTTACTGGGGATGCCGTGACAATGCATTCATCCACTTGATATATCAGCGAATACCCATTGCAAGTAAAGTTTTCTAAGTGTATTAAGAATGGAGCAAGATCGTCATACAAAATCAGTCCAATGTTCCTTTCTAAAATAACTCGCTTTAGTATGTATATACCTTCCAATAAATTTTCCAATGGTATGAATTTCTTTGTAAATCTGGAAATTATTTCATCGCCGTCTTCTGCTGAATATTGCATGAACTCCTTACTTCCGTACAGCGAAATCATGTTCTTGTCTACGTCGATCAGAGTAGTTATTTCTGGTTCATGAAGAGGAACAGACAAATAACAAACGGTCTTGCTCTGCATCGCACTAAGTATAACAATACTAAAATATGATGTCATAACACTCATTGCTATGACAACGTGGTGACCACGAGACCCGTACTGACCTGTCATGAAAGTTTGGATCGTCTCAAAGGCAGAAGTAATACTACTTCTGTCCTTACAGACTAATTTGACAAACCATACTGCCACTAGTGTCCACAGTGTCATCCATTTTGTGCCTTTGAAAAAGTCGAGAGCAGACTATTAACAAAGGACAGAAGCTCTGCTCTGCGAACGTAAACACATTGTTGAGACATTACGTGGGGGTACAAGAAATCAATTTCTCGGGTCCATGACGATGTTCTACTAACTCGGAAGATTAATACATCTGCAGTGCCAGAAGCCAGTTTTGCCGCGAGTCCCGTGTAGGTTCCGTTAGGCTCTCGTATGCCCGCCAGCGCAGCTTGCTGGGAGTAACACAACGCACGGAGCCCAGTCGTTCGTGTATTAATTTGATAATACGGTCCATTGGCGTTATTTCCCAACTGAACGTGCCATTTATGCATTTCTGCACTCTCTCCTCCAACGCGGTGTATATGGAAAAAACTACGGGGTGATTGGTCACATTCAGACGCTCTCGGGACTGGCAATGGAGTGAGGAGTGGGAACTTAAATGGAGTACGGAACGGTCGACGGCCAGGACTGAAGGACACAACTTGGGCAGATGAGTTGAAGAGAGACAAAGCTATTCCAACAACGCGAATGGCGTCAGCGCGAGAAAAAGCTCGCTGAATTGCAAGACTATTTTTTTCCGTCAAAATTTGCTGCAGTGCTACCACAAATCTAGTATCAATATCCCACAGTGCTGTTTTTCGCAATGCCTTCAACAAGCGTCCAATATCTAGTCTAGTCGAATTCGAACCAGGCAGAATCAACACGTTGTTATGCCTTGGCAATACGACATTCGGGCTGATGAGCTGCCTCCAGCGTCGAGGCGATGCAGGACCGGTCACTACCACGTGAGGTAGCAACGTGTCGACGTACGGAAGCACCCACCCGACTTCTTTGGGGCAAAGAAGCACCACCGGGAGCAGAGAGGACGTTGGTGCAGCTTTAGATAACGCGAGGTTCAATACTCGCCCCATTATACGCCACGTCGACTCTGTCTCTCGCACATCAGACAGCAACGTCGGTCGATTTCCTGCCTGACCTGTCGTCACCGCGAACAGTAAAATAGGCGCCAAGACGAGAAAAGCGTTTTCCATCACAATTCGTTGCCACTGTGTCTTCTGATGAACCACCTTCACTTGAAGTGATGTGTTGAAGTGAAAGAAGTCATGCCGGAAAATGCCAGGCGAACGTTTTTCTACAAGGGTTCGTGAGTAATTAGTCATTAGGACGTTCGTGTTGCGCATGACATTATTCCTTCGGGACATTCACAACTTGACATAATCAATAAAAGACAGAGTAGAGGGTAGCGGTCGATTATGCACAGTTTTTTGTAAAGAAAAAAAGTAACGTAATTATGAAACAGAATGACCTTTGTGTCATGTTATTTTCTCACATACTACATAAGTAATGTCGAAAGACTGGTATTGAAGATTCCTGATACACAAAAAGTGAATAATTTTTGTTCCTGTTTGTAGTAAATTACTTCCTCTTTCACGTTTTGTAGCCAGAATCCACGTTTTGTCGGTCCTTGATATTGACAAAATTCTTTATACGGTATAAAGTCTACGTCTGTAAAAACGCTAGTGGTTATCGATAAAATTGATATTCCCCAATTGAACTGGCTGACGTCGCGGTCTCTTGAATTTGAAACCGACCTTTTAATTTTGGGGGTACTTTACATAAAGTCCCAGTGACTTTTCAATTTTTTTAAAAATTGACTCCAAGTTTTTTATTATTTTTTTTCAAATTGGGGTAAAGTGCGCTTATAAAATGGCGCATGACTAATTTTTGTTAAATTATCTGAATTTTTAGAAAATTGCAAATATTGCATTTTTCGGCGCCTTTCTACGACTATGTTACCGACAGAAAGTGACAGAATTTTCTTTAAATTTTGTATACGATTAGTGTTAAATACAACAAATTACATGACATCAACGCCAGTTTTATGTACTTCTTTTGACTAATCAAAAATTACTCAAACGTATTATTTGTACTAATCTTATGTTAGCATCATATTCGTGGCGATTTCTATATTGCATTTGTAAGATCAAATGATTTCTTATGAATTTTTTCAAAAATTCAAAATAATTTTGTGAAAATGAGCTCAAAACCGCCCATTTTCAGAACCGCTCAAACACAATTTTCTCAAGAACGGCTGCAATTTTTCAATAAAAATTTGAATATGAAACCATTTTTACTCTTCTATAATATCCTTTAAGTCATACTTTGATTCTATTATTTGAGAAAAATTCACCTAAAAATTGAGAAAAAGTGAATGTCCTTTAAGCGGCCGTACCTAGCAGCTGGGAAAAGAGTAGGGCAAAACTGAAAAGCTAGTGTCTTTGCATGTGGTGGATAAGGGTAAAGATAAAGAGAATAAAACCTCCAATTAAATTGTTTTTATCTGCGGACGATATTACTCTTCTTTGTTCCGGAAAGAACTTAAAATTAACAATTCAATTAATGCAACGAGCCCTCAATCAACTCACCTATTGGGCAAAAGATTCAGTACTTATTATCTCAAAAAAAATCTGAATTTATTATTATTTCAAGAAATCAGAAAATTCTTCAATCAACGGTCCATTTAATGATTGATAATCAGCAATTAAAGAGAACCAATATCTGCAAAATTTTTGGAATTTATTTTGATGATAAGCATTCATGGAAATATCATATTAATAGCTTTGAAAGCTGTTATGCTCGACTAAATATATTAAGAACATTATCATCATTAAAATGGGGAGCAGATACATATATTTTAATCAACATTTATAAAGCAATTATTCAGCCAAAAATTGATTATGGTTCAGTAGTTTATAGTTCTGCAAAACCTACTCTTTTACAAAAATTAGATCCAATTATTAATTCAGCATGCCGTTTAAGTTTAGGAGCATTTAGATCCAGTCCAGTTACTAGTCTTCTTGCTGAAACTGGTTTACTTCCTCTAGAATTAAGGAGGAAATTAATTTGTTTAAAATTTTCATATTCAACATTTAATTCTCCTTCTAATCCTACTAACAAGTATATGCTTAAACCCTTTAATCAGCAATGTTACAATTAATTTTCTACTCTTCCAAAATCACTTTGTATAAGAATTTTTAAATATATTTCTGAATTCTCTATTACCCTCCATTACTTTATCAGAAAAGATTAAATCCCATTCCTCCCTGGTCCTCGTTCCCTCCTTCAATTAATCTAGATTTTACAAATATTCCACATTCAGATTTACCCTCATCTGCTATTTTCTCGAATTTTTCTTCACTTTAAGACAAATTCATTAATAATCATTTTTTTTTCACAGACGGTTCAAAACAAGAAGGTGGTACTGGAGGTTCTATAATTTCATATCACCCTCAAATTAATTATATTACTCGTTTACCAGACTTCTTTTCTATTTTTTTCTGCGAAGCCTCTGCAATTATTAAAGCGTTAGACCTCTTTTCACAAAATAGAACATCGTCAGATTTGGTTATATTCACAGATTCACTATCAGTCATATCTGCTATTCAAAATAAACTATCAAACATCTTTTTATTCAAGAAATACAAGAACGTCTTCTATCCTTGGCCCAAAATCATTGTAACGTCACCCTTACATGGAGCCCTTCCCATCGAGGGATAGAGGAAAATGAAGATGCTGACTCCTCAGCAAAGAATGCTTCTAAACTTTCTTTTCCCAATAACTCCATCTCTGGTTCCCTTCAAGACTTTAAAAAACTTCTTCAATCATCAGCATTACAAATCTGGAATTTGAAATGGACATAAAAACATTCAAAATTACGTCAAGTTAGAAATTCAGTACTAGAACCTCCTCATCTTCTTCTGAACTTTAAAAGAAAACACCAAGTCATTTTATTAAAGCTCCGAATTGGCCATTTTGAATTTGAGTCACTGTTATTTATTTCAAAAGACGAATCCATTTCCCTGTACAAATTGTGGTCAAATTATTTCTACATCCCATTTATTAGTGGAATGTCCTTTCACTACTAATCTCAGAAAAAACTTACAAATTGATTCGGATATCCATTCTTTATTAAATTCCACTTCAGAGAGTAAAAAAAAATTTAATTCCTATGTGACACAAAATTAGATAAGTATATATAATAGTTCGTTTATTGTTACAAAACTTCACATGCCTGTAATATTGAATGAAATCATAGTTAAATGTTTTGTATTGTTTAGAGATAATGTTATATTTCAATGTAATGTATGTTTACGTAATTGTAATGTTTTATTATGTAATATTGTAAAATAGACTTTGATTGCTTATGACCAAGACGTTTCACAGCGATCTAAAATAAATTAAAGTAAATAAATAAAGAGAATAGAAAACAAACTTTTCAGAAACACACAAACTACATTTTCTAAATAACACGTCATAAACGCCATTTTGGTGTATTTTTTTTAAGTAACACAAAATTTATTTTTTTAAATATCTATCTCTCACTTCGTTAATATTTACATTACAGGCAATTCTTATACATTATTGCATTTGTGAACACAAATGCCTCAAATAATTTCTAATCATCTTTCTGGAAATCTCAACATTTTTCTGTGAAAATTTCACATATTATGAACGTCCAAATGGCGTTTTATTTCATTCTTCACATAACATATATCTAGATCTCTTCAGAATGAAAGAACCTTTTTCTGTAATTGAGGTCAGGTTTTAGTTAATTTTCGTATCTTGGTGATTGCTGTCGTAGAGTAAACTTCATATTATAGAAGTACAGTCGAAGCGATTTCTAGAATATTTCCTTTTAAAAAATTGTGTGATATAGATATACTAGATGTAAGCTTTATTCTACAATTGGGCAGATTTTTGCTCGGTGGCAAAATGCAGAAACATGAAAGTACATTTATAATTACAAGCACAATTACAAATAAAAACAATATATAAAAATCAGTATGAAAAAACAAATTATTTTTGTCATTACCTAGAACATGCAAATGCATTTACATACATATACAACAAAATAATATACATTCTTGTTATATTCAACTATATCGTTGATATTCAACAATATCGTTACTCAACTTTGTTTACTGCCACTTTCAGTATATATCGTTGGATTTACTTTTTATACGCCCAAAATAATGTGAAACACGTCATAGGACACAGCTACCTCGCACCTAATAGAAATCTAACGTTAACTGAAAAGTATTGTTTAGAGTGGAACGAGATCGTCATTTATGAATTGTATTATTTATCATACTTAAACTTCTCAGTACAATAATAATTGCGTTGCACAATGTAATACTGTGATATCACTGTTAGGTAGATCTTACCTAATTACCTCTTGAATTCTTCAGTGAAGGCTTTTAATTACGTATTTAACACATATCCACCACACATTCCATTTTAGTCTCACAAGACTAAGAAGTCTCACAAGAATTACCAATACAGAATATCTATCTTACTAGAAAATTTAGGAAGACTGCAATATCTATCTGTTATTGCAGTAGTATTTTATTAATATGAAAACGGTGGCTTCCTACTAAAGATCTTCACGTTCGTTATTAACACAGCACTGAATGTTTATCTGCAATGCAGATAACATTCTTGAGGATTCTTTTTTAAAAGACTTTTGTGTACAAGTAGAAGTAACAAAATAGGAAACAATACATTAATTTACATTGTTTTTGATGTTGGAAGTCCTATAATTCTCGTCATTTTTTAAGATTGTTGCATTCATAATTTTCGTTTAGAAGCTTTCGTATTTTTTCGCATTTTTGTCTTATTATTAATGTAATTAACAAAAGAAATTAGCAATCCAATTGTTTCATGTTGTAGACAATCACAATAAGGTATTTGTTCTTGCTTTTATACCTTCTCAGGCGAACTCGACTCAAGATAGCGTTAAATGAATGCTTTATTATTTCGAAAATTGTTTACGTACTCTTTTGGATAAATTAACACTCTCAGTTGCACAAAATATTTACATGCAACGTTGCCGCAGAGTCTTCAGACATTTCCAGCGACAAAAGGTAACAAGTGTGAACAAGAACAGTGCTAATGGTTTGCGCTATTAGCGACATCTAAATGAAGTTGCACTGAAGCGATGATCATAGTCATCACCACATCACTTATCATTTCTGTGATTCATGTTTAACCTACAATTCCTTTTAATGATACAATGAGCTCTAATCACAAAAACACACACACATACTTACAAATATTTATATATTATTATTTATATAATACTTATATATATGTATGTATATATATATATATATATATATTATATATACATAATACACTAGTCTTCTTTTTATCGTTTACATTATTTCTTTTGTCCCAATTTTTTTGTTTTGTATCTTTAATTATTTGGACAAAATATTATATTCTTGGATACGAATGTCCTTAAGGTGTGAGGCACAACAGTTCTGTCAAATTTCATAGTTCCCTTACAAGCTACGCCAATCGGTATCTGAAAGAAACAACTAGTGATGCTACATGAGTACTTACTTTCTCTTAATTTTTAACTTTTGCAATTTCAAAAATTCAGAGAGTTCAACAACAATCGGTATAATAGTACTTTCCCATTGTATCCTAGAAAAAACATCAAGGAAAAAAATGGAGCTGTTATTTTTAGAAATTATTGTTTTTAAAATTACCTTTATTTCAAGCAAAATTATTCAAAACCTACTCATACTTTCAAAAAAATGTGCTTTACCTTATGTAAAGATTAAAATTTAAAAAACAGATTTTATTAAGAAAAATGTTTGTTTCCTACTGTATTTGTAGGAAGTTTCCGAAAAAATGTAGACATGTGCAATTTTCCAAATTTCATGGAAATCAATGACGCGCGATTTTTATAAGCGTTTTTACAATTTGGGAAATAAATTAAAGAAAAAATTTGGATCTGTTATTGAGAAATTTTTGGAAATGTTGTGGCTTCATGTAAACTATTGCCGAAGATGAAAACAATCCGTTTCAAATTACAGCCAGGTAGATCGGAAAATGACTATTTTGATGAAAATCCTGCTTACGGATTGGTCACTGCAGTTGGTCACAGACGGCCAGACTGACGGTCAGAGAGCTGGTTTGCCGTAAACCATTTTTTCAATATCTGGGACACACAAAACATGGATTGTGATTACACGACATGTAAGAGAAAGTAATTTACAACGTGTAGGAAAAGAATTACCAATGTTTGCCACAAGATGACTTTTGTGTCACAAAATTTCCGCTTTTCTGCAGTATTACAACACTTTTCTTTACACTATGTAAGTAGTATGTGAGAAAATAAATGTTAACCTCACAATACGAACAGGTTTATGAAACACCGTCTTGCCATAGAATGCATTGTTCATGTTAACACGATAAAATGTTGACACACAATAATGCAGGCCGGTCTAAGATTTCTGCTCCTCTCATGCTCCGGAGCACCAAATTAGCTCCGACAGATGAAGCGTGCTTCGTTTCGGCAGTTTCCGCCATCTTCCGATAGCGGGGTCCCCGACTGCTAAACGACGGGAGTCCCCAACTGTCAGCCCTACCGTCAAACTTTTCTCGCGGAGCGACAGTCATACTAGCTCGTTTCGAACAGATCAAATACGACAATGTTTTAATTCGCGCCCAGTTCATGTAAAATCAAACGGGATTTTAATTTAATTTTATTCCAATAAGTAAGTTTCCTTGCTATTTTCTAGTTTGAAACATAATGAAGGAGGAAAACGGAGTATCCTGGATAAGTAGGTTCAGTTAAAGCAAGGAAAAGCAATTTCATAGTAACAATTTTTTTGTTTGTTTACTAATTCGTGCGATGTGGGGCACGAAATTCTTTGTCGCTAACAAATGCAAGGAATTCCGAAGACTCTAGTTGCTCAAACATCCTTGAACTTCGATTTTGTGAACTGCATAATAAAAAAAGCTCTCGCATACATACGTGGATCCAAACACAGAAATTACTTTGGCTGCTTTCATATGCAGTTTTGAGAACTCCTGTTGCTGGAAAATGTACATAATACTCCAAAGAGTTCGCCGTTCGAAATTTATCTTTCTGTCTTTTAGATGGTTTGTCCGAATATCACGTCTGTAGAACCACTGTCAAGCCAAATGTCTACACTACTTTGCTGTCACCTTTGAGATAAAGTGCAGCAGCTAGCCAGCAGCAGGTTGTCTGTTCTCTTATCGCACGGACTGAAGGAATGCCCCCCTCCGCTGGTGACTAATTTGCATTGCGTGGAGCGCGGGCGGGGCAAAATTTCACCGGAGCACGGTTTTGGACAGGCTTGCAATAATGTATACTTAAGGTACGTGTGAAAGTTTAGACGCCACGTATACGATGCGGTCGAAATTATGAAACCGCAAGTACGGGTTCAAAAGGTAACGCATCAGTTTCACTGTTTCCCCATGTCATCGTTTTGGTGCGAGGAAAGATTCTCCCTCGTAACGCTGATTTATTGGCCTCTGCCAACGTATTCGAAAGTTTTCTGTGTCACTTTCCTTCGCTGGCGGGGATTTTCTTTTGATTTCGCAACAACTGAAGATCCAATCGGCACCGACCCAAAGACTTGTCCAATCGCACCTGCATATGAATTTCAGAGATCTGTAGGCAATTTTGCATTATTTTGTAATTCCTAGAAGTCGGAGAAATCACGCCAACGCCCGACCTTAAGAATGAGAGTGAAGACAAAGGGAGTAGCGAATGATTCTGGTTCATTGTTTGATGTGCTTCTCCGACATACGCCTACACTTGACGGAAGGAATGGAACCGATAAGAATACGGACCTCTAGAATTATTTTCTGGACAGGGCGTTTTCTGATCCGGATATTTAACCGGGTTTAATATCCACAATTTTCGAGACTCGAAACTAAGATCTCCAGGTCTACAAAGCTTCAGTTGAGAACTGATACTATTCATGTAGTTAGGTGATGTCCTTCTTATAGAACTTAAGTTGACTGGTTATCAGTAAGCTGCAGATTTTGCCCTCTACGCCTATTTTTTTATAACTGTAAACGCAATATTTTGGTTTACTTAGCAAATACTTATCAATATTAAAAATTTAATAAATAATTCGCATAGAAGTATTGTATGTGAATTATGTAATACCTATAAATATCTATTTGGTTAAATGTTTTTGTATGCGTGTTCTTTGAATGCCAAGAAGTGTTCTTTGTATGCGTTTAGCGTGTCCAGGAGCGTCGTTTAGCGAGTTGAGATTTCTGAGATACAGTGCGAGAGAGTGGGCATATTTAATCCCGCTTTTATATTTTTGTAAGGACGAAGGATTTCCACTTTAAGAACATTCTTTCACACACCAGATAAAATACATCAGAAAGTTTTGGAGAATTTCAAGCAATATTCAGTTATTTCTTGCTAATCATACTCACTGCCTAGTGTTATTTTATTTAACAACGTTTCTGTTGGGCAATTCTCCTCTTAATGTCTTTTTATTTGAGAAGAGTAAATTGTTTGCACAAAATTTAACCTTCCTACTTTTACGTTTTTAGTGGTCAAAACCCACAGCTTAGTTATCAGTCTAAAGCCATTTTAAAAACACAATCGTTCTGAATTGGTATTTTGGTAGAGAATAATTTTCTGTAAGATGCCGCAATGACCAAAACAACGAAAAGAAAGTGGCTAAGGAAATTGACTGTTCTCAGTATTTCTAATTATATCAATTATGTTGGTCCATCATTTAAAAGTCAGAAAAGTTCTTGATATAACAGTATTATACAATATTAAATGAAATATATATATATATATATATATATATATACACATATATAATGAATACTATGCATTTCATTTAAGATAATATAATACTAGTTATTTCAAGAATTTTTCTGTTTTTTTAATAATGGACCAACGTAATTGATATAATTGAAAATATAGATAGAAAAATATTAATTATAATCTCAGTATTTCTATTTCTTTCTTATTTATTTTTCTCAATCTTTCTTTTATTCTTTACATCGAATAAAGATTGTATTCCTTGTTTTTTGTAACGTGTCATACAAATAATTTTTTCCACTTTTTTTTTGCACTTTGATGTAAAATTGGTATAAACGCAGCATAAATTAATACTATATTTATACACTATTTATATTGTGCACACGGATTGTACCAAACATGAAAAATGTATTCCATTACAGGCCTTCAAAACAAATTTAATCACATTTTCAGTCTGAATGACTCATTTTGTCTTTAAAAGAGAGAATATACAGTTTAAGCACGATAAGCGTGGTTTCCTCGTACATACGAATGCATAATATGCACTTCGATTTATTCAGGAGGTTCTCATGCTAAGGGGGGAAATACGCAATGGAATTCAGATACATTGTGAAGATTTTCAGACAGATATACGTTTGAAGGATAACAACTCACTTTTATTGCTAATCTCTTGTGATCCATAAGCCCCATGTTCATGCATCATACATTACTGTATAAAGGTTAAGAAGCGAAACAATGAAGTTTTCGTGAGTTACAGTAATTTTGTAGTGTCAAAAGCTCAATTTAAAACATTTCTGTAGAGTTTTAAGAGAGAATGAACCAGTTTTAGCCTATAAACGTGTTTTATTTACAAATGGGAGCGTATAGTTGCTCTAATTAATTTTTACTCGGAGATAAAACTCCATGAAATGGAATGCATTCCCACATCCATTTCGTACTTTCGAACTTTCTCTTACCTTAACAGTATTGACCAACATGGAACGAGCGAAAATACGGAATGCTGCTTGCACATGGGTATATCGTAACCCAGAAAACCGCTTCCTCTCGTTGCCAAATTAACATATGTTAATGGTGGGAGAGATACTGGTACAGTGTGCTAATTATGGAAGTCGTTCTCATGCAGACCTCATTGGATCTCGCAAATGAGTAGATTGGCTCTGCCAAAAAAAAATTCCATTAAATATTATTGTGCCAACGTGACTCAAATCTTCTGGAAGAATAAAGACCTATGACTGGCCCAAAACAATTATAACTCAGGCCTGCCTTCTGAGAAATACTGACGGCGAAGGCTTCCGCGGCTAGAGGGCTGGTGTGTCAAGAGCCGAAGCCAGTTTTATTGGCACTTCAGCCCTGAGGAAGACGATGATAGAATGGTCGAATCTTCGGAATCACAGTCTTCGACTCGGCGTCATCCGGGCAACCAAGATCATTCTCATCTTAGAAATAATGTTTCCTTTAAAACTAGCTGTACGAAACAACTGCTGGGAGTCGCGATCATTATTAGAAAATATTTTAATACTTATTTAACAGTTTGAGAGGTTTTTTTTAAAGATTGTGCATCCAATAAACATATACATCCAATAAAACAACATGTATAACTCAATCAAATTGTGAATTGAAGTTGACTTTCAATGTTAACAAAATGAATGAAAGCATCCTGTTTCAAATATTGGGACTGACAGTGAAAGTTAAAACCATCAAAACTACAATTACTTAGGAACTCCATACTCGGTCCACCCTTGCCGAAATTCTGCAAGTTGTCATCACTAGACTACGGATTGATCATTTTATTCTGAACTATTGTTACATATTAAAAAATTTCGACACAGAACCATGCCCGAAATGTAGTGCAACAATATCTATACAACACCTTATCCTAGAATGTCCTCGATATTGCTAAGGAAAGAAACTTACTGAATTAGGCACAAACTTATATAATTGTTCAGCTCTGCAGACAGATGTGCTAAAGTACTGAAATTATAATTATAGCTTATATAAATTGTTAACTTAAGTAAGATAATATATTAAATTTGATGTTAATGTAATACAATGTGGAGTAATATGTGATATAATGTTATAAATTGTCATGTAATATAATCTGTAATGCAACCTATTGATGTATACTTCATTGTGATCGCTGATAACCTTCGTTGTTAAAAAGTGGCCGTAAATAAAATTAAAAAAGTGGGGCTACAAAATGACACAGACTTTCCCGTTTTCGTTTTCTTTCTCCTTGGTTCTGGAGTAGCTATTCGGAATTGTTACATACTCGCGCCAGCTGCCATCTATCGCCGCTCAAAGTAATTTTTTGACATTTTCTTAATTTTTCGGTTTTCTAATGGTTGAACGGATATATTAATTTTAGAATATTAAAGAACAGTAAAACTTCCTCCTAAATGGCAATTTTCTTTAAAAAATTTAAATTTTTTTTCAAGAAAATGGGGTTTAAGCGCTACTAGAAATGCGAAATATGTTCTTTTTCACAGAAAATTGTGAGTTTTCAAAACACCTTATTTGAAATCATTTAATACACATTCACTCACAAATACAATAGTGTTCACAAATTGCTGGAAATATGCATATTAACCGAGTAAGCAATCATTTAAAAAATTACATTTGTGTAATTTTTGAAAAAACAAAAAATATTTCAAAATGAACTTTTCATATTAAAGTGTGTAATTTGACCTATCCGCTCAAAAAAATTGAAGAAAAAATTTGGAGCCATTTTTGAGAAAATCTTGTTTTGTAATTTTTTAAATTGCTCATATAAAATTTTCATATAAAAGTAACTAGTCTTAATGAAAGAACTCACTATGAAGAATAAATTTTATTTGGAAAAAAAATCTCTATATTCAATTTTGTAGTTGTAGGAAGACGCCAAACAAAATTCAAACTTTTACAATTTCCGAAAATTCAGAATAAACCGTGTAATTTGGATATATATGCCACTTTATTAAGTGTATTTTACTCTATTCTTACAAGAAATTTAAAGAAACAATTCGGAGCCTTTTTGAGAAAAAGTTGAAAATGTCCGGCGTTCTTCATGTAAAGTACCCCCAAAAATTTCTTTTTCAAAATCTCAAAGCTTCGCCTCGAGCCAGATCGACAGAGGTTTCCTCAATTTCAGAAAAGTCCTACGTATAGCTTACGCGCTGATAGTGTTCATCGACAGATAGACGGACGTTTTGCTTCCAATTCATTTTTCGATATCAAGGGCCCACAAAGCAGGGATTCTGGCTTCACCACGTGTTAGGGAAATTTTTTTCTTAATTTATTAACTGGATTTATCCACTATTTCG
This sequence comes from Acheta domesticus, assembly GCA_031308135.1. NCBI lineage: Eukaryota > Metazoa > Arthropoda > Insecta > Orthoptera > Gryllidae > Acheta > Acheta domesticus. The sequence continues at coordinate 79,854,518 of JAHLJT010004567.1, forward strand.
TTATCAGGGTCCGGCAATGAATTTTTTTTCTGCCAAAAATTCGCCGTTTACAGTAACGCGCAGCATTACATAATTTTTCCTATATTCCGTATATTACTCCGTATACACGTACGTATACTGGAAAGTAAAAAACTAATAATCAATAGTGCCACAGAAAATATACGAGTCGAAGTAATCTTTTAAGAAAAATATTGCGATAAAGAAGGATCTATTTGAAGAGAAACGAAGAAGTAAAACACAGAAATACACAGGTGGCACGATCAAGAATGCGCCACAGGATGAAGGAGAATGTTAGGAGAAAAGAACGTGAAAGCTTGTGCTGTCATAGCCAATGGTTACTTGCAACGAAATGGCTTTGCGTGAAACTGTTGTATGTTGTTTCTATTGAAATACCTCTTATACGCAGCAGCACGTTGGGCATGCAATTTTGAAACGTTTATATACACAGTTCCAGGTTGGGCACTTATTTTATAAGTTTTTCTATACGCCGCTATACATTGTAAACGCCATTTTAAAACGTTTTCTATACGCTGGAAAGGTATCCTCACTTCTAAACAATTTAATTTTGCAATAATTCCTGTAAATGCCCGATTCTTTAATTACTTACGTTGTTGAAAAATACGTGAATCGACGACCCATCTAATACAGACTAGGTACTGACTGAGTTTGAAAATATATTCTTACTAAAAATTATTGGTCTGTGGAATCTAATTATTAAATAAATCAGTCTTATATCAATAAAAATATTTACAATATTTATTGAAAACTCGAATTTTCTTTCACTTTCAACTTCAGTATTTAATTTACGAAATTTAAAGCTCTTTCAATTACTTTTTGGGGGATGCCATTGTTTAAACACGCAAGCTATAACAATTAATTAAACTAATTTATGCGGATATCATTACAACAAGCTATTTGTACACACTTTCATTTATATATTCAACTACGAAAGTACGTTTGACCAACTTCTTACTATCCTCAGATTCTCAGAAAGATTCAGTTGCATCGCCTCCCGCTGCCACATCACCTCATTCCGAGAACTGCTTGTAGCAAACCCCAAATTGTGCGCAGTAATTCGTTTACTTTAAATTTAACCGCACAATGCACACGAACAATTTTAACATTTAATAACTTACATTTCTATGTCATTTGTTTAACTAACAATTGAAGTTACAACTTTCTTCCCAAATGAACATGCACACTCATTGGTCCCGCCAGTTTTTGACGCCAACGTTGTCTGCTGCGTCAGCTTGGGGATGCTTTTACAGTTCAGTGGAGTATACGCCGTTACAACGTTCAGACGTGTGTCGCTCGCTTAATTTTCTCTTCACACGTAACATGTTACACATACACGTGTGCAAGACTTTAGTTATTCTTTATAATTCAATGGCATACGACGAACTACAGTAGAGAGCACGCCGTCAAATTTTCCGACGTGTGTGTGTCACTCGCTCACTTTCTCTTCCCATGTAACATGTTACACATACGCATGTGCAAGTCTTTTTTAGTTATTCGTTAAAGTTCAATGCCATACGACGAACTAACCAGTGCCATCAACAGCGTGTATGGAAGTTAACATTTCTCAAGTGAACTACTATGTGTGTGTGTGAACCACGAACGCATCTTAAGTGTTATATAATCCATGTTCTCAAACTGCCATTCGCAACAGAAAATTTGCGGAGTTATACTGTGACTAAACATTTCTACCCAACACTGAAATTGATTCTCATATGTTATGTAATAGTGCCATATTCGTGCCTTGGCAGTATCTTTTGATGTGCGTACGTTTGACAAAATAACTGTGTACAATATAAAGTTTCGACATATTTCGCAATATTGCGTACCCTTTTACTGAAGCATTCTCGCCTTGTACGTTTAATTGAACATCTAACTCCCGGTGTGGCAACATTGCTACATTATAATAAGTGATCTGTGCATAACAGCAAATTGCTCTCTCGCTCTATCTGTGCATAACGGCAAATTGCTCTATCGCTTAGTTCTATCATGAGCCTCTCATGTAAGATATGTCACCTTATGTGCTACTCACGTGACGCATATGACGAGTGCCATCCAGCGTCCTCCATCACTTCAGCTCAGCCGCCGTCATCTGCACTTCGAATTTCATCAGCACAAACAGCTGATCTGGTTACACCGATACATACGCGTTTGTAATCACCAGTTCAATAATTACGCAGGCCAAAAAAAGGGTTTTTAAATCTTAATAGCTGATATTTATAGTTTTGTGGGTACTGAATCCGCATGTGAACTCTATTTCTTTCCATCACCCACAGTTTGGTCAGAATTTGATCTATTAAGATAGGGGGAAATATGCTAAATATGCTAATAGAGTGAAAAATAAACGTCCTCTAAAATACCAACAGAACGTTATTTAAAAATAGAAGATGTCTTTATGTTTTTAACATTACAATCTACAAAGTCTTTACGTGTCCATTGACGTATATTTTTTTGTCTCTTTTCTTTAAAGCCCCTGAAATAGCTCTTTCTTCTCTACGCCGTTCGCTGACTCTTTCGGTGAAGTGACCATCAGTAATCTCCCATCATGTTGTTGTTTCAGCGTCCCTGATAACGTTTTTTTCATCACTTTCAGATTTTAATGAAAACGCTCACCTTGTTCTTCACTTACATCACCTAAGTCGTCCGAAAAGGATTGTAAATGACTATTTAAGAAGTAAACCTTGAGGCTCATTAAACATCTAAATTTCTTCAAATCTTTCAACATATTGGCAACAATTGCTTGATAATCTTTGTATTTTTTGTTGGCTAGGAACCAATTAACAACGTGATTAAAAGCACTCTACGCTTCATTTTCATTTTATGTTAAATGTAGTTCCAATTGGAGATCAAACATCACTTTTCTAATATCAGTCTCAATGAAGATACCGTCTTTTAATAATTTCGCTGCAGACAAATTGCGTAAACTTTTCACAAAGGTACTTGAAACACTGCTCATCTTTAGGTAAGTCAATTGTTTCACGAGACGTAATTTTATGTGCAATGGAGCCAGGAGAATCTTGTGTTGATCCACCGTATGTTCCCGTAGAATATTCTTTTCCCTGGGTTTAAGATTTTGTTACAGGCCAATTCTTTCTAGACTAATCTCGTGCCCTACTATCTCAATCGCATAGTAAATATGGAAATTTATAACTTCCTGCATCTCATACATATCTAGATACTCAGAGTAGCATTTGCCTAGCTATACAGATAAAATGATAAAATGTGAAGAAATGGTGGGTGATACGGCATTTTTATTTTTAGTTTTCGAATCAGCACACTTTAAATGATAAGAATTAGGTGAACACACACAAAAAGTTTTTTGGTCTTTGGTCTCTGTTATTTGTGATACAACAGCCTTACTGTTCACCTAAATTCAAATTCTTGACCTTGTCTGTTCCAAAAATTTAATTAGCAATCTCAGTAGCTTAATTCAAGTCACAACAATTTAATGTTTATGTTTAAGTAGTGTAGTGTTATTCATTCTTTGGAAGGTATTAATTTTATTAATGTAGTATGACAGTCTTTGATACAATTATATGCATTCATTCAACACGCTTCTCAATTCATTCCCATCAACAATCAATTCATCACCAGTGATCCTTCATGTAAGTAGCGACCAGAGGATGTTACAGCGTAAATTAGCCTCACCTTAATTTCTCACAGTCTGCTAAGCTCAACGCGCTACAATTTACAGCCATTTTAGTTAAAATAACAATGTCTTTAGTTTCTTAAGACCTTTAAAATGTCTTTGCAAAGATTTCGTATTTTTGACTATTCGACGTTTCCCGCAGCGCTTATATTTCGTTGAGATGGTGCAGCCTACGATTAAACCGAGAAGAAATTCCAACGTAACGAGTGTTCGAAGTCTTCAAGGAATCTTCGATTCTTGTATCTTGCTTTTGAAGTTTGAAATTATCGATCCTCGAATACAATTATTAATTACGCATTATACTATTACAAACAAATTAATGTGAAAATTAAATTATTTAAAAATTTCAACTCCTAAACCTAATAATATTAAGAATAATGAAAACAATTTACACTTGACTAACCCGCATATGTTTCAGTTCGACATTCCTATTTTATCTTTTTTTCATCCGAACTGTCTAACCGACCTGCTTCACGAACAAAACCATTAATTGTAACATTTTAATCACAAAACTTGACGTGAAATCACCACTGAAGTTTAACTTTGGAACCTCCCATTAATTACTTTATGTTTCAGGAACGAAATCATAATTTATTTTTCTTCTCAACTCCCAAAGTTATTTAATATACGCCTACGTGCGATGCCGTATCTGAATCGCGTCTGAGAAAATCACAGTTCTTAAAAAACATTTCACGTCCGTTTTCACTTGTATTTTTTAAAATTTCCATAATCAATTTTATCATTGGCTTTACTAATTTGCAGACAGCCACTTATTCTGACCTTATGCCTACACTAGTATTAAAACTAGTCACCATAAATTTTTCCTTCATTACTTCATATTAAACAATCTAATGAATATTTATATTTTAAAATCATACATGTTATAGAGACAAGCTGACGCAAGGAGTTGTGGCTTATAGGTTCTAGTTTGCCTGCCGCATTACCTACCTTGACAACTCAGGGTTAATGTTTACATTCGTAGGACCATCACCTACTTTGTGATAAGGCGAGGTGAGCGCCTTTGGGTAATCTGAAAATGGTTCTCACAACCTAGTAGAAGCTACCGTGAAAGGAGATTTATAGACAATGGAACTTATTTGAACAAACTATAATTAGAATCAAATGAATTATTACAATGGTCACAATAAAGCAATAATTTGCAAGTTAGGATGGCAATTGTTCTTAATAATTAAGAATGCTGAATACTTAACTCATCTGAATATGAAATGCAGTCATTAATGTTGCTAAGTGACTGCAGTTATCACAGGTAGACTGCAGTTATCACAGGTTGAATCATATACGCTTCTGTGTTCATGGACACTCTAAATGCATGTTTGGATTTAATCAACTTAACAATTACACCATATTGTACATCCTTTACATGGGAGGAGCACCAGCAGCACAATGATGCATCAGTTGATGTGTCGCAGCACGCGGCACATATGATATTCTCGGACAAATGGGCAGCGCTCCGAACACCAACAAGGTAATGTTGTGAACAGTGCATCCAGCAGCAAGTAAACACGGATATTTCTCGTACACCAAATATCAAGATTTTCATGTCACAATTATCACAAATGAGCCGACGGCTGACATAGATGCGTCAATTTCAAGAACACCGGCCAGACCGACTAGTTCCATTGCAACAATTGTAGGGGCGGAGATAGTTGGCGGTTGCCAAAGCTCCGAGCCAATGATCATTCTGGTTTCAGCTATTATAATTTACAATTATTGTAAATCAAGCTTCTTTGTAATTAAGAAGGGCATAAGAGTCATTATTTAATTTAGAAATTTTGACAAGATATTGATGTTATAATATAATTAAATAAATAAATTGTATGATCTTTTAGAAATCTGACTTTATTGTTGTGGATACTGTAATATACCAAAACTTGGGTATACAATATTTACGGCAAATGCTCGAATATAGGTGCATTATAGGGAAAAGTTCACACAGTCGCATGGGTTTGCTAAGGAACCGGCAAACATGGGGAGAGAGGTTCGTCCCACAGACACGTAGACGCTGTAATCAGTGGGGTCTTGGGGTGGATATCGTGTAATTCTGGTGCGATAATAGTTCAATGACCGTATTGAAGTGCATCGGAAAAGCCCTCAATTTTCGTGCACTTCAGTACGTAATTTGGCGTGAAAAATAATACGTATAAATATGAAAAAAAATATATATTTAATTGAAGAATGGGGGAAAATAGTTTTATTAATCAATTATCACGAAAAATAACATAAAGAAATAGTAACATTGTTAACCAGAAGAGATTAGTCATTTATTGCTGGATTAGCAATAACATAGGGATTAAAAACACGAGAAGGACTACGGGACAAGAATAGAAACAAGAGGCATTTGAAAAAAGAACGAGGTAGAACATTTTGGAATTTTTACTACACTTCGTGTCAGGATCTGGTAGCGATCGGATGTAGGATTGTGTACTCGGAAGTTATAGTTTCTTGAGACTGGCGCGTGATAGAATCGAGATGTACGAATTGTAATCGTCATCTTTGATGATTAATTTGAGATTGGAACTCGGTGTAAGAACTATATAGTTAAAATTTAGGAATATTGGGATCGTAGGAAGTTTTCTGAGACTAGCTAATTAACAAAGTGTGGATTGAAGCGGACATCGGAATTCAGAAGAAAATATGGTGCTGTGGAGCTGAACTGGTATTCAACTGCCAAGAGTGCTGACGCCGAATGGACAAGGAAGTATTTCCGCGAAATCCCGAATTCGAGAAAGACATAAACCAGCTAAATTTTGATGTACAAGGCCCAAGAATAATTAAAATTTTGGTTAAAGCAATAATTAAAATTTAAAATTGTAACAATTAGTTGATGACCATCATTAGGGAAAATTAATTGTCAAGTAAATAATATGATAATGCATGTAAGAGATTGATTAAAAATTTCTAAGAATAAAAAGAGACGTACGACACTTCATGTCGTTACGTGCATTTATAAATTTTCGTTTTATTAAATAGAAATTAGGTATTCTCAACATTATTCCCTTTGTATTATTGGTAGCCAAAGCGTAAGTATAAGATCCATCGACCGAGTTCTCGTAGAGCGGTATTTGCAGCCCACGACAAATGCAGAGAGTAAGTATTCTTATTTTTCAGGAGCATCCAGTGGACGTGGTGTCGAGTTAGCCACCCACATGTACCACGTTCACGTTTCCAATTAAGATTACATAAATTGATAAGATATTACTTAGAAAGTATCGCAGTTGACGGGGGTATTACAGTATGTGAGAGGGTTTTTGTAAAAAACAATAAAAAGATTGTCTCTTGCGAGGAAGAAGGCATCGTCTCGAACACTCTCTTACGGGATCGCGACGCAGAAAGTTGGTTTTGAAATAATTGCGTGTGACGAGCAATTTGGAACTTTAGAAATTTGAACTTTAACTTTCATAGCGAGGGAATGATAGAATTGTCAATGAGTTAGCTGATACGATTAATATATTATAATTTAGTGTGGTAGGAAGATTATTTTAAATAATTCTTGGAGGAGAGTTGAACTTTATGATTGTGTCGAATCGTAAATTTGAACATTGGAATTGGAAACATTAATCCGATAGCCATTAATTGAATTCGTTACTGAACGATAGTATAATTGGGTTTACGATAGACATTATGCAGTACCACCGAATTGAACTATTCGTGAAATTATTAAAAACTCGGGATTCAAAGACAGGACAATAGTGAAAGCAGTGAGTGACTGATAGAACTTTAGTCATCAACTTTAACAAGTCGTGTGATTTTTGGGTAAAAACCAAGGGAAGACAGAGGTACGGATATATTAGAATCAGCGCCTTATAGATAGTTTAGTGGAGCCCGAGGCGAATATGTTTGTGGGTAGGTGCACATCTAATACAAGAGATAGAAGTGTTCGCTACAGGCAATTTATTAGTGAATATAAACGATAAGTATTAGACAAGATAGTGGTAGCAAGAAAGAAGAGCAGGCGCCCAGAGGACCGTCATCAGAAGATCAACGTGGCGACATCTGAGAAGTGAGCTCTTGGTACCGTTAAACCTGATTAGACATTCAGAACTAGTGGTGCTACAGCATGGCACAGACTTTCCCGTATTATTTTTCCATTTCCTTGGGTCTTCGCTAGCTATTCGGAATTGCCACATACTCTTTCTTGCCAGCTACCATCTATCACCGCCAAAAGTACGTTTTTTTGGTCATTTTATTAATTTTTCGGTTTCCTATTGGTATAACGAAAATATTAATTTTAGAATATTAAAAAACACAGAAACCTAACCCCAAATGGCAATTAACTTTTAAAAATTATGTGCCGTTTTAAAGAAAATTGCGTTTTAACGCTACTAAACATTTAAAGCTCATTTTCACAGAAAATTTTTGAGTTTTCAAAATACTTTATTTGAAGTTATTTGAAGCACTTACACTCACAAATATAATAATGTTCACAAATTGCTGGTAATGTGAATATTAAAGATGTGAGAGTTCCTTTAAAAAAATTACATTTATATAATTTTAGGAAAAACAAAAAAATAACTCAAAATAAACTTTACGTCATATTAAAGAGTGTAATTAGCACTATCCATTACAAAAGTTTGAAGAAAACATTTGCAGCCATATATGAGAAAATGGCGTTTGAGCGTTTCTGAAAAAGCTGCATTTTGAGCTTTGAGAAACTTTACTGGACATTATTTAAAGCACATGTACTCGTAAATATAATAATGTAAACAATTTGCCGCTAATGTAAATATTAACGACGTGAGAGACAAATAAAAAAAATACATTTTTGCAATTTTTGAAGAAACAAAAAAATACCTCAAAATAAACTTTGCATCATATTAAAGAGTGCAGTTAGCACTATCCGTTTGAAAAGTTTGAAGAAAAAAATTTTAGCAATTTTTGAGAAAATGGCGTTTGAGCGTTTCTGAAAATGCGGAATTTTGAGCTAGTTTTTACAGAAAACGGTTGTGTTTTCGATAAACTTTTCTTTACATTATTTAAAGCGCATGTACTCATAAATATAATAATGTGAACAATTTGCCGCCTGTGTAAATATTAACGACGTGAGAGACACGTCAAAAAAATTACATTTTTGCATTTTTTGAAAAAACAAAAGAATACAGCAATATCGCGTTTATGTTATCTCATGGGGTACATTTAGCACTATCCCTACCAAAAGTTTAAAGAAATTTGGAGCCGTTTCTGAGAATATCTAGTATTTGTAATTTTTTTAAAATTGCACATATTGCACGCAATATTGCCCGAAAACTACTAAAATTTTCAAAACAATGCACATGACCTTAAACAAAAAACTCACTTTGGAGAACAAATTTTATTTGAAGAAAAAATCTTCAATTTTGTAGTTGGAGAAAGATGCCGAAAAAAATTCAAACTTTCAGAAATTCAGAGTTATCCGTGAAAATCGGAACTATGCCATGTTTTAATAAGTGTGTTTTACTCTATTCATACAAGAAGAAGAAAGAAAAAATTTGGAGCCGTTTTTGTGAAAATTTTGAAAATGTCCGGGGGACTTCATGTAAAGTACCCCCATATTTTACAGAATCTTTTTCAAAATCTCAAACCTTCGACTAAAACCAGATCGACCGGGGAATATCCACTTTGGAAGAAATCGTACGTACGTTTTAGGCGCTAGCAGTGTTCACAGACGGACAGACAGGCAGTGAGACGGACATTTTCCTTTGGTTTTTGGTTTTTCGATATTAAGGACTCACAAAAGAGGGTTTCTGGCTACACCACGTGTTAGGGGATTTTTTTTCTTAATTTAGCAACTGGTTTTATCCACTTTTTCGTTATCACAGCCCGGCAGTGAATTTTTTTTCGCCGAAAATTGGCCATTTTTTCGCGCAGCATTACATAAGTTTCCCTATATTACGTATATCACTCCGTGTATACCTACGTATACGGGAAAGTAAAAATCATGACCAAAATAATTGATCGAAGTTAAAGCAAATGCAAAATAGTAACAAAGTTATGGTTAATAGCAATTTAAAAAAAATCATTTGAATAAATCAATCTGTTATTGTTTTAATGAATATCAGATCACACGATTATTATGCAATTCTGCATAATCTGTAGCTAGCAATCTTTTCATAAAGAATAACTTTCAGAGATTTCTCGTCTTCTGTATGGCGGACGGATCGTGTGACCTATGCTGAAAATGGTAAGCAAATAGTAGATAGTGGCAAAATATGAACCCATTGTATAAATTATGAATTTATTGAGCTGGCTAGGGCAATCAAATTTTAATATCAGTTAATCAATTAATGAGTTTGATAATAGCATGTCATCATTTTAATAGTCGGGTAAAGAGTATAAAAGTTGGGTAAAAAGTTGGGTGAATAAAATATAAACAGATTTGTTACAATACTGAGAAGCGGCGTAGCCAGATCGCACCATGCCACTAGCGTAGATGTGTAATGCAATAAATATGTAAATATACAAATTAAAATAAATGATTTCTACTGGCCTGGGATTGACTGTGTGACAAGAGCATACATTGCAGATTAGTGGTTGAAAGTAAGAACTTGCACTGACACAGTCCAAATCATGAATGTGTTTATCTGCTATCATAAGTACATAACGTGCAATATTTACCGTCCCTTCAGTCTCGAACACACATGAGTCCTGAAATTCGCTTCACTATATTTGTATTTGATTTTCATCACAACATGGCTTCCTATGTCCTATTTGTAAATGTGCAGTGCTACTAGCATATTTTAACCTCCGGATTCCCCATGTTCTAAAATGAGTTACTGTCGTACCAAATTTATGACAAATTTTCCCTTGGGACATTTGGTATAACTCACTTTATATGTCGTGTTCATACTGTAAATGATCTAAAGTATCCGAACACGTCCAAAAACATACGTTTTTTTTAAATTTTAGGTGCATTGTGTTGCCACCTACTGCCTAATACACCACATCAGCGACCGTGTAGCCATGGGGCGCTCCGCGGAACTAACGGACTTCGAACGTGGTCAGATAATTGGGCGTCACATGTGTCAAAAGTCTGTACGCGAGATATTCACACTCCTAAACTTCTCTTGTTGTTTTGCGTGGCACTATCTTTCTGATGTGATAGTGAAGTGGAAACATGAAGAGACACGTACAGCAAAAAAGCTTACAGGCCGCCGACAAAAGAGACCACCGACAGTTGAAGAGGGTCGTAAAGTGTAATATGCAGACATCTATCAGACCATCACACAAGAATTCCAATATGGTGTGGTTGTGTTTGTCATGGAGGGGGCTTGCACCCCTGGTTGTTTTGCGTGGCACTATCACGGCACAGGCCTATGTTGATGTTTTAAACACCTTCTTACTTCCCACTGTTGAAGAGCAATTCGGGGATAGCAATTGCATCTTTCAACACGATCGAGCACCTATTCACACTGCACGGCTTGTGGCGGAGTGGTTACATGGCAATAACATCTCTGTAATGGACTAGCCTGTACAGAGTCCTGACTTGAATCCTGTCGAACACCTTTGGGATGTTTTGGAACGTCGACTTTGTGCCAGTACTCACCGACCTACATCGATACCTCTTCTCTGTGCAGCACTCCGTGAAGAATGGGATACCATTTCCCAAAAAACCCTCCAGCACCTGATTTAAACTGCGCTTGCGAGAGTGGAAGCTGTCATCAAGGATAAGGATGGGCCAACACTATTGAATTCCAGCATTACCGATTGAAGGCGCCACGAAGTAATTTTTAGTCACGTGCCCGGATACTTTTGATTACCCGGATACACCGGATACCACTGTGGGTCGCAGTAATGGATGTCCGAAGGGTTAAGTGTGATCTGTGAACTCGAACTTGCTACCTCAGAATCTTCAATTCAAACCAATGAGCAAAATGGATAGAACAAGAAATGTAATGAACGTTTCTTGTTCTACCAATGTCCCATACCTGTTCAGAAACAGAGCTAATATCACCTTGTCGACGTCCCACGGATGTTAGACCCAGGGACCCAGAGCCGGCAGTAGCTCGAAGCCATGGTCAAAAATGCACCTGGGATAAATTGAAAGAGGTGATGTGGTACTTTTACTATGCAAAAGCGAAAAATGGGGGCTCAGAAATAGAAGTTTTCAACTTATGGAGAGAGCGGAACACAGATATGAGGCACACCCTGGACTCAAAGAAGTTTGCCAGTCAACGACGATACTCACTCAGCAGTAGAAAATTGACAGCAGAAACACCTGCAGGCCTTCAGAGAAATACGTAGTATGTTCATCGATAGAACTACCCACATGACGAACATGTAGAACTTGAAACGATGGTCCTGTTGAAGGTTCAACTCTTTCCAATGAAACACACGTCAGTGGTAAAAATTCATCTGGCAATGAATTACACGATAAGCCCATGATGCGAAATCTACCCCGACGCGAGATCGAAAGAGTTCGTCAACTTCTATTTAAATCTCGTGCACCGTTAGAAAGCTAAGAGAGTGATAGAGAAAGAGAATTCTCTCTTAAATGAGGTGGTACAGACCCTAGATAGATATCTAGTGCAACTGTAACTCTTGCCCTCACGTTATTGCGCCAATGCAACCATTCTCTCTTTTTAACCTCCAAACCCTACGTTGTGGTGCCAAAGCAACCGTTCTATTCCCTCCTCTTTTCAATTAATTAATTAATTAATTAACCTGGCCACAGATTGTGAAGCCAATGCAACCGTATATATTACTATACCCCTTTTCTTCAATTAATCAATATTATTATATTACGACGTTGCATAAAATTATTTTTGATTATAGGTCGTGGCTGGCCCCGTACGGGAAATACCTGTAAACAACGTTCCCTATTGCAGCATACACAGGATTTCTAATACTGAAATAAGAACACCTTTTTTCATAAAAGAAAGAAAGAACTTTAAATCCTGTTCTATCTCGTTTATTCTCTCATTAACATGTATCACTACGTCCCCTGTTGCCTTCTCTCAACAACAATGTAACAATGTGTAAAGATATAAATGTACTCGTGCTTGGCAACATCTGCTATAACTCAATACCATTACATTTAAATGAAATTAATATTCATCAGCTGATTTATAACTATTATGCGTTCAGGAATTCCTTTTACCAAAAAAAAAACAATGTCATTAAAAAAAAGTTTCCCTCGTACGTACGCATTTATAAATTTAACAATGAGAAAACAAGACTAAATTTTGCATTGCTAGTTCGACAACAATTGCATGCATTCTTCTTTTAAAATTTCAAGATTTCCACCGGTCTTGTCAAGTTTATTTAATTTACTTGGGTGTTCTCGAAAACAAATATCTAATTTGATAATTACGCCACGAATGCGACACTTTCCTGTTGTTGAATTTCGCCGAGACAGCGCCGTTGCCAGCCCGGTCGTCAATTGCGTGCCCAATTGCACGCGCCGATGTATTCGCACGCTCCAATCTTGCGTCTGCTGACTTTCTTCATAAGAAATTCCCCGTGAATTCCAAAAATTGCTCGATCACTTTGAAGCACAGAGTCACAATAAAAAATAATAAAACAACTTCTTCTCTCTTCCACTTGATTCACTGCATCAATGGCTGTTTGCACTACCCGTTCGCATGTCCATTGCACGGTACCGATTCATCACAAAAATGTCTAAGTCCAAATTCTTAAAAAATCTCGAATTCGTCCAACATGGATTCGATGTTACTGTCACCCCTGACTCGGAAGAAGTGTTCTTAATATCATGTCGATTTAACACGTCACCTCGTAATAGGAAAAATGCCGGCGAATCTCATTCTTGCATTTTCATTGTTGTTCTCCCAATTTTTCTAAAATGTACAATATAAGTTATTTTGACATGACTATGCGTTTATCTACTAACGCTTTTGCCCAATGTTAAAGTTTTTTGGCCCAAACAGATATTTTTGATCTTTTATACGTCGAAAATGCTAAGTTTCTCTGTCGAACTATACACCAATTCGTCGGTTGTTTTGGTATTATTAATTCGTAATATTTCTTCAGTTCAGAAATTCAACGTTCTATAAGTCTTTTGGATCAGCTATAATTTTATTAAATTTAGACAACGACGATTTACAACGCCTCCCGTTGCCTAATTAAAACTTCTTCATAAAATTTTGATATTTAAGTTATTGCATCTGACACGTCATTGGGACTTTTCTCTAATTTTTCATATTCTAATTTTAAATGAACCCGTCGTCCGATCGTGTTCAAATAAAGACCATAATGTTTATTTATTTATTTTAAAATTAACTGTACGGTCATATTTCTTTCCAAAACTACCGAATCCACTGTGTTTTCCAAAATTGTCGAAATATACTTTACGCGGCGCGCTGTTCTTCTGTCTTGCTACTATCGATTCACGTACACGTTGTTTTATCAATTACAGTTTAATAAATATTTATCCTTTTTCCACAATTGTTTTTGGGGAATGTGCCAGAAATGAAATCATTACACTAGATATTACTGAAATCAATTACGTATACAACTGGATATTTCGGATCTCAGATAATTCTGGGGTCAGCCAAGAACACCGACGGCCGACAGCAAAACAGAGTAAACAGCCCACTACCCCCATGGACGAAGAGATTTATGAAACGGATAGCCGGTACTCAGCGTGAAATACCGCTCTTTGCTGAGGCATCTTCTAAATCAACGCACACCACTAACCTTCAACGAAAGATATTCAAAGTTGAACAAAAATACCAAATTGAAAATGACACAAGCAGGCTAATGGTAGTTGCAAAGCTAAAAGAGAAAATTCAAGCACGGGCTCAAAGATTTAGATGTTACAAACGTAGAATAGATTTCCCTGCGCAGAATCGGTTATTTAAAACAGATGCGAAGAGGTTCCATCGCAATCTGTCTCAAAAACCGAATGGTAATGCTGTCACTCCTTCAAAAGATCACGTCGAAGCATTTTGGGCAGGAATCTGGGAGGAAACCAGATCCTACAACAAAGACGCATCTTGGTTCCAATCTGAAGTTGATGCTGCCGATGAACTCGTGGAAACCGTGTAACATGATCACAAATTCTCGTAAGAGGACCTCTGCCAAACAATTAAGAACATGGGAAACTGGAAACCCCCCGGGATTGATAAGATCCAGATTTATTGGATTAAGAAATTAACAGCAATAGATTCTCAACTAGCAAAGCCTGTAAATAAAATTTTAGAAAACCCAAAGGAACTCGCGGAATGGCTCACACGCGGCATCACTTATTTGCTACCTAAAGCGAGAAACAGCTCTTTGGCGAAGAACTACAGGCCAATCATTTGACTGCCAGTACTGTACAAAGTTATAACTGCAGTCATAGCTCACGAAATGAACAGACATTTAGAGAAGAATCATCTAATGCCAGCTGAACAAAAAGGATGTCGTAAAGGCTTTTATGGCTGTAAGGAAATCTTGCTACTGAATAAAGTCATCTTGAATGATGTAAAGAAACGAAAACGTAATTTGAGCATGGCTTGGATTGACTACCAAAAAGCCTTTGATAGTGTATCACACGATTGGATTTTGAAACTATCGATTTCATCCTAGACTTATTGAATTTTGCAAGGCTAGTATTGTCGCGGCTGTCAAAGAACTTGAATTGACCATTACGGCTAGAGAGGCTCGCCAGCGGCGAGCTGACGTCAGCCCGGCCTCCGCGGGAAGCTTCCGCAGGCGCGGTGGAGAAAAACCGCGCTATCATCACCAGCACGGAGAGGGACGGACCCGCCTCCCCTACTTTCCCCGAGGTTCGGCGTTGGACAGGGGAGTGGGCCGAGCAACTGATAAGCGGCGCGCTGGACGCGCGCGGCCTCAGAGAGAGTGCGAAAACGGCACTTCGCGAGAGTTTTATTTATTTATTTATTTATCTATTTGTCAAACAGTAAAAACTGTATATGACCTGTGGGGAAAGAAATTTATCTGCGCACATTTTCTTGAGGGCCAGAATTTAAAAATAATTATTTTAGAAAAATAAAAATATTTGAAAAATGTTTTTTCCCGAGTTATAGAAATAAATTTCAACGGTAAATGAACTACAAGCAAAAGGAGTGCTCAACAAAACGTGCGCACAGTGAAGCTACATTTACGTCCAGAAGCAAAACAAGGGGCCATCTCAGCATTTGCTCAATGGATCAGGGAAACTGGACAAAAACCTGATCGAGATGGAGGTCATTGACCCGGAAGCTGAAGTACATTACTTGTTACAGGCGTATTAAATACTTTTATAAATGTATACAATGCAAACGTAAACTAATTCATTATATATCTTTGTTTTGTTACATTAAACATTATTTTTCTTTTTCACGATCAGTATAGTCTCTAATTGTATAGAAACAGTTTTGCAGCAGAAAAGATTTTACTTTAAACTTAAATTTGTGTACCGACTTTAATTGTTTTATGTCATGTGGCAATGCGTTGTAAAGTAACGTACATGTATTGTATGTTGATTTCTTGTACTGAGCTGTTGATACTGACACTTGATGCACGTGATTTCTACGGCGTGTGTTGTAATTGTAAATATCAATATTGCATGAAAATATGTTCCCTCCGTTAAGTAGGTCATTTTTGACAAATATTACAGATTCGTAAATAAATAGACAAGGCAATGGTAAGATTCCCAGATCAATGAAAAGAGGCTTGCAGGAATCACGTGGAAGGCATTTTTTCATTATTCGAATGATTTTCTTTTGCAATCTGAAGGTCTGAATACTACAGGATGAGCTTCCCCAGAATATTATGCCATATCTCAGGCGGGAATGCACATTTGCAAATAAACGCAACGAGCTGCATGAAGGCTGACAGAATTTGAAAGAATTCTGAATGCATAGCATAATGAACTTAATTTAGTGTTTAATTCTGTTATATGTACATTCCATTTGAGGTTTGATTGAATTGAAAGACCTAAAAATTTTGTTGCCTCAACATCAGCTAATTGCATATTGTTCATTTCCAATGGAACATGCGATTTCCGATTTGAGATGTAAAAATGCATTGAAACAGTTTTTCTTTCGTTAACAATTAATTTGTTATTATTAAACCAATTTGAAACTTCTGAAATTGTACTATTTACTGCTTCCTTTTTGCAAAGAACATTCGTGTCATCAGCAAACAGAACCGTTCTTCCATTTTTAATAGACGAGGGCATATACATCGTTTACATATAACAGAAAGAGAATAGGATCTAAGATCGAACCTTGCGGGACCCCATGCACAATTGGCAAAGAATTGGAAATATAAGTATGTAATGTCCTTTCCTGCCAGTATGGTATTTCTACTCTTTGAGTCCGATGTTTAAGGTAAGAAGTTATCCAATCTAGGGCAATACCACGAATTCCATACGAAGGTAATTTGAGAGCAAGATCTTATGATCAATAACGTCAAAAGCTTTCGAGAGATCTAAGAATATTCCAATGGATACTTCATTTTGGTCTATTGATGAAGCAACATCTTTGAGAAATGAACAAATGGCAGTTTCCGTAGATTTTGATTTTCTAAAACCGTGTTGTGAGTCTGAAAACGCTCTGTTTTTCCTGAGAAAAGTTTCCATTCGTAAGTAGAAAAGCCTTTCTAATATTTTTGAGAAAACTGACAAAAGAGAAATTGGCCGGTAATTTTGAATAACATTTTTGTTCCCTTTTTAAAAAGTGGCTTAATTTTTGCTGTTTTGAAAATATCTGGAAATATTCCTGTACATAAAGAAGCATTGAAAATGTGAGTTAACGGATGTATAAAGGCAGGTGCACAAGTTTTTAATAAACAATCCGGAAATTCATCTAAACCAGATGAATATTTATTTTTTTTGTTTACTGACTATTCTGAGGATTTCATTGGGAGAAGTTTCGGAAATAAACATCGTATCTGAAATTTTTTGGGAAGTGTAAGATGTTGAATTTTGTGGTTTTAGTCCCTTCGTGAGATCAGACGCAATTATAGAAAAGTGTTTGTTGAAGAGATTGGCAACTTTTTCCGGATTACTCGTTTCTCTTTCATTATCCTTTAAAATAACATTCTCTACAAGGTATCGAGATGATGTGGTTGTATTTTTTACGATATCCCACATTGCTTTAGTTTTGTTACTAGCGCTCAAAATGTCCTGACTATTTTTCATTATTTTTGTCTGAACTATTACTTTTCTTAAAATTCTTTTGTATTCTCGGAAATATATATGGAAATCGGGTGATACGTTATGATGTTTAAAAATAAAGTAAAGCGTACGTTTGTTTTTAACGCTGTTCTAATTCCTTGTGTGATCCAAGTATTACTTTTGCTTGAAATGTTTAATTTTCTCTTTTTAAGAGAAAAGCACGCGTTAAAATGAATTGAAAGCTTGTAGAAAAATAAATTATATTTTTCATTTGTGTCAACAGCATTATAAACTGCGTCCCATGATTCCTTCAGCGTTATAAACTGCGTCCCATCATTCCTTCATCAGAGTTCTAAGTGATAGTTCGTGATAGTGCAAGATACTGCAAAGTGTGATTGTGCATAGTGAGATAGTGCAAAGTGATAATGCAAGAGCGAGAGATCAAAGTGATAAACAGTGTGTAAACCTTGTATAGCGACACGGCTATTTCTTGGCAACGGAACTCTGATTATTGGTTTAGTGATTTTGCATTCTACACGGGACATCTTCTGGATTTTGGTTTCACCTGGCATTGTACCCTGTAATTCTATGGACGTAACGAGTGGCTACGAGAAATAAATCTTATTTATTGTTTCTCTTATTTTTCCTGACTTCCCGAGTCACAACAATTATGAAGTCCTGGAGTATCAGGTTACTAATACACAGCGAAAAGGAAGCAGTAGAAACCAGAAGTATTCAGATCGAAAGGGGTATTTTTCAAGGAGATTCACTATCCCCTCTGCTGTTTTGCTTTAATTTGATCCCACTACCCAGACAGTTGTCGCAAGCTGACTTTGGTTGCATGCGCTATGTTGATGAAAGGCCAGTATCACATTTGTTTTACATAGATGATTTTAAAGTGTTTGCTACGAATGAAGGCATTCTCTTCCAAATGCTGTCCGTTGTGAATGACTTTAGCAATGACATCTGCATGAAATTTGGTCTTGACAAGTGTGCAAAAATCAATTTAAAAAGAGGGAAACTGACTACGTCAGAGAGAATTGAAGTTGATACGCCCACGATGATACAAGATCTCGAGCCATGTAAAACCTACAAATAACTGGGAATTGAAAAATGTGAGATTATCTCGAACTACACAATGAAAGAGAAAATTCGCAGGTAGTATTTCAGGAGAGTGAGACTGGTCCTGCAGTCCGCTCTGAACTCCAGGAATAAAATATCAGTAATAGGTAGCATTTGGCAGAGCCTGTAGTCGAATACAGTTTCGGATTAGTGGACTGGACTGAGCAAGAAATTCGCATCATGGATCGACAAACCAGAAAACTTCTACCGTAAGATGACTTCCTTCTTGAGTTCCTGGGTCTCGTCTCAGCACTTTGTTTACTTTTGGTTTTCTCCTATTGAGTTGTAAACTGGTCATTATCTGTAGAAGATGGTGGTCTTATTATTATTATTATTATTATTATTATTATTATTATTCCACTACATCACGACTAAAGATGTTATGAGTCGGCTGAATATAAAATCTACTCCAGGTTGCAACCAGCTACCTAAGGAGCAGATCCGGTGACTGTCAGTGCCTCTACAATACTTAACGCAAAATGTGGGCTGTTCCAAATAAAGCAATTTCTTGCACTTCCCAGTCTTTTGAATTACCTGGGAGTTTAGACAAGTTTTTACACAAATTTTGTGGAACAAATCCCAGAGCTCCGATAACTATCGGGACGACCTGTGCTTTTACGCCCCACATTCGGCTGATCTCGATTTCCAAACTCTTGTATTTAAGACGTTTCTCTGCCTCCTTGGTAACGACGTTTTGATCGCAAGGTACAGCAACATCGATAAGTAAACACGATTTTTTCGCCAAATCCCGGATAACTTTGTCAGCAAGTGACAAATATGAGAAAGTTTTTCATTTCTGCAGCAAATACATCACGTCTGCATAAAGCAATTTGTGAAGCAGACACATTTACACCTTGAGAGTTGTCACGACAAGAGGTTGCTGACTTCACATGCCGTGATCGTGAGAAGCTGGATTCATGGATGGCGAAATCTCTTCATGGAAGACACCCTCATGAGATGAGTCAAGCGCATGTCGACATGAAAGCGTCGAACTTCTGGCTCATCTCAGGACAAATCTTCCCAGAAACTGAAGGTTTCATGCTGGCCATTCAGGACCAAGTGATCCCAACAAGAAGTTACCTAAAGCTAATTGTCAAAGATGGAAGTGTGGAGAATGAGTACTGTCGGTATGGTTGCCCAACTGTTGAATCAGTCCAACATGTTACTTCGGGATGCACACATTTCTGTGGAACAGAATATAAGCAACGGCATGACGCAGTGGCCAAGATTTTACACCAAACGTTGGCTGAGAAATTTCAACTTCTCCCTGAAGCTTAAGTGCCCTATTATAAGTACCAACCTGTAAGTGTGCTGGAAAACGAAGAATGGCGTTTATATTGGGATAGAACTATTTTAACAGATCGGACGGTAATGAACAACAGACCAGATCTGACTGTCTTTAACAAGAGAGAGAAATATGTCGCGCTGATAGATATCTCTATCCCAAATACTAGCAACCTGCAAAGTAAATACGCCGAAAAAATTAATAAGTACTCAGAACTCACTGAATCCATAAAGAAACAGTGGTATGTTGAAAAAGTTGAAGTTATTCCAGTAATCCTCTCAAGCACAGGTGTCATCCCTAGAAATTTGATGCGGAGCCTTCGACATCTGGGAGTGATAGTAGACATATACAAACTTATGCAGAAGGCAGTGGTGATTGCAACGACAGGAATAGTGCGGAAATTTCTGGGAAATTGTGCGGTGTGAATTAGTGTTTCATGTTTCATAAATGTTGTATATTGATTGTGCTTTGATTTTGTAAATCTGTACAATTAATAATATTAATTACCAAAAATGAGGAAAATAAAGACAGAAGTAATAATAATAATAATAATAATAATAATAATAATAATAATAATAATAATAAATGGCAAAATCGCTCTTCTTTAGTATCCGTCTCTAATCCATAGGAGTCAGAATGTTCATAAAACTCAAGAAAATATAACTATGCTTTCTTAACGATACTCTATCGTCCAGGAAAGTACTCTTCGCATTACGCGATGGAGAAATGTTGTGGCCAGGTCTTATAAAAACATTTTGTAAACATTGCATTAAACAAAAGATTAGAAACTCGGCTACTCAAGAGCGGAAGCGTATTCGATTATTGAAAATCGAGATATTTTCGAGAGTATTGATGTATGGAAATGTTATCTTTAGAGCATTTACGTGCAATTCTATGTGCCATGGTTATGGATACTGTATATTAAAGAGGAAATTTAAGGAGGTTGATGGAGCAAACAATTCTCTTGATCTCTCTGATCTAAGACGATAAAACCCATGAAAAAGAATGCATTCCTCTATTACACACATGCAATCATTTATCGGGAATGGGGTATTCTTTGCGCTGAGCTTTCGCTCGAGGGGGACAAGAACTCCGCGACTGTCCCCTTTAAAGGACCCCGACCTTCTTCCCCCTCCCCTCCCACTTCCTCCTAGCTTCCCTAATTACGGGTCCGCTTTGGCCTCCCATTCTCTCCGCCGCAACTTCGTCCTCGTTGCATTCCACACACGCCCGCGTTCAGAGGCAGTTTGCCCTCCCTCCGCCCCCACCTCTGCGCCTCCGCGCTTCTCTCCGCATTTAGCTTCACATTTTTGTTTGCAAGTGCGTATTTTTAATTCCTTATCTCGTTGCTCTTATTTACTGACCGTTGGGACTTACCACTGCACGAGCACTTTGCCAGTTAGCGTCGCATTCGGTTGGCGGAAAGTTCCGGTTCTGCTCCAAAGCACATCGTATATGGGGTTACGTGGGTATTGCGCCTTCTGCCATGAGACGTTTGTTGCCGCTTGCCGCGTAATCTTCCCGCGGTTGTCTGCGTAATATGAGTATCGTCACTGGGTTCATAAGAGGCGTGCAAATGGAACGCAAGTGTGTTTCTTTTTTTGAAACTAACCTTCAAAAGACAATACAGGCGACTCGTCATTTTGCTTTCTATCAAGTGCCTTGAGATCATTTCATTATCTGAGGCGCGACCTGTCTTCAGAATGCTGGGCGTTGTTGATGAAGGCAGATCCAGAGGCAAATTGAAGGGTAAGCAGTCAAAAATTACATTATACGAGTATATTTATATCAAAACAATAATTAAAATATCGAGTTAATTGAAAAGTTGTCTAAATATTTTTTCGTTTAACATTTTGTCATTTTTTGTAAATATCACCAAAATATGAAGTTTTTTATTCATTCGCTTAAGACTTGGGAGGTGGATTGGGTTGAAATTGGTTACCAAAAAATGTTTTTTAACAATGTGTTTGTTGTGATGAGTTGGAATGTATAAACATGGCAGCCATTGAAGGATGGGTTTGGACATTAATTTTAGTGAACAGTGTGATTCAGCAGTGGAATATTGAAAGAGTAATATAGTGTGATATAATTGTCGAAATAGTTTACTACTTACGAAGTGATTGTATTTCAAGCGCATTAGTTCGAATCGTTTTATAACAAATGGGTTGCGGAAAATATATTCCAGTGCGTTTCATACCTACGTCCGCAATTAAAGTGCCTAAAGCGAAACCACCAGGGGCGGCTCGTCCTAAGGGGCCACAGGGGCCGGGCCCCACCAAGATTTAATAAAGCAAAAAATGTTTATTTATCTTTGTCGTAATCTCTTTGTAATATTTGTAGTACTTTATTGGAATTGTTTATTCGTGATGATCGACAATTCATTCTTAGTACTCATTCCAAGTGGCAAAAACCAAGAATTGGGGACCATAGTTACTGGCCGCTCTCCAAAATAGCGTTAGTAGCGCTCAAGCTTAGTAGTAGTTACTAGCCCGGCCTGCGTGGGCCCCAAAGCAGTAACTTTACACCGTTTACAAGGTCAGCGCCCTTTCATACTGGGCGCGACCACTGCTTGCTAATTTTAGCAGTCCGAAGGGCCCGCACCAGCGAGCCCTTCTCAGAGGAAAGGCAGGCTGAGCGCGCGGTTTTCAAAGTACACGTGGAAGTTCTGCGCGCTATAAGATGAACACAGTGGACTCGTTACACCGTTTTCAGTTTTCTTCACTGAGACTTGAAGAAAAAAATGATATTAAACTGTTAAGAGCACATTAACCGAGTGACTTTTCATTTACACAAGTTGATGGGAAGAAAAATGATCATTCTGTAATTCGTAATTTCAGAAAAAAACTATGGTTCACTGTGAGTGAAGAAAAACAAAGCTTATTTTGCTTTTTTGTTTATTATTTGGTGGTGAGTGGTTGTGGACGACAGTAGGCTGTAAGGATCTGAAGAACATTTGAGGGAAATGATAAAGAAACACGAAGAAACGCACGAAGCAACACGAAGAAGTTGCATTTAGAAAATGCTTGTAAATTTAAAACTTTTCGAACATTGTTGTACAGATTGATTCGGCGGTCAAAATTTCACTCTAGAAACATAATGAACAAGTCGCAAAAAATAAACTATTTTAGGTAGAGAGATTGAGTGTTTAAAATTATGTGGTACTCATGAACTAGCATTGAGAGAGCAAAATGAATCTGAAGATTCAAAAAACCGTGCAAGTTTTTAGACTTATCGTTATTCGGCAATATAGATAACGTGTTAAATGAACATTTAAACATTTTTTCTGTTTATGAATATAACTCACACTCATATAACTCACTCATTAAACAACTGACATAACACGACGAAGTCAATTTGTCTTCATTTTACGATATGCTCCTATTTGGAACTCTCAGCATTCAGAAAGATAAGCTACGGCATTAGCGTAATTTTTACAAAAAATCATTTGTTCCCGTTGGCATACCAAGATTTGATTAAACATCTCAATAAAAATTCCTACTTCTGTTTTTGTGAAAAACGTATAGATTTAAAGGTTTAATTAATTAACTGATAATTAATATTAATTAAATAATTGATTAAATGACACTAATTTAATTAAATAATATTGATTAGATGATATTCGTGCTTTTGCGCCTGGCCCCACCAAGAAAAAATGTCACGAGTCGCCACTGGAAACCACTAAAGGTAAGTGGTTGAGAAATGTAAGTGAGCAACGATAGCGCCTGACAGTAATGATAAAGCTATATTTTGCGTTCATTATTTTAAATAGTTTGTAGTTAAAGTTAGTGATTATTAAATATATTTGGACCGTTTTAAATGGTCGATGCATATGCCTCATAAGAAATCAAAATTCGTAAAAAATTATGATTATCACATAATTTTTTCACATTAGCTGAGTTATAGTCCATTAAAACACAATAATGCAAGAAAATATCCTGACAAAGAAATTTTACGAAGAGATGAGGAAGATTGGATTAAGTTGTAAGAAGAACATTTAACAAATTTTTAATTTTTTTGTGACAAAATATAAAAACACCTTGTAAAAACGTTTGAATTTTTTGCTAGTTATGAAGTAAAACAATGTTCTTTCTATTAAAATATAAGATATTGGCCAATATTTCATTAAAATACATTAGTTTTACATTTAGTTATGAACAGTAAGCTAAATAAGTGCTTTTAACAAGTCCTAACGCCTCACTTCAGAAACTATTACATTGATCTCTGAGTCCCAGGGTCCCTGAGTCCCAGATATATGAAATGTAGCATACCTCTATGAAGGAAACGGTTTATTTTGGTAAGTCATTTAGTTTCATTATTGTAAACTGTACTAAAAATAGTTCTTCAAATAAGATCATGTTCAATTTTTTGAAAAGAGTAGTATATTCCGAGTAATGCATTTTTTAAATAAAGACAATTGAGGCGTCCAGTAAGAGAGCGAACTAACCTACAAAATGAAAAATATAGACTTTTTGACATATTCCATTTCCTCTTTTAATGTTCTGTTTATTCCATAAATTTCATCAATGTGTCATAATCCATTCTGATATTCTATCGATCTTTTAAAATAGATGACCCGCCAGTTTTCTACAATTTCGGTGAGAGATTAGAGATAAGCCACATTCACGGGTCGTTGATAATACCAACTCTTAGAACTAATATATCAGATGTCTTCCAGTATTAAATTCATCAAAATAATTACTAACATTCTAAACTAGTGGTGCTTCCAACGCACATACTTTCTCGCTCTGTTTCTATACGGTCCTTATTGCTATTCCAATACTTCATAAACCAGCAAAAGTGTATTATACCAGCAAACGTTTTCCGTACCGAGACACGACATCCGAAACTCAAAGTCAACGAACCGGCACTTACACCACAACGCCACACCAACACAGCCTGTGTCGAACAGAGCCATGAAAGAATAGAACCGAGCTATAAAATGGTAAATGCATGATTAGGAAACAATTGATACGATTGTACATACGCTGTACAAATCCAAGAAGAGAAGTAAAAAATTGTTAAAAGAAAAAACTTTGAACAAATATATACAGACATTTCCAGTACATTTATCGCAATTACTTATATTTTAGTCAAAAGGTCATTGTATCGGTTTTATCATTAGGAGCCGGTAATTATCAACATGCGAAAAACATGTCTTTCAAACATCACCAAGAAAGGCAGCGGTGAATCGCTTAACGAAGTATACATAAGGCAAAAAAGTAATAAGAATTTTTTGGAACCGTTAGGGATATCAAAGTTCATCGCATGCCTTCTGGTTATATTGTATTACAATTTAACGTTAAAATACTCATTTTTACAAAATTGCATCATACAGATATATACTAGACAACGGTTGATTTGACATGTCATACGCTTCAGAAATCGAATAACAGAGTTGAAAAATTGTTTAAAAGACGCAGTTAGGGAAAACACACACAAGTCCTGTCTATTTATCTGCATTGATTCTATTCGTGAGTAGAAGTACTTCAAATGATTTTCAATAAAGTATCTACACTCTTCAATGTTTTTTCCTGCAACATTACATTCATCGAATTAAAATCCCCCTCGGGGGATCGAACTCGGCACCTTCCTTATTGAAGATCTCAAGCCGAAAGGTGCCTTAATCAATCGCGCTACGAAACCCACAAGCAGAGCATCTGCTTATATTTTAGTCAAAACGTAATTGTATCAGTTTTATCATTTGGAAGCCGGTAATTTTCAACATGCGAAAAACATATCTTTCAAAAAACATGACCAAGAAAGGCAGCGGTGAACGGCTTACTCCACATAATTTTTCCGATGATCGGCATTTGGAAAATAACTACTGCGAGAAAGTATGTGCACTAGTGGAGTCAAACTAGTGGAGCCATTCTATAGCACCAATAGTTTATTTATACATTTACCGTCCCTTATTACACACGTGCAGAAAATTTAAAGAAAAAATTTGGAGGGTTTTTTTGGAAATTTTTGTTTGTAAATTTGAATTGCAATTTACGCAACAACTACTCGTTTTTTTCAAAAAATGGTACATGACCATATTTGAAGTGCTAATTTTGTACAACCGACTTTGTCTGAGGCGAAAATCTCTATCTTCAATTTTGCGGTTTTTAAACAGTTTTTTGCAATTTTCGAAAAATTGGTCCTATCAACGAAAATGATATCTACTTCATTCCCATCAACGTTCTTTGCACTATTCAACAACAAAATATAATCAAAAAAATTGGAGCCATTTTCTTTTAACTTACAAAATCTCAAAATGGGCTTTATGTAAAGTACCCTTAAATACTAAAATATCGGTTTCAAATTCAAGAGGCCTTGAGACGAGTAAAAACGATCGGCGAATATCAATTTTGAAGAAAATCGGCCGAACGGTTTAGGCGCTAGCGTTGACCACAGACGGACAGACGGACGTTTTGCCGTCAATCGATTTTGCGGTATGAAGAAGCAACAAATCATGGATTTTGACTACACCACGAGATAGAGGATTTTTTTCTAAATTTAGCAACAGGTTTTATCCACTTTTTTGTCACCAGACCCCTGCTATAAGAGTTTTTCTAGCGAAAATTCCCCGTTTTCCGCCGCACGATTACATAACTTTCTCTTCTTACGAAGTATTCGTAAGGCGAGAAAGTAAAAAATCTTTGGTATATAAATATAGGAGTTTTAAAAGATATTCCTAATTTTGGTTTACACGGCCAATGTTTTATTTTAAACTATTCAAACTTAATGTATACATTTTTTTGATTTTACATCGGATATGTAATAACGATCTGACGTATCAGCTTCATGGGCTTCCAGTATCTCATGTTTTGGAAGAGTACCGATTGGTTTCATAACGAAGAGTGAAGGCTACTCATTAGCAAGGATTCCCCGTGACCGGCTGAGATGGCTCAGGTAAAACAAATTTTCCCACTGTAGTGTCTCTGACAGGAAGGTTTTAAGGTTCGAATCTCGAAGAAATTTCGGCACGTCATTTTTCAACCGCTGCTGACTGGAAAATTCTAGCAACTGACTACTAGTTTTCTAAGAGCCGGTTTTCCTTTGTTTTCTCCCTCAATGAATGCTGGAGCAATGGCTTAACAAACGGGCCTCGGACACCGCACGATCCGTCCTTCCTCGTCCTTGCCCTGTGCTATAGTATATTGCGTAGAGGCAGTAAATTAATTGTCAGCTGCTGATGCACGTGCTTATTTGAGGAACATGAAAGCACTGCATCAGCCCCCAAAGACAACAGGAACACAAATCATAGTCAAGACCCTGCATAGATGATGCAGAATCAGCGATGAAAACTATTTTTATTCTTCCCGGAAACAGTGACCAGGAATAATATGGGTCATTCCATATTAGATCAACACAGTCATTTTACATCACCATCTCAGATTCAGATGAAATTGGACACATAAGTGGTATGAATGAAGAATAAGAAAACTATCAGTTTTGAGTAAAATATTTCCACCCGTTTGTGAAATACAGCCATGTAAAATTTTGCAAAATTGCGTTCCCGAATTTTTTTAAATTGATGTAGAACCTCACCAAATTAAGATAGAGAGTTGAAACAGGTGTCATTTTGCAGCTTTCTTTATGGTCTTTTATATAATATGCAACTCAATAGGGGTTGCGTTCAAAACGTTTTCAAATTTGAATTTAAAATTTTGATTTTGAGTTTTTTTCAAAATGCTCATCTTCAAAAAAATGAAAAAATTCTAAAATAATCCTTATATATTTCCAAACAGATGGTACAAGTTTAAAAATGGGACTGCAATGGGTTTATATGGTAATCTTTACTTAAAATGCACAATATTTACTTACTCTAGATTTTACTGATTTAAAATGCATTTTATTTCAAATTATAAGCCGTAATATATACAAATTATTAATATAGTGTTTTTTGTAGGAATACGCCAAGAAAAACTCAAACTTTTGCAATTTTCAAAAATTCAGAATTAGCCGTTAAAATCGGGCCTATGCCACCTTAATAAGTGTATTTTACTCTATCCTTACAAGAAATGAAAAAAAAATTGGCACGGGTTTTGAGAATATTTTGAGAATGTCCGGGGGGCTTAATGTACAGTAATTTTACATTATAGTAATTTTCAAGTAAAATAAAATGTAAGAATGTTGAAGAATATTTTTAAAAATCGCGGCGCGTCGAGTGGAACCAGATCGATCGGGGAATATTCGTTTTGGAAAAATCGTACTTATGGTTAGGTGCTATGGTTGTTCACAGACTGACGGACAGACAGACGGATAGATGGGCAGACTGACAGACGGACAGATGGACGGACTGACGGACAAAGGGACGGACGGACGACGTTTTGAAAATAACCACTTTTTCGGTATAATGGGGCCCCAAAACGTTCCGTTGAAATCTCGAAATCGATTTTCCGCAGCATTACATAACTTTCCCTAAACTACGTATATTACTCCGTATATACTTATGTATACGGGAAAGTAAATACTGATTCATTATCACCCATTTTCATCAAAAGCGGTAAATCGTCGCAGCCTTATTTTATTTGAAAAAAAAACGAGTAGAGTTTGCGTAATTTATGCTTGATGTAAAGGTAATTACAATTTTTTGTTCTCAAAACTTGCTCCAATTTTTTTCTTTAGATTTTTTCCTCGGATTTAGCACACACATAACAACGGAAGAGGTACCACTTTCGTTCAACTTTCTGAATTTTTTCTTTAATTATAAATGCTACAAAAATACGCGAAGTATACGATTCTGTACCACCACAGGTTCTATTCTGCCATTAGGGGACCGAAAAGTTGAGTTAATGGGAATATTTGTTTTGACGCCCATAAGTAGAAGCTGGAAAGTGGTTGAGGACAAAATCAAAAAGCCAGCCCAGACGAAACATATTAGTAAACTAGTTCGAGAAAGTCTATGCTATTCTGTAGCACAACTAGTTCTTCTTTCTTTCATTTTCAATTTTTATATTAATTTCTTCATTTTTCGCCTTAACCTTTACCTAATACCTCCAGTCTTAATGTCTTTCTTTCCAGTTTTTTCTCCAATTAATTAACTCCATACCTATACATCTTAACTGACTCGCAATCTTCTTGACGAACCGTGCCTTATCTGTAAGCAATACAATGAACGCTTACGTTCATTAATAGTGTATAGGAGTCTGGGACGTGTTGTTTCTGGTATGAACTTACGTCATTCGGAGAATTGTTTGCGGCGAATTACACGCAATAATATAATAAGGAAAGCTGCTTACGTATCTGACGTCAAACGTTTAAAGATCCAATAAAATATGGATAAATTGAGACTAAAAGTCTCGCTTCATAACACTTTTTAACAACTAAAAACTGGAGATAAAACAACCATTAAATTGCTGTTAGTTCAATTGGCATAAATTGCTCTTTCTTCACTCACTTTTTAGAGTGACACTCAAGCGCAATTTCACGGTATAGAAGAAAAGACAATTAACAAACTCTCCATTATCTGATCTTGCGTCGGG
Organism: Acheta domesticus; assembly: GCA_031308135.1. Taxonomy (NCBI): domain Eukaryota; kingdom Metazoa; phylum Arthropoda; class Insecta; order Orthoptera; family Gryllidae; genus Acheta; species Acheta domesticus. The sequence continues at coordinate 79,884,118 of JAHLJT010004567.1, forward strand.
AGAGAATCATTGCCGGACATTAGTGGTGATCTAATGATTAGTGCAATACTAATATGCTATACTTTGCTGTTGTCGGTCTAGACGATGGAAGTGAAGGAGAATATCTGGTATGGAACAATTGGGAAATATTCGTAACGAAACACGAATAAAGAAAGAGGCTCTGTAATTTTAATTGGATCGAAGGCAAGAAATACGAATGTGTACTTTAATTAATGTCAAGTACACTGAAAATGCTATGAATGAAAAAAGAGCATGAAGTAGATCAACAATCTTCAAGAAGTTTCAGATTAACTGTGAGCGAATATTCGTATCCCCTGGTTATTTGTTAGTCTCTACCAGTTCTAAAATTTAATATCCCCTTTTTTGTTGTTTATTTTGTATTTACTTATTTATGATCAAATTTGTATTTCCTTGTTTTTCCTTATTTCTTTAGTTTTGATAAAATTTAAATAAACACTCGCTGGAGGATATTCGTGATGCTGACCTTTCTGCTCTAAATGAAGACTTCTTTGATGTTGGAACTTGCAGTTTCACAAGATATTGCTATTTCCCAAGTTTGGTTTTGCGATCCTATTGATTTGTTTGTTGGTATTATTACGAAATGTAATCTTACCATTTATTTAATATTATTTAAGTATGAGAATGTAATAGAAACGTAAAAAGTATTATTGATTATATAATTAACATTTCTTATATCTTCCTGATTAAAAATTGATGTTCAACCTTTTTTGCAAATATGTCAGTTATTGTGCGCATTACGAGATCAGACCGAGAAGCATTGTAGGCAATCGTAATGAAACCTGAAAGGGAACAGTACCAGGAAGAAGAGAACAGGAGCATCATCCTCGGGCCCACCACAACCCGTGCACGGCGCTGAGCGAGGTGCAGTTTTGTATTCTGACGCCTTGCTCCAATAACAAACGACCTTGGCGGAGATAAAATATTGAATCTGTGTAAGCGCCGTCGGCGACACTGCTCCCAACCTCCTCCTCCCTCGCCTTACTTTGCCTTTTCCGCTCTCGCCCCCCTGCCCCGCTCTCCCACGCCCTTCCCTAAAGGCGGCTCTCTTCTCGGCAAATCTCACGTACCCAGCTTTGAAATCACGTCTGACCCTTAACACGGCAAATATATTAAAATTTTCAACACGTTTTCCTTTTGATTGCACTTCCTTTTGATTACACCCAAATCTTAGTTTACGTATCTTCATGTCAGTAATGCAAATTATAATGTTGATATGGAAATGTAAAATCCATCCTAGGTGTTCATTGTGCTTTTCGCTTGAAGATATTTTTTAATTCATTGGAATGTTGCAAAAATTGACGTAAGATATCAGAAAATGAAAAAAGTCAGCCATTTATTTTTAAAATTACATCCAAATAACCAGAAAAATCATTGTCCCACGGGGAAGTAAGGTAAATCTTTGTATTGACAAGCACGTACATTGCACACGAAGTTTCTCTTATGCACTATATGTGAGAATTTTGATTTTTAAGAATAATGTTTATCCTCTTTCATTACCAGGGTCCCAGAATACGAATTTTTCTGACGAAAAAATTATCGTTTTTTGTTGCAGCATTACAATAATTTTTCTTTACTCTGTAAGTGCGTAGTTGTCGAGAACGTACAAAATTGGAATCTTTCCCGGAATTTGACGGTACTTAGTTCATTTTCTGACTCAGAAGATGTACTTTATGTAGGGTTGTTAAATTATTACTATTACTATTATAATTATAATTATTATTGTGTACAGAGAATTCAATATAGTGACTAACACCTGGGTTCGAATTATAGCAAAATTAGTATTCTTCATCTTCCAGTTTAAAACCAACTAATAAAATTGCGACTGTCGCGTTTTGCCAAATTCGTGATCGCGCGTGCAGAAGCGCCGGGCGTGAGCGGTGGCGATTCCAAGGGCGGGGACGTAAATTCCGCTTTCTCCGCCTCCACACCGCACTCGACTCCGCCGCCGCCCACCCTTTCAGGGGCAAGGCGCCACCGCGCATATCAAGCGAGGGGCGATGGCGACCCGCCTCGCCCCTGCCCCTCCCCTCCCCATCTCCTCCCCTCCCCACCCCGCCGCGCCGCGCCGCGCCATGCCCGCTACGCCCCCTCTCCCGCCCTCGCCGCGCCCCGCTGCCTCTCTTATAGCACCGGCCTCGCATGAAAATACATTTTTGGAGGGAACTTTCTTTTCCCCCCCAACGTCCCACAGCAGCCACTGCGTCGCTTAACAAAACACGAGAGTTCTCTTACAGCGCCGGTGCGCCCGACTTTCTCAGACACTTTTCGTGAAATGCATCTGCGAGAGGAGGGCCGGCGCGAAGAAAGGCGGTGCGCTGAAAAGGAGAAGTAAGCGCCAAAGGAGAAATGCGTGTAGGGTCCGTTCGATTGATTAATTAGAGATACCGGGCGCGTCAACTGCTAAGATCATTAGTCCCGTAAGTGTAGTGCATTTTATCGTGAGATGTGGCGATGATCTTTTCCTCTTACTAGTGAGATCCAGCTACGTCGGTTTGCGGGGATTTTCCCAAATCTCCCACCTTCGGGGCACTGGCCCAGAGATGGCAAGGCATAGGATCCCGATTGGGCCTCCCGGCGCGTGTGGTAGTTTCATTCATGTGTGTGTAAGTATAGGACAAAGAAGAAGGAAAAATATCGTGCGGTCCGTGGCCCGGTTGTTAGGGTTCTGCTAGGGCATTCGCCTCGTGTTGATCGTAGAAACCACGAAAAATAACCGATCAGAGCAGCCGGCTTCAAGAATTCTCCTCCAGACATCGGGTGAGCTCGACATAGCTGTCTAGTTAGTATCAAAACTCCTGTCACCGTCAAGACTAGAACGCTAGGACCTCCCGACCGGTGGCACTGCAGTGACATCAGTTTATGCCTTAAGCCAGGGGTCCTCAAAGTACGGCCCGCGGGCCACATGCGGCCCGCCGAGGACATTTATGCGGCTCGTCGGGTTTTTATGGTTTAAAGATTTTTTCATAAAATCCACACTTTTTTATTGTTATAGGGTATCTAGGGATGACAAAAAATCGATGGCTTTAAAACAACGATGTTTTCCACCAGAAACATCGATATTTTGCTTTCGATGTTTTCTTCACATCGATATTTTGTTGCCAAAACATCGGTGTCTTTTTTAAAAATTGTTTTTAATAAGCAATATCGATGATTTGCGTTATCCTCTTTACCACGCTGTACATTTCGCCAGCGCAATCTGAGGAAGATGGGGATCTGCTCGCGTTTTGACTGTATGTTATCGGTAGGCCTGTCATTGCCTGAAGCGATAGTAGTGTTAGAAATGGCCCTCAGACGTTTTGACAGGTCGTGAATCTGACCTACTCCACTCAGTCCAGGGAAGTCCCACAGTAACATGTGATATGTGACCAACCATTGCTTTCCAAACTGATTCGTCTTTCGTCATATATTTATAAATAAAATTGTTTTATATGTACGAGTAAACTTGTAATTGTTCAACATTTATCACAAAATTATTTGAGTTTTTCATTTTTTCTTCATTTAGTAGTACTTACAGCGCTATTAGAGCAATGTAGTGCTAGCAACACTGTCTTTCTCAAATATTCGTTTGTTCATTGTGGTGCGCGAGCGTGAGTGCTACACACAACACATGATTCATTGAGAGGAATTTTGTGAACTTGAACTCCTAATTCCAGTTGTCGGGTAGGTAAGTCAATAATTTATATTTCATAATGTTTGTTATTATTAGACCGCGGAACATCTTGCAATTGCATATTTTTCGTGATTGCGCATATCGAAAAGCCTGTCTTCACGATGGAATATGTCACGGTACCTCGAGTCTTTCTCAGTCGTGCCGTTATCGCATGATCGTGACCGTATCAAGCAGTGCTTGCGACCATGCAACATCTAGCGGCAGGACCGAGAAAGACGTGAAATGCCATGTTACCGGCCAAAGGGGCTTGAGAGGCAGAGTTAGAAAAATCGCACTGTATAATCCGGCCCTCCGACGGCCTGAGGGACACTGAACTGGCCACCCGATTAAAAAGTTTGAGGACCCCTGCCTTAAGCCATCTTTGCCGGTACGGGTCAGTTCGAGGAGGTCATTTTGAGACTGGTTCCATGTCTTTAGGTCATTATTTGTACCTTTTGTGAAGAATTTTGGATGGTTTCTTCCTTTAAAACGATAAGAATACTACAATTTTAGAATTGCTTGAGCGTACCATTTTGTATGATCCAACAAACAATTCTTCTGTCTTTCGAAGAATGTATGAATGTCACTTTATTTTATAATTAAATACTTTTTCTTGCACAAATGTACAGTATTTCACACACTTTCTTACACCAAAGTATTTCTGTGAAGTCATTCACACAAGTTGAAAAATAATCTAGTCAATTTTCTAACACTTTTCAAATCGGTGGAATTTCATTACTAAATCGTAATGAACACTATTTATTCCGAAAATTGTAACTTCGTCCTAAGTGCGTGTGTACAGAAAAATATGTAATTATTTCATGGCGTATCAGAAGAGAAATTACAATTCATTTCTTCGCCTGGAATGAACGCATTCTTAATCTGTCTTAATTTTTGCATGATCACCTCGTACATCACCCACTCACTTCACACTGACATTGTCCACCTCATGTTTCTGGCTGCCTTTCATTTTCTTGTGACTGGGAATTATCTCATTTCCTCCTCATACCGCAGGCGTCTTCCGTTTTGACTCTTTTCTTATCCCCGCATCTCTACTCTGTACTCATATGTTCCCCATATGATGAGCCTTTCTGAGGGCGAGTAGAATACAGAGTGCGGAGAGAACGCCACTGAGGTAACGACCCTTTGAAGAGCCAAAGCGTGTTTTAAACAGGGCTGGTCCCTCCCGCCTTCCCTGGCTGAAGTGCCACCTGCGGCTGCGGGCACGGGCTCGACTTTGCTCGAGGCAGAAGCCATTGCTAAACACCAACTTTTAACATGCTTTAATCACCTAGTTCCTTAACATTAAAAGTTAGCCAGTCACTTCAAATACATCACTGAAAAGTAATGTACAAGAAAACTTCAATAAATCTTGCGTTACTTATACAAAATCCATGCCCAAAAAATTTCAGCATTTCAGCTATTTAATTTTGCTTCTTTCAATTGCCCTCAAATATAATTTTCAATCCAAAAATAGGCTTTCTCAATTGCCTGGTGGTGATCAATCTAATGTCTTTCTTTGTAAGTAGTGTTAGTGCATTAGTGACATATTCAGATGTTTAGAACACACACACAGATGTCAAATTCACAGCAACTCTTAACATAATAAATACAATAGTATTTACTTTCTCGCCCTCAAGATAAGAAAGTTAATTTTTTATTAAATTTTGTTGTTGAATAGTGCAAAGTACTTTTAAAGTGAATGGTTCAGGTCTCATTTTCGTTGAAATCCCCGATTTTTGGAAAATTATAAAAGAAATTGAAACTACAAAATTGATAGAGGTTTTTGCCTTCAGACAAGGTCTGTTGTACAAAACTAGCTCATTAAAATATGTCATGTACAAAAATGTCATGTAGCTTTTGCGTAATTTGCGCTTGAAATATACAAAAACATTCTCAAAAGCTGCTCCATTTTTTTAATTTACATTTTCTCCACTTATGTAATACGTGACGGTAAGAAATATGGTATTAGTCCCATTTTCGGATATTGCTTGTTTTTGATTTTTTTCGAAAAGTGCAATATTTCAATATTACGTAGCTATCTCCAATAAAGCAAGAAAGTATGTGCTGTTGTAGCACCTTTAGTTGAATAATGGGATCAGAAGTGGATTCTTCGGATGGGAACTACGATTTTATTCCTTAACTGTTGTCTAATTTGAACAATGAAAATTATGTTGAGGAGAGTAATAATGTTGAGAATGATTCTATTGGTGAGTGTTCTTAAATTCAAGAGTTTTCATTTCCTTTAGAATTCTGTGAACTTGATAAGCAACCTGAATTACCACTGTTTGAGAAAACCAGTGAAATAAAGTTCCTGTAAATTAAGACTCAATTGACCTAGACTTTCTTTCATCATTCTTTTTACCACTATGTATTTCGAAAAATAAAGGCAGAAATAAATAGATATACAAATGGAATTATTTCTGAATATCAACAGAAAATAATTATAGTGCACCAGTATTGTTGTCACATGAAATTCACTGCGTTTTCCCCCTTATATTTTGTAACCTTGTTACTTTCCGCAAAAAATTAAAATTGATAGACATATGTTTATTTGAATTCCATTATCACATTCTTATAATAAAATGATCATAAAATACATACAGACTTAAAGAGGAAAGACAATACTACAAGATTTTATCAATTTCAAACTGATGTGTAATGATAGTTTTTGTTTTATAGCATTTTGAGAAATAGTTACATTGCTCAGGACACAGGAGTTAACCACGTGATGTATCCCTCATGATCGAATGTGTTAAGTCTCTCGTAAGATACTTTCGGAAATCTAATTACCAAATACTGGAAGTAGGCATTATCTTTTGAGAGTTTTTAATGAACTGATTCATTAAAAAAAGCTTGATGTGAAGTGGAGGTTGTCGTATCTTGCTTCGTGTAACTATTGTTTCGTTCATTGCGTTCTTTGAATAGGGTTGGAGTGTTATTCTTTTGGGCCAGTCTGTAATCTTCCATTGCTTGTCTTTGGCTCGGCTGTCCCACTTGCAATTGATACATGGAATTTGTGTGTAGTCGGATTGTTAATCTAATAACATTCCAACTATTTTCATATCCCTACAAATTGATCACGAATAATTTTCATAATTCACGAATTTCATTAAAGCACTGAGATTTTCATTAGGCTCCGCAAGACATACTGAATAGTCGACCGGTTTTGAGGCAAACAAATTTCCAATTACGTGAAAGTACACATTGAGGGTACGTTTTGTCGAGGCTATAGACAACCTCCAATGAGTTGCATCGTACATGTCAGTAAAGAAATTCAATAAATCCTCACAACAAATCCATACTGCCTTCTTTTAAAGAATTTTATTAATTCCTTTTCTCTGTTCCTATGCCAAGAGAACTCCTGGTAGTAGATTTTTTGTTTGCTTGATCCAAGGAAATCAGCGGCATCATTTGTGTTATGACCTTGAACATTAACCATACAAAAATAAAAATTGTGTACATAATTGTGTAACTCCCTACAAACCATTGGAATTGCAAAAGGCTTTGACCTTTTTCATACCATTTTTTCTCAATTCCTCCAACTCAACCAGACTCCCAACACATATAAGGCATAACTTGTGTGGCACCAAGCTTTTGTCTTAATCATCAAGACGTAGGTCGAAATATGCGCAAGTAGACATTCTTCTCGTCTTTGTTGAACGATGACGTAGCTGCCACAAATATAGCAGAACGCATTTGGGTTATTCAAACACATGCGTAAACCCATTTCTAAAAATCTCAATGAACAGATTATGACAACACAGATATAACCCCAAAGCATCAGCACATGTTTCTTACCTAACAGCCGGATGAGTATAACTAGCGTACCGAATTTCACCGAAATAAAATTTCTTTTCCTCCCAATAACATTTTCCTTTCCGAAAACTCACTTTTCAGTGGAAGATGAGCATTCTCGATTGGCAAAAACAACTGTATTTGATAGTTATCGATTTAATGTCTCATTGATTTAATTTAAATTAAAAATCTTAATACTGCAACATCATGGGGCACGTGTATCCAATCAACTATGAAATTTTTTCTACACACGTGGAAGGGAAAATGTTTTGCCAGTGTCTGAAAGCGATAGTAAGAATATCGTACATGCTTTTGTGAGAACCGTCACGTGGTTATCTCCGGCAGCAGGTGGCCTTGGCGACTGGAATTCCCCGAGTGGCACAGCTTCTTCAATGCGTGACAACGGCAAGGAAAGAGGTCCGGCCACCTTTGCTTGTTTCGCGCATCCGCATATAAAGCTGCAAGTCGTTATTCATCCCACGTTATCTGTAATTATTATTATGGGCGCGTCATTACTACTTGATTATATCTCCCGAGTTTAACTCCAAAGATTACTCAATGTCCTTTTTGTTGCTTGATATTGCTGGTAACCGAATAACAATGAAAGTTCATGACCCTTCAATTTAATTATAATTATGTAATCATTGGGATGTTGTAATCAAAATTAAATGGCGTTGTCCCACTATTGTTAAGGATCGACCAATTACAAAGCGTCACTGAAACAAGTCAACACAGTATTGTTTAAATTTCTTCATTCTGTGCGTGCTTCCTTTTCGTTTACATTCTAGCTTTTGAGTTTCTTTAACTAGGCTATGTGTTTTAAATTACAAAGTTTTCTGGAAACAGTATTATCTCGGTAATAACTTAGAATATAGAAAGAATTTGTAGAAATCGACACATTATATCCAAGTTGTAGTAATAGGATTCAGAGGGAAGTGATTTTGCAGAAGGGGTGCGTTACTCGTCCTTAGTTCGGCTAACGCAGAGCCGTTTTCTGCGAAGCAGTTCTATAAAGCTGTCTACAAAACCGTCACGAGGCAATATGAGTCTCTTTGATACTCAGATATTTGGCTGATTAGGCAGAAATAGGGGTCAACTTTTTCATCCGTAAAACCAATGCTTGCGATGTGTTTGAAACTTATTCTTTTAACAAACAAACGAATTTTCTCCTATTTGTATTCAATCCATTTTAATGGTAGAACAAGCTTCCAAAAACATTTATTCAGCAAGTTCGTTACTTGTTTTTGAATATTAGGTGAAAAGAAAATGTGTTAGACTAACAGTAAAACTCTAAAAGAAATGTGAGTACATAAATAGAACTGAAAGTTATAGTGAGTGGAATTGTCGTCTTAGAGACAAAGATACGTTGAGTGTTAGAACATTGTACAAAATATATAATGAACATCACGTAATGAAATTTATGTTCTTATAGATATTTTTCCTTCTTGCAAATTAAAAGAATTTTTTGTTAACACGTTCATCTAATTCTATCTAAAAATAATGGGAAATTATCCATAAAATTATGAGTTACGAAAACTCATTAAGTTAAAAAATCACATCTGTTTGAAGTAAAAACAGGTTTATTTGCGATCAAATTTCATCACTCGATTGTAAATAATACTTGTTATAAGGGGCCGTCCATAAATAGGCAACGCAATTTGGAGTATTTTGAATACCCCTTCTCTCTTGTGACGCACCCTATCGCAAGATTGAACTCACCCTAAATAATAACAACGCCTGCGAGACCCCCCCCCCCACTTTATAAATGCAAGAAGAGAAAATAATACAGAGCCAGTCAAAAAATTGTATTCATTTTTTGGGGTTGTGTCTTCACATTTATTCTAATTAAAGTGGGAATTAATTCTTGATGCTGATTGAACCTAACTATAAGATTGGGAGAAAATTTTGAGTGAAGAAATGCGAGAAAATGTCTGATCACAAGCCATGCACTATGCCACCGTTTTGAATGGCGCATGGGTGAGAATCTACTGCGCCAATTTAATTGTATTCTACAAAATACTACAGATCATTTTTTCAATATTTTCTTCGTAATCTTACAGATACAATACAAAATTGAAAAAATGCCTTTCATTGAAACCACTTCTAACTGAATTATTTGTTTTAAAACAAATTAATTACATACTATTTCAATTTTTAGTATAAGACAAAAATAATTATTTCAACAACTGATAACAAATGTTTAAAAAAATCAATGATACGTTACACTAATCAAATCCCCCTGCCCCTATGTAACGCAGCGAACCGCTGTCTCAAACCCCCTCCCCCGTTTTTAGCGTTACGTAATTTATGGACGACCCCTAACTTACTTCCTAGAACAAATTGATTTTTATAGTAAGAATTGCTGAATTGCATTCTTCATCGACGTATTTGTCGTAATCTGTGTTTATGGTTAACTGCGTGAAATCGCTGTAAATTAAACCTTTAAATGCTATTTAATATCTTGTGACACATTAAGCATATTGCGTAACAACCTCAGTACATTAAATTAAGTTTCTCTAATGTGGAAAATCTAAATGAGGGCGATGGAGATGTATTACTGCTGCAGGCTTCGTCTGCCATCTCGCAGTATTCTGGCCTCTGCGAGACTGCCAGTTAATTATACACATGATTCTACATGGGCGCTCTCGCCTTCCCTTCGGTGTATTACTGCTTAGATACCTGGCACCTGGCAATAACGCCGTTGAAGCAAAACATCAATGCTTCTAGGTGCCGATCCGGTGGACGAGATCGCTAAAGAAGTAGTGCCATGTCGATCTTGGACCGGAGGATCGTGGGTTCGAATCCCGCCTCGGACATGGTTGTATGTGTTTTATGAGTGTGTGTGTGTGTGTGTGTGTGTGTGTGTGTGTGTGTGTGTTGTCTATGTGTAATGTGCTTGTGTGTCCCTTGTGGTTGGAGTCAGGAAGGGCATCCGGCCGTAAAACTTTCGCAAAATCTATGTAAAAATGGAGTGTGTGAAAATTAATAAAAATGAATCCACACCTGTTAGTGCCGACCCCACCCAACACATTCAAACACACTCTCTCTCTCTCTCACACACACACACACACACACACTCACGTTCTACTCATAGATCTTGTTCCAGCTGGTACCGTGCTCCGTTGGCGGAGAAACCTGGAGGGGATACGTCGAAAGCTGGTTCCAGGAATCGCAGTCTGGCAAGGGAGCTACCTCCAGGTTTGGGATACGACATCGATGTCGACGTTTTCAAAAATTCTATATTTTTATAAAATTATCGATGAATTTAACATCAATTATTTGAAGCCGAGTTTTTTAACTGATGTTTTGTTTCGATGTTTTTACGTATCAGGTATTTTATTTTTGAATGAAAGACGAAGCATTGTAATTAAAATCTATTATAATAATTATCAGGTGTCCATAAATTCGATATTTTCCTGACCAAAATATTTAAAATCTAATTTTCGTTGATAAGTGAAGTTTTGTTAAATATCCTAAAATTTGGTTAAATAAAACCAAATGCGACCACCGTCAAAGGAACTTCCTTCAGACTTTGACTTTCCTTCAGAGTGAACAAAGATGGTTAATAATGCAGTTTGAAAAGCACGATGTGTAAAAACTCGATGTTTTTGGGGTTATGTTTTAACTATTGAAGCTTTAATTTGGGATTCAGGTGTTTTGTTGGCCATATCGCATTAACACTTCATGGATATAACATGCCCTACACTTACGGAACAAATGATTATAACAGTCGACGCGCCCGTAAACCGAAATCAATCAATCAATGCAGCCAGAGTGTGTGGGTGTGTGGCGTCCTAGTCAGTGATTGACAATCCCCTGCAGTTCCGCTGTTAAATGAATGGTTATGTGTATAATGTAATGAGTATGAATGATGCGTGAATGCAAAAGAATTGAACGAATGAGAAAAAAGTGAATGAATGAGCATTACTTCGTATTGAGAAAAAAATGTTGAAGTTAGGTATGCCATGGTGCTTACATAATAACTGTAAAATTAAATTGAAGGTAAAATTAAGGCAGTTATAGTTATTAAGAAAAGCCGCCCCCTCTAGGTGCTTAAGCCATAAAGCAGTAGCTCAATGTACCCTTTCTTTCTTCTTTATTCATCCTTGTATTTTCTCGTTTCTACAGGTCGGCGCTAATGGGGGCGGACTCATTTTTATTAATTTTCCGCCCATTCCATCTTTATTCTGATTTGGCGATAGTTTTACGGCCGGATGCCCTTCCTGACGCCAACCACAAGGGACACACAATCACATTACATATAGACAAAACACACACACACACACACCCTCACGAGACACACACAACCATGCCCAAGTTCGGATTCGAACCCACGATCCTTCCGGCCGAGATCGCCACGGTACCTTTAGCGATCTCGGCTACCCGAATCGTCAGCCCCAATCGTCGTACCCCTATTCTGAAAATAAATTCCGGCGGAGGTAGCGGCGGCGCGAGTGGCAGTCGGCGGACGGCGGCTGCACCGGGAGGAATAACCGCAGGAAACGGGGCCGCGTGACTCAGCGGCGGGCGGGCGGGCGGGCGGGCGGGCGGGCGGGGCGGCGCGCCGCGGCGCGGCGAGTCGCCGGTGCGTCACAGGCGCGGGGGCGGCCGCGGGCCCAGCGCTCCACCGGCTCTCCGGAGGTCCGCCGCGCCGCGCCGCGCCGCGCCGCGCCGGGGAGGCATGGGGAAAACGCCAACGGGTTGCGAGACTTCCAGGGCGGATGTGAACTGGCCGTGTGAGTCAAGGCAGCACTTCCACTTTGTTGAAATCGGAAAATTTGTAGTAAACGACTTTGTAATACACGAATTTTTTGTTTGCACGGTTTACATAAAGATCCATTAGATACAAAAAAAATAAGTATATTAACTATATATTAACAAAGAAAATAACTATATTAACTATGTATTAACAAAGAAAATAATTATATTAACTATATATTAACACAGAAAATAACTATATAACTATGGTTTAAGAAAGGTAATTCAAAACATAGAAAAAAATGGGCCAAGGCCCTCTCAAACCCACAAGTTGTGGAACAAGACAGTATTATTAGCTCAGAATATACATTATTGCTTTACGATTAAGTAAATATATTTTCTGTAGTTAACGTACTGGCTTCTGGAGGTAGAATTACATTTGAAAATAATATTGTTTCAACTTGTCTCACATGAACTTGCGAGGTTCCGTTTAGATTCTTGACTCCGAAGGTATCCACAGGGAGAAGAAACGCGTACGGGTTGCGAGTATGCAAGTTTAGATGTGAAACATGTGAACATATTCACTTTTTGAAAATCATTTTTTATAACACCGCTCTAAAAAAATTGGCACTGACAAGAAAATATTGTTTCCAGAAGTGAAAAGAACTTCGTGGCGAGAATGTCTCGAGAAATCTGTTGTGATTATTTTGTTTTCTTTATCTCGAACTTATACCGCTTGCTTTGTTCAACTCAGCGACCATTTTTTTACAAATAAAGTTCTGTTTAATGACTTTAAAAGTTTAGTTTAAAAAGTGGTCGTGTTTGACTTCTCACAAAATACTTCCCAACCTTCGAAACCTTGGTAATGAGAATGTTGTAGAGAATCTAAATGAGTGGTCATACAGAATATCTTCTCTGCTCATGCAAAATTGCTCCAAACATTCTTAAGACATAGCACGTTTTTCGGACTTCCCACAATTGCTCCTTGTTTGGGACAATGAATGGGAAGGGTTTTTTGGCACCAATCCACCTTAAAATCCTACTGAATGCAAAAAGTAACGAAGTAATAACCCTGTCCCGGAATTATGGTGACGAAAAGTTACATACGTGCAGCGATATGAACCTATGAGTTGACGGCAGTCTAGATGCAACCGGCCCAAGTTCCGACTTTTGGAATGTAGACTCACTCATTTAATGAGCAATTCTGAAAACATCGAGAGATGAGAACGAACAAAAATATAGAGCCTTTCTGCCGATTCATCCAAATAATTTAATTTAATTCAATTTTATTAGTAATTTGTTTACATGGTTAACCTATTACAAATTGCTGTGTATATTCACAGCTCTATCATAAACAATTTCATTATAAATAAATTCTAATAGAATAAGGTAGTTGGTACAAAGTACAATATAAATAATACAATAGCATAAGATACAAAAGAAGAGAGACAACTGAACACACAAATATATACAGAACAACCTGTATCAAGTGAGACAACCTCTGAAATTTAGTTTGAACTATTCATTGATAATAAATGCTCATAATTTCAGAATTGATGAAATAACATTGTACAGAGTTTTAAATCCTTCAGAGTTTAGTTTAATGAGACAATTTGGAATGAATAATACATCGTTTCGGTATGGTTCTTTAAGTCCTTTATATATTGGGCACTCATATAATATATGTTTCAGGTTTTCAGCAGTATTCACATTACATAGTGAGCAGATTGAATCTGAGGGTAATTTTTGCCTCTATTTTTGCTACTATTGATTTTGATTTCTTTGTCACTGGACATCCTGATTTGAGCGTCTACTCTAGAAATGGAAGTGAGAAGAGCCAAATTTCGATATTTCTCTGTTTCTGTAGATTGCAAATCCCTAATTTCTCGATATATAGTAGTGCATTATGAATTCATGATTTTACGCGTATCGTTCACCCAAATAACATATTTATAGTAGAGGCCCACATCATTCTTAAAGAAGGACCTTTTTTAATTTCTTACATTTTTATGTTATCACCATACCTATTAATGTTCAGTAGAAAATGACAAAATCACAACAACTCAGTATCTGAAAAAATTGATCCCGGATAATTTGAAGTCACAAATTGAAGCCAACACATACCAGTAGATAATTAAATAAATAATTTATGTTTTTAGGCCTTGATAATACTATCACCACTAATTTCTCTGGCTATGGCTTTTTGGTAATTGCAAGCAATTTTGAGCAAATGATATTATGTGCACTATCGCGATTGTTATATTTTCTAATGGAGGGATATTTGATAGGGGGTATTTTTAAAATTAGTACTTTTCGAAAAATCCTATGAGCGTGGTTGCAAACACTACTTATGTCCAATGGTGAAAACGATCGCTCTTTTTCTTAGAGAGAAAAAGACAAAGAGATAAACAGTAAAAGAAAAATTGTTGTGTCAGTAAAAAATCTCTTTTTACTGTATTTAAGATTATAGGGTAAAGATTATGTTGAAAAATCCCTTTTTATTTTACAGATCTGCCACTGAAAAAACATACAAAATGGTTTTCCAAAATGTGGCATCCACATTGCTCAAGAACACAAATTAAATACTCTCGGAAAAAGCGGATTTAAGCAAGGCCACTCTTCATGTAAGCTACAATAATAAAGTCCAGAGTACAGAGTAGTTTACGTTTGTATTGTATGCATTAAAAAAAATATTTAATACGCCTGTAACAAGTAATGTACTTCAGCTTCCGGGTCAATGACCCCCATCTCGATCAGGTTTTTGTCCGGTTTCCCTGATCCATTGAGCAAATGCTGAGATGGCCCCTTGTTTTGCTTCTGGACGTAATGTAGCTTCACTGTGCGCACGTTTTGTTGAGCACTCCTTTTGCTTGTAGTTCATTTACCGTTGAAATTGATTTTCTATAACTCGGGAACAAACATTTTTCAAATATTTTTATTTTTCTAAAATAATTATCTGAATTCATTTTTTCGTTTTTTTTTAAATTCTGGCCCTCAGGAAAATGTGCGCAGGTAAATCTCTTTCCCCACACGTCATATACAGTTTTTACTGTTTTTTGACAAATAAATAAATAAATACTGCAAAGCAGCTGATTATATATAAAAAAGTTTAAAAAATGCGAAACACGTGCATAGAAAATATTTCATCATGGTAGACCTCTTCCTTGACGTACTTCTTTCGCACAATGTCGGCTGTGTCGTATGTTTTAACGCTCTTGGTATAAACATTCAGTTCAAGATGGCGCAGTTTGAGAATAGGCGGAATTCCAAAACAAAATATTTGCATTTTTCAGTCAAAATCGAAACTATTTCATCGGTTTTGGATTTTCCCCGAGTTTCTTGGTATGTAACTTAACCACAAACACCTCACACATAGTTGGAAGAATTTTGTTTCAATTTCTGTACGCTTTGGAAATCATTAATATAGATTAAAAGAGAGAAGTAGAGTAGGAGTGTTCCAGTTAATTGATCTATTATGAAGTATAAATCCATGTCTCAACTATCGTTTTAAAAATCAGTTTTGGAAGCAATGCTAAAAAAAGAATTTGTGAAATTGTTTACAAATTATTTTAAAATATGTAACTTTAACTTTCCGATAATATTATTTGAATTATTGAAACATATATACTCGTACATGCATATTTTCATTGAACATCTCATCACTTCTGTGGTCACGGCAAAAAAGTTCTTAAGTCAAAAATCTTAGTTTGGAGAAAACAAGGGTTAAATATTATTGAGCCAACGCTTCTTCCTATGTTCAATGCTTTTTTGTCATTGTCCCAACGCTTGTCCCAACGCTTTTTTGTCATTACGGAGGCAACATTTGAATTCGGTCGTTTTTCTAAAATAAAATATAGATACTTAACTGGTAGTTTCAGTACTTAACCCAATTTTTCTAAAAATTGACTTAAGAACTTTTACCCCGTGACCACAGATTTCTTACTTCATAAGCTTCTTACTTAAGGTATTAGTACATCAAAACTTCCTGCGAAATAATCTAATTATATTAAATGACCATTACTGCTATTGATAAATTCTCCTGGGATGCCAAAGAGATATCTATTACTTCAGTGGCTCCAAGATGATTATCGTGTCACGTCATGGGATCGTATTAACAAATGAGCTATTGACGATGTAGATGACTGAACGTTCATGGAATACTCAATTCTTGACAAGCACGTATCAGTTCACAAGAAATATTTTACTTAAATATGTTTTGCACTTGCTAATGGATGGTAATTAGAAGTGAAGTAGTACTCTCTTCCGCATGCATCGAGTGAGAACCGTTGCAGCTGCGTGTAAGCATCGTGAGAGTTCAGGGAGCGCGCACGCAATGGAAAGTAGTATGTGGCCCAACTGTGGCTAATGAGCTCGCAAATATTTTGCACTCAACGTTTTAAAATGTACCTACTTAAATTAGCATTTTGAGAACTCCTAACCTGCCAACTGTGTTGATACAGTGAAATTCCGAGTAAAATATTACAGTAAATAAGATAAATAAAAACTAAAGAAATTTTCAATGAATAAAAAATAGAAATATCATGAATTACTTTGACATGAATGTGCTTTATATAATGTCGAGAACTCAACCGTTCTCTGTGAAAACTCGCTGAAAATTCCGCATTTTCAGAAATGCTCAAACGTCATTTTTTCATAAATGGCTCCATTTTTTAAAAATATTTCTAACGTATAGTGCAAATTGCTCTCTTTAATATGACGTATAGTTCATTTTGGGGTATTTGTTTTTTCACAAATTACAAAAAATTTTTGAAAGATCTCTCACACCGTTAATATGCACATTTCCAGCAATTTGTAAACATTATTGTATTTGTAAGTTAAAGTGCTTTAAATATCTTCAAATGAAGTTTTTCGAAATCACGAAAGATTCCTGTGAAAAAGTTCAAATTTTCGCATTTTTAGTAGCACATAAACGCCATTTTCTTAAAACCGGCTGCAAATGTTTCGAAGACAATTGCCATTTTGAGGAGGTTTTACTGTTTTTTAATATTCTTAAAATAATATTTCCGTTGTACTATTAGGAAACCTAAAATTTAAGAAAATATTTAAAAAAAAAATGTAGTGTGGGCGGCGATAGATGGCAGCTGGCAAGCGTGGGTGTCAAGTCCGAACAGCTATCCGGGACCAAATGAAATAGAAAACTAGTATGGGAAAGTCTGTGCCATTGTATAGCACCACTAGTTTAACTGTGAAATGCGTTGTTCGCATTATTTTCTTGGCTGCAAAACAAAATATTGCAAACCGTGTCAGCATATTGCACTACTACAACGTTTTGAATTTTCTAGAGAGAAGACGTTGAAGGAGAGACGCTGAGAAATACATATCGTGGCAGCTTCAAGTGAATGATAAAACTATGTTTTGTCATCATTATTTTACAGCTCATAGTTGAAAGTTCGTGAATAATGACGGCATTTTCTCGGCTTTAAATTGATTGAGAGATGCGTATACCTCTTAAAACACCAAAACTTGTGAACGATGACTATCTCATGTTGTTTTCACACTAGCCGAGTTATCATCCATTGAATTTCATGAATTTAAGAAAATATCCTGAAGAACTTGGCAGGAAATTTTACAAAGAGATGAGAATTGAATTAAGTCGGATTAGTAGATATTGTAGCCAACCAGTATCTTGTCAAGCATCAAACATAAACTTGTATACTCTTGTGCTTTTTTGCTAAGAAGATTTTATTATTTACATTAAAATATAATATATTGACTTCAGTTACAATAATATACATTAGTTTTAAAATTAAATCGGTGACCCACATGTTCCAGACTCTTCACTTGTTGTTTCCGATCCTACGCTTGCTCTTCTTGCTTCAGGTCCTCCATTTGCTTCAAATCCTCAGCATGATCGACTTGCTTCCGATCTCTGATTTGGTTAACTTAGTTGATCGTCCTCTTGACTGACTTGCTCCAGATCGTGCATTTGATTGCGCGGAGATCCAGCTCTGATCGATTTTTGTGGAGATGTTGACCGATATTCTCGACATCCTCCTTTTGTACGATTACCCCCAGGTGGGCGGTGGTTTCTGGGTGGAGGTGATAGGACCCCTCGCAGAGCGGAAGGGATGGAGCAAAACCAACTAAGCAACCTCGAAGGCAGCCGAAGGCCTGCCGGAATCGAATTTGTGGATTGATATCCAGAATTTGAGGCTTGATGACCTGTGGTTTGAGATGCAGAAATTGTAGTTTGATGACCTGTGATTTGATGATTGGTATTTGTGAGGTTGATGACCTGTAGTTTGATCTCCAGAATTAGTGGTTTGATGCCCTGTGATTTGATGTTTTTGTGGGTTGATGGCATGTAGTCTTCTCCTGAATTTGTGGTTTGATGATGTTTGGTTTGATAACCAGAATTTGTGTTTTGATGTCCACAATTGTGGTTTGGTGACGAGAACTCTCTGGGGAATTTGTGGAAGAAGTAGAGCATTGTACAAGAGGCATAGACGCATGCAATCTCATCCCCACGCATATGTTTGCAGTTGATGTGCCTTAAAATCATAATGGGAGCCCTCTCCTGCAATGTGTTTCGTGCTTATGTATGATATGTTAAGGATGAAGTTCGAATCTCACTAATTTCCGAATTAGGTAATATTACATTTTCTAAAATCGGTGGAAGTTAACGCTCACTTATTCCAAAATCGGTTGATAAAGGCAAAGTAAAATCAACTTCGGAGCATAGCTCGGAATTAAGAGGATTGAAGATGACATTAGTCGACACAAGATGGCTAAGTTATGTTATTTTGTTTTTCAAACAAACAAGGCGTTTCACAATCGGACACCACCTTACTTTCTCTAGCGCTGCGACTAGTATTAACATTAGCCGTATGAACTCGAAAATTCTTCATTGAGTTCAACATTTAAGCGGCTTTAACCGCACCATCTGGCATCATGCATCATGCAAATTAGTCTGCTATTGCATCATGCATCATGCATCTGGCATCATGCAAATTAGTCTGCTATTCCCAACATTAACTATTTCTACGTTTGTCCATAACATGTACATTACAGGGAGATACGCAGTATTACTCGAGTGATGTTGTTCACTCCTTTCAGACGTAGATTCCGAGAAAAGGTGAAGTGCCACAGGTTCAATACCAGTGACTGGATGCAGCTCGTAGGAATGAAACTTCGAAGCTGTTGAATTTCATAATGCAGATTTATTCATAATACAAGTTACAAAGATCCCAATTTCAATGGCCGAAATGAATATAATTTTGATATCGAGAGTTGTGGCCGAATGCTACCTGATAGGCGATTGCACACTTTTATAACCTACTGGTTTATTACATTTCTGACGTCAGTCATGCCTGGAAAGAAATGTATCTTTGTAATGTACAAAGTCATTCGAATCAAAAATTCTGTTGATGGGGTCATTTCTCATGATCAGAGAAAATGTCACTAAAACTCACAAGATCACCGAAATCAAATATTCCGTTGACCCGGCAATTTCCCATGGTCTTGATCAAAAACTGTTTTCGGGAACATTGCTTATGAAGTTTTAGCGTCGTGTCACGCTAAAACGGTAACAACACGCGGCAGATGGCCAGATGTTAAACAAAGGGCGCAGAAGATGATGCATGGGGAAATTCTGCCCAGCGCGGCTACGGCGTGGTACGATGGAGTCAATGGGGGCGGCGGGTAGCGCCGAAGGGCCTATTTATAAGGCATGAGAACAATGCCTCGTTCTTCTTGTTTCTTAGCAGCGTCGGAGAGTGGTTGCGCGTAAGTTGTGCTAGCGGGTAAGGGGCAAGGGGTGCGCACGTGGGCACGTGGGCAAGGGGCCGGCAATTCATTGTCGTGACGAGCGAGACATGCATTAGGTCTCAGAAATAGAGCGATGTGGTAGCCGTTCGATTAAATGTCTCCTAGTAGTGGGATCTATTTAGTTAGTTAATTGTAAGCAGTGAAATTTGTTATTTGTGACTACGGTCTAGTTTATGAATAAACTTACTGTTCTCACAACCCACTCTCGTCTGTGTTCTGATTACACCCGTATGACGCCACAGAAGCAATAATATAACTACTGGGACTGCTACGTAACTCTCGTATATTACTCCTCACATCACGAATGTGATTGTGGGAATGCTTTCATTAAATCCCTTCGATTCATGAACCCGATGCCCCGGACGCACACATACACTCGTCCACCGAAGCCCGTCCGTTGCGCGCAGCCGCCGGGCGCGCGGGGGCGGAGCGGCGGAGGTGGTCGGCAGCGCGGCGCCGCCCTCGGGTGATTCACACTGTGCTGGGCGGAGGCAGCTCCGCTCCGCTCGCCTGCTGGCGACGGCCCTCAACCCCGACCTTTCGGGTGCAGGTGCCACGGACGGCGCGGCGCGGTGCAAAGTGCTTCGCCCAGGGCGCACCGCGCTCCTCGCAAGCTTCATTCACTGTTGGAAAAAGTGAATGAGTTGGTGGATCCATCGTCGTCTTGTAGCATCACAACGCCAGTAAAGGTTTTTTCTTGGCTTTTTCTTTTAATGCAGTTCTTTTTTCCGTATTTTTCTTAATCCAAAGCTCTTTGTGGCGTCTTGGATTTGATCGTTACATCCCAGTCTTGTTCACTCACCTTAGCGCTAACAGTGCTAGCATTTAGCTACCACAATAGCTGAATATACACTTCTTCATTTATTCTGAATATATCCTCGTATTCTTTCTAGCCCTCGGATCTTGACATATGCAACAATATTTGGAATCTTAAACAGATTTTGTACGTCAGAATTATTTCTCATTCTCTATATGCCATTTACCTAAGAGACCGTCCATACATTACGTAACGCAAATATCGAATATTTTCAATTGCCCCCTCCCCGTTGTAACGAACTTACCTATCTCTATCTAACGCAGCGTAATGCTACCTCAGACCCCCTCCCTCCCCCTTTAGCGTTACGTAATTCATGGATGACCCCTTATTGGCTATCAGATCTTCTTAAGATCTTGCTTTCTATTGGTTGAAGAGAAGTTGAAGATTTCTGAAGAAATTTTTAGTGTTGACAACCATACAATATCATTAATTTTGTAATGGTATTACATAGTTTCCTTTCGGCGTCTTAAGAGATTTTTCTTGCTCTAAGACCATGTAGATGCTGCTATAACACTGATGCATTGCCGGTATTTTCTTTTTCAATTTATTTTTTCAATTTCTACATTACTTTTGGTTATAACTTAGTCTAGATATTGAATTGAATTAACTAATTGAAATCAGGAAGGAAAATGATAGTTGTTTTAAACTGCACTTCTCGAGAAGAATGAGGCAGGTGTAGGAGACACGAAATTCGCACGGAATCTTTCTCCTATGATTAAGGAAATAGTTTGATTCTTATGAAGGTTGGCCATGAACTTCTCAGATTGATAGAATTACGGTGTTGAAAAATCATTTAACAGAAAAAATATTAACTTGTCTAATTTATTTTCTGCGTTATCTCTGACTTCTTCCTTGCAAATACTTTTTCCGGATTATATGAGCACGTTATTACAATTTCTAAGTAAAGGTATGGTCACCTAAGAGAACGCAGTCCCTGAGGGTTCTTGGTACCTTTAGGCGTGAATCCAATTTTCCTACAGTTGGTTAAACTGCTTGGATCGATTTGTAATTTTGTTCTGTGTAAAGTTATAAACATCTAGTCACCATTTACCGTTAGATGTCATAGTCTAGAAAGTGGAGAAAGTAAGAATTAGTTTTTGGCTTGCTTGATGTAATTTTCTCATTCTATTACTTAAGCTCTGAGATGCAAGAAAGGACTTTTGCTTTAAAACAATCTACATATTTTGAAAGAGTAGATTATAACGTAAACGTTCACTGCAACAGTCATTTTAAGTTCGACGTGTGCTATCATCTTTGAGGTTTTCTTTCAACTTCTACTAATACCCCAAAGAGTACGCGCTTACTCTTTCGACCATTTTGAACAACTTTTGTGTTAAATCTCATTATTTCAATCTTTAGACACTTTTTAACGTTTTAATTTTTTAAACGTTTTTTTAGTTTAACACATTAAACTTTAATGCTATTCATAGCGCAATATTACTAAGATATTACGCGTTTTGTTTCACAATAATTTCAGGTTATAATCGAAAATTTCACAGACTACTTATTTTTTTAGGAACTGCTTAACAAAGCAAAGTAAAAGTAAACTAACATTGCTTCACTCTCCCGTATCAAAGAATCTGCTTTGAGGAAAATGCTGAAAGCTGAAAGAGTAAAATACAATAATTAGCTTAATTTAATGAATTCAGTTACTTTGCAATGCATTTTACATTATTTTTTTGTAGATAACTGTTCCAATGTCACTGGGAGTCTAAAGAGAGTTTTCTCAAACAGGACAAGTCGTGAGCAGACCGTATAGAGAACACTGTTACAGGATCTATAGAACCACTAGAAGGCAATCCATGAGCATAGCATATGCATGTGAATTCTGTGTATACGTATTGTGACACAATGAAAAGTGTGTGGCCTATCAAGAGTCGACATGAGACGTTTGAATTGAAGAGTCTGTTTACGAGATTCGCCGCACGCTCGCGCCGCTGTAGCGTTGCCGACATCGGCACCAGCTTAAGCGGTAGGAGGACGCATAAACTCACGCTTCCCAAAAGACAGATTCAGACCACCATAAAATTGACATCAAAAGGTGACCTCTATCAATAACAACGATCATTCTCATTTTTTAGTAGTATCATTTTCAAGAATATTTTAAAATATTTAAACTGAACCAAAAACATTTAACGCTCCCATTCAGAGCACCCAAGGTTAGAATTAACCAAACGTTATAAAAGTGTAATTTCACAACCCTGAAAAACATGTATGTTGAACAGGAAGACAATAAATTAAAAAAGCGGTAGGAGGGGGCGCAGGAGGAGGATATTTCACTCCTACCTGGCATGGTGACTGGCGCGGAGGGGAGAGAGGCGAACGGACACGGACAGACCAGGTTGGAACGCGGGAGTGAGAAGTTGTGCGCGGTAGGGAGGGAGCGAGTGGTGTTTTTATCTCTTCTTTGGGAGAGGCGTTGTGGAGGTGATAGCTAGAGAAGGTACAATCGACGGAGTGGCTGCGTCTGTGTTTTTCGAGTATTGGAGTTTGACGTGGTTACAATAAATTTGTGTGGTGCTGAGGCGCACGATAGAGCGCCGGTCGCCATCTGTCCATTACGAGTTCCGCACCGTTTAGCAAACGCCGCGGTCCCCGAACCGAGGTCGGTCTCAAAGAGAAAATAATATTGTGTAACTGTAGTTAACACCCGTATACCATAAGGAAAACTGAGAATTTTAGGAACCTCAACACCTCTCCCTTCCCTCCCCCATCTTCCTGTCAAACCTACTTCATTCTCTCTACACTACTGTTTCTTTCTCTCTACCACACCCTTCTGTTACATACTCCCATGTTTCTTCCTCCCCCTTATATATCCTAAAATTATTTTCCTCCCAGTCCGCCTAGTACTTCTCGCATCTAACCTCATTACCTCACTTACATCTCTCTATCCTTATCCTACCATTTTTCTCTCTTCCATTTAAATATCTTTGTCTATTCCGACTCTTATTTCTTACATCTCATAATATGTAGAGTTATGATTGAGCAATGTTATAATATAACATTTGAAAATATTATTTTCATCATAATGCCTTGTAGTCATGATGCACTTGCCATACACACGCACATCCTCAGCGAAGCAACATATCCTTGAAGCAGCAACGCTGTGAAGGAAAAGGCAACGTTTTGTCGGTTGTGCGGGATTTACCTGATGTGAGTTTCCAAGCTAAAAGTTGTGATGAAGTCATTTCGCAATTCTTACTTAACATTCAATACGATAAATATTTTGAAGTCGATTTTTCTTTCTGCCAGGAATATTTCCTCTAAAAACGACAGTAAACCCGACTGGAGTTATTCATTCGAAAGTGATTAAACGGAACAAAAAAGAAACCTACTACACCCATAAAATAACTTGCCTTTTGAACCAAGCTATAACTAAACTCTTTTTTAATTTTTGTTGTTGTTTGTTCAATAAAGCAAAACCAGTTATTAGAATAATGTTTGGAGAATCGTTTTCCATTCTGAATTGTCTAACAATAATATTATGATTAATTATAATTTACAAAATATTAGACGACTTAATAATATGTATAATAAAATATTGACGTCTACTTCAAATTTGTACTTTCTACATAATTAAATAAGCAAGTATTGTAATTAGTGTACAATTTTAGCTCTACTTCAAAGTTTTAATTTCTTCCTTCTCTAAATTAAGAATTGGTTTATGATCCAATAAAATAACTTATAATAAATAATAAAAATAATAATAAATAAATAATAAACCAACAAAAATAAAACAATGTGTGTAGGTACATTTATTGTAGGTCTTTTCAGTTTTTTTCATACAATGAACTTCTTTTAAAAAAACTTATTATAATATTTAAAGACTTCATATTTAATATAAAATAAGAAAGTGTGTATGAAGAGGATGCATTGTCTTGTTCTCTGAAAAATGTTTTCTCCAACATAGACTTTGAATAATGTGTAAACACGCTGCGAAGACATTTATTTATGACTTCTGAAAACAATTACGTAAACGATGTTCGTAACTTGCATGACTTGTGAAATAATTGTCAAATGCTAGCAAAGATAAATTAGCTCTTCCTTGTAAATTGTGTTCTTAATCATTATTTTAATATAGGCATTTTATTTACTTATTTTCAAAAGATTCTTTGTTTTATCATTTAAGCTCATCTTCGAAGTCAATGTCAGTATTCACGTTCAGAAAGTGATGGTAAGAATTGCAGTGAACGTTTGCAAATTGCAGGGTAACTTTATCAAGTGTTTGTGTTTGATCAAGATATCCTCATTCACACAGGAGACACTATTTCTGAAGAACAGTGTTCATTTCTTTCGGGGTTGTGTTTAACGACACTTCAAAAGGTGTGTCTACTTTCTCTTTAATGCAGTTTATTTTCTGAAATGTATTATCCTGACACCTCTCTCTGTCCCTCCCTCTCTTTCGGTCTGTCTTTCTCTCTCTTTCTTTCTTTCTCTCTTTTTCTCCCCCTTCTCTCTCTCTTGCTCATTTCAAACACTAGTTTTTAATTTGCAGATTAAGTAAAATATTAAAATAACATGCAACGTCATTCTATAATATAAATTCTATATTTTGAAGAAAAATAAAATAACTTATAATAAATAATAAAAAATAAATAATAAATAATAAAATAATAAATAATAATAATAAATAAAAATATTTATGTAATAGTCCTTATGAACAACATGTTCTAATAGGTTTAAAATAATAATAATAATAATAATAATAATAATAATAATAACATAATAACAATAATAAGTTTATTATCTTGCAAATGGACTGTTGTCAGGTGGCAAGTTACAAATACAATAATCTTAGACAATATTCAAATGTAATACAATAGTAAAACAAGATTATTAAAATAATACACAATAATATTAATAATACAATAATTAATAATACAAGAGTACTCCCAGTTTTTATACAATTAAGTATTTTGAAAGTAAACAGTACCTTACAAGTTATACAATAGTTATTTATGTATCTACGGCGCCAAGTAGACGCCCTCGCCCCGAGGGCGACCCCCTAACCCAGACCTGCACAGCATTTTGCACTTTCACTGACCTCAGGAGCTGCGTGCGGGCAACTCGGGTGCAAATGAAAAAATCGATGAAGGGTGGGGATGAGACCCAATCTAGGAGTGGGGACCACCAATCAGAATGCGCAATTCGAAAGTTAGCGCGTAAATTTAAAGAGCAATCGGCAAGAACATGACGGTCATATACAGTTCAAGTAATATTGTGTTTTGTATTATATTGCAAATGTTTGTTCTCGATATATGACAGGGCGAAATATGAAACTACAACGAATTATACATATTAGATTTCGACACCAAGTATTACAATTGCTTGTAGGGCTTATAATGTAATTCACTTTGCTACGATGTAATCACAAATTTAGTGTTGTGCTAAACACAAAATTTTGATACTGAATTGTTTTTGTTTAATGATGACAGCAATAAACCATTTTTTATTAACTATGTTTAATTGAATAAGACGGTTCTCTCACAGCAAAAACATATTGTTCTTAAAAAAAGAATGATGACTTTCTGTTCTAATTTCTGACAAGAGTGTAGAGTCGTTTACGAGATCGTATTAAAAGATAAAGCCCTTTGCATTCTATTTAACCGATACCCATGATTATCTTATGATTGTCCGAACATATCGTGACACAAGTTTGCTCGTTGATTTCTTTTATTCGGTTTTATAATGGGAACAAATGGTCACAAATGTGCTATTAAACATTACCCTTCTTGGAATTGCCACATATTCTATTCTTCTGTCAATCTTCATGTGAGAGATTGCTCTCATGATTTTGTTCATTTTTCTATGATTTGGAGATTATAACATTCCTGATGAACAATCAATTATTAAATTGCAATTTTGTGTTAGAATTAAATAATATTTTTCCTTATATACAAGCATATATTTTAAAGCTATTGCTTTAAAATAATGCTTAAGAGTCACAATGAGCATGTTATTTTTTTTAATTAGAAAATGAAAATACATACAGTGGTGGATACAAAGGTGGATATACAGTAGTGCACAGAACGTAAACAGTGAATTATGACCCTGGTAACTTGAAATACTAGACATAATCCATTTAAACAAATGGGCATATAATTTTGAAGCATGGATCGTTATTAGATGCCCAGGCATTCAATCTACGCGCCGCGTCGTGCTACGTCAGACTTCTCCCCTCCCCGCAAAGCATCCTACTCCCCACTACTTGCACTTTCGGCGCTGCCACGGGCAGACGATCGGCTCGCAAGTGCAGAATGCCCGCGGGAGCAGGCGTTGTGCAGGTCTGCCCTAACCCAAGAGCCTCCGGCCCGAAGGGTCGGATGCCGCCCATGGTGCATACAAAACCTTACGGCTTTCTAGCTCGTTGCTGAATCCATCTAGAATTCGAAACATTTTATATTTTTTTCGGGGGAGGGGTCTAAATGAAAGACGAATTTGCCTCATTTATCAATATGACGTCAGATAAAAAGAACAGCCTGTGTATCTGAGGACTGATTAGTTCGTGCAAAATGAAAGAATATTGTGAAGTTCCTGCGTAAATTCTCACAAAACCTAACAAAGCTACGGAAGGTGGTTTCCATAAAAATCTCGAGAAATATATGAAAATGATTATAGGAAGCTTGAGAGTTATATGGAAAGTAATTGTGTGAATTGCGTTGATGAAGCAGTACTTTTCGGTTATTTGCGTCAATTGCAGAAGCACACCTGTCTCTGTGATACGTAACAGTGAAATTTGAGTGACCGGTGGCAATTACAAAGAAACTGGAATATTCCAAAATTGCCATTTTCATCTCAATTAAACATAATAAGATTTATAACAAGTTATTTTACTTATTTGAGCATTATTCAATTTATTATTATGTTCTCCTGCATCTTAACTTTAAATAAATCGAATTCATAAAAATTGTAAGTGTGTTATATTTGTATTAGAGCGAGCAACAATGTATTCAAAAGGCCCTACGCCATAGGAATCAGAAAGGCTCGCAATGGTATTAACTATACCATTACGAGTTTTGTTTCAGCTCCGTAAACACATAGAACGCACAGCAAAACACAAAATAATATACTGTAGATAGTTCTACTTTACTTCTGCCAATACTCGTGCTAGTAGTGTGCTTGTACAGTATTGATAAATAAATTATTTATATTTTTAAATATTGCTTTTAAACAATATCACTACAAAAGAAACATTAGTTGTTTAAATAATTTTTAAATTTAGCAAACGAAGATGCAGCAGGTTTCAGGTAAGAAACAGTGCTGCAGGTAAGCTATTCCAATCTCGTATCGTTCTATTCACAAATAAAAACTTTCCTACATCTGTTCGTTGTTTTTTCTCCTGAATTTTATATTTGTGGTCATTTTTGCCAATGTACGATGCCTTTTCTAGCCTCCTTCGAATTTCCTCCCAAGCTTTGCCTTTCCGCAAATGCGCTTTGTGCATTTCCAGTAATCTCAGCCTCCTTCGCCTTGTCTCTAAAGTTTCCCACCCAAGAATAGATTTAATGTTCGTGTTTTTAATGTTTTTGCCTACAACAAACTTAGCCGCTCGTTTCTGAACGCGTTCAATGCTCTGTATTTCCCCTGTTCTATATGAGTCCCAACAGCTCACGGCGTATTCGAGTAAAGGTCTGACCAATGACGTGTCTGCTAAATCTTTGGACTTCTTATTTCCTCCTTTTAAATTTAATCCTCAGGATTCTCGAGAAAATACTTGCATTTTGGTGTAGATAGTTTACGAGTAAATGTTAGAGATTTACTTTTAGAAGCATTAATCATACGATTATCGTGCGCCATTTTACAAGTGTCGATATCATCTTGAAGAATCTGTCGATCTTTCTCGTCAGTTACTTTTCTGAAGAGAATGAAATCACCTGCAAAGAGTTTCACCCGATATTTAATATTTTCTGAAATGTCGTTCATGAAGACTATGAACATCAGTGGTCCTATCACACTGTCCTGTGCCTACGTCAGATTGTAACTACGGAGTACATGTGACCTACCCTAACAAACTGTGTGCGGCCCATAATAAATTGTTTATTCCAATTTACTTACTTGTATATCTATATCTGATGAAAAGAAAGTTGTATTTGTTTTAGTCGTTTCTGGTATGATCAATGTATTTTTGTCCTTTGATCCCCATTCCATTCGAGATTTCAATTCATCCTCGCATGATTTCATTTTTTGATTTTGAGAAAAAAATGCAAATTTGCATAATTGATTTTATGAATACACTTTCAGACACACACCATAGGTACACTCGCCATTTTGGCAGTTAGAATCTAGCGACATCAATGTGAACACATGAACGCCGATAGAATCCATCCCAAAATACGAAGTTAGATGCGTGGCGCAGGTTCTTTAAAACCACTGGAAAAGAAAATATTTTTTGAAATTTCTGATATTTATAAAAAAAACGTCTAGTAATGAAGTTATCTTACAGCATGTTGAAACAAGTATTATTTCTGTGTAATATTGTGCAATAATTTCGTACAATTGGGTAAAATATATAATCTGAAACAAGGCGAACACTTAAGGTTGAATTTGTTGAATGGTCTTTAGAATTGAACAAAATTCAAAATTGTCATATATCAAAATAATATTACATAATCATAATGTATTAAGAATTGTTCATATTTTTTGTAATACTTGTATTTATATAATTTTTTACAATTTTATAATTCTTGACTAATTCAAAAATTATTTATCTTTTGTACTAACATGTGATCACTCATGATCAGGAAGTTTATGCGACCTTAATAAATAAAGCAAAAAGAATTCAAAATGTTTAAGATTGCATTGAAACGCCTTACATAATTCCAAACAAACATTCCATGCTTTCACCGTTAGGGTGCTTGTTCTGCAGTTCATGCTGAAACTACTATTTAAAAATATAGAATTCTTAATTTTCTGAAACATAATTGGAGTTTCATTCGAATTTTATTTCAATAGTATTTTCAAAGTATACCCTGTTTGTGTGTGTATGTTGGTATAAATACATTCTGAGGCTTATGTAATTTCACAATATTAATTCATCAATTTTTTCTGAAGTTATGACAATGCTCGAATACGTTTTTAGGGCAGCTACTACCAAACAGTATTGCTCCTTTCCCTACGGTACTATACACCGTCCACCGTGGCCGTGGATTTAAAGTAGAGGTTCTCAAACGTTTTATCTTGCAACAACTTTTTCTTTCTGGGGAATATTCCGGCACTTCCGCAGAGTAGAAGCACGAAGAGTAATACTAGCGACACATCCAGTATCTATGCAATTTCAGTTCTCAAAACCGTACCTATGTGAATGCGGATCTTCACCTTTGTCTTTCATTGAAAATAAAAGCTAGTGTGCTACAACAGCACGTACTATCTCGCGATATTGTTAATGGCTACGTAATATTATATGACCATTTTTACACTTCAACTAGCATTTGAAAAATGCTTAAACAAACGAAGCGTAAAAAATACATATATTTTTTATTCAAATGTTTAAACGAAAACAGCTTTCTGCCATTGAATTTAGTGTATCTACGTTATACATAAATGTACCGATGGTACGATATGCGACGTGTGTTTTAGATGTAAATAAAATTATTAGTTCATATTAACGCGAAACGAAAGGCGGCCGTCATTAGCGCTTTCTCAGTTCGACGTTGGGTTGCAACAAGCAACAGTGACTGCTAATTCGCACGGGATATGCATTTTGCTACTTAGCATTTTTTGATACCGCTAGCACGAAAATGAATATGGATAGAAAAATATAATATCTAAATATAATATTTTCATATTCATCAACATTACTCGATTTTTACACGCATTACTCTTCATTCCCCATCGTATTAAGCAAAGGCTTAACATGTGGCAAAGGCTCGCATCATCTATTCGTTTTCACACTTAACTCAATTAAAGGATATAATTCACAATAGATTTTAAATAATTTCTAAACAAATAATTTTAAAACATAACAAAAGCTCGAATGTAAGAAAAGAACAATGAAATATGAAATTTTAAAAATCCCTACTTACGCATCCAACTACCTGGCATCACCATTCATTTAAGGTATATGAAGCGCAGTAAATTCGGATGCAGGCGACTATGTTAAATGCTTCTTCTTCTTCTCTTCATCTTCTTAAAAAGTCTAAGACTTGTTCCTTTCCAAGAATTATAACGAGTCTTTCCATCTTCTCCTTGGTCTACCAACTTCTCTTCTTCCCCTCGGCCTTTCGTCTCTAGCAATCCTCACGATTCTTTTCTCCTCCATTCTCTCAATATGATCGTTCCATTCCTTTCTTCGGTCTGCTACCCATTCTGTAATTGGCTTAATTTTACACACTTCCCTAATGTTTCTGTTTCTTTCTTTATCTAGTAGAGTGTGATTTGTAATTTTCCTCAGAACTCTCATTTCAGCGACCTCAAGTTGTTGTTGGGTATGTATTGTTTCGCTTCTTAAATGTTAAATTGTTAAATGCCAAATTACTAAAAAAATACTCATATTTTCGAAAAATTCAACATGATCTTATTTGAAGATCTGTTTTGATGAACACATTTCATTAAGGAGTAAAATTGTATCTTCACAATTGTAGTTGTAGGAAAGACGCGTGTAGTTAATTTTTAAATTTTCGAAAAATCAGGTATTTTAAGAATCATGAGACCTGCACCATTCTCTTAAGTGTCCTTTACGCTATCTGAGGTTCAAATTTAATAAAAAAAATTGACTGCCTTTTTTAAGGGAAAAATGGATTAAAAACTATAAAAATTGCCTACGTTTGACACATTTCCCAAAAAATACTCATGTTTTTGAAAAATTAACATGACATTATTTGTTCATGAGAGACAGATAGCATGCAGCAGCAACTTTGTACTCAAGCAAAGTTTAGTATTTGTTGTTTAAATTGTATATAATGTAAATAGTTTAGATTTTTATAAAAAAAATATTCCCACTATTTTTTAATTGAATAGATGTCTGAAGATGGCTTTTAAAATGTATAGTCGAAACGTTACTTTTACAACAATTATAAGAACAATAAAAAAGTGGAATGTCTAAAATTTAAAAGGAACTATTTATCTCTAATTATTGTTCGTATTGTGATATACCAAAATATTATTATTTTTTTTCAATAACATTAGCTGTAAATGGGTTGGACAAATGGGTATGCAAATGGCGATATACAGCCTTAGCAACGCCGGCGCAGTGGTTGGCAAGGTCAACAAACTGCATTCAGGCCTTGAAGAGGTGGGGGCGCTGGCTAGATAGACAGATAAAATGATGTGGGATTGGTCTGAAAAGGAATGACTGTCGAGGGCGTGGCTACTTGGTTTGATAAGAGATGAATGGATTGTCTAAGGGAGAATAGACAATCGAATTTTGTCGTTTTGTTTTAGAAAAGAGGAACGAAGGACGGATACCGAAGCGTTGAGGGCGGAAGAACAGGGAGAACTGGACATTCTGATAGAGGTCGTCGAGTAGTAAAGATCGCTCGCGAGAGATTAACATTAGTGAAGTAGGTCTTGTAAGTTTTGAGTGAGACTCAATAGTTTTTTTGGACTCTGGAAGTTGATGTGCAACGGGAAGTTCGATTAGGACTTTGAAAGTTTTTTTTTCCATATTGCGGTTTTGGACTTTAGGTATTTTGCCACTAGTTGGGGAAGACTAGGAACTCTGAATATCAAATAAGAACCGGTAGATATTCTAGGCAGTGAGAGCTGGATGCGTCGGCAGCGTCGCAAGATTAGAAGAGAGAAGCGAGACTTGGGATCACCTGCATTCAAGTGAGAAGGGACTGCGGGGCGTTGGCGACCAAGATATTAGATAAGTATTGCAGTACAAAAGATATATTTTAAAACGAGGCCATGACCTAAGGACAAAAACAATTGTTAATAGTGTTCAATAAATTGTTGAATTTTTTCTTTTGGAAATGAAAAGATTTTCATTTAGTCAATCAAAATTGTTAAATAGTTAGAAATAGATAATTATTCCCTTTCAGATTTCTCGCCATACTGTACAGTTGGCAGATAAAGTAATCGGCTATCTAGGCGATAGCGATTATCCATAACGGGACCCATTGACCCAAGCTAGCCGGACATTTATACACTTGTTGAAATTAGCTGTGGAAGCATTGGTCATTTTTAATTAACGTAACCTGTTCCTGGCGCCCAAAATTTTAATATAAATTCGGAACGGGTCACGATTATAACCATCTTAGATGAATGATGCCAACGATCTCGTAAGAGTCTATGACGAGACGTTGTTGGTACATTTCAGTATAGTACCGAAAGGTATTTTTCGCTCAGGACGCCATAATTTTCTTTCACTATGTTGGCAACATTGATGTTGACATCTTTAAATGAACAAATGAAGTTAATTTGTTGTGTTAATTAGTTTCTTAAGTGAACAAGTGGATCGCGCAGCATATTTCATTTTAATTTTTATCCGTAGGCCAATTAGCATATTTAAAAAAATAAATTTGCAAAAGTCTACGAGCCGCATTTGCTTTGCAATTCTTTGAATGTGATGAATTTCAAGTGAATACGGAGAAAAGAAAACTGTGAGCAATGTCGGAGAATGAAATATCGTTCTTACGTTTGACTTCTCTCTTTTACTTTCCTAAGTGTACAAATACCGATTTTCAAATACATGTGACCCAGAACTCATTCTTATTAAACTCAACTAACACTTTATTCACATAAACATAAAAAACAGACACCTTTTAATGTTTATATAGATATGCATACGAAACGATTAATAGAGCAATTGCAGAAGTGGAAGTGAACACAAATTAGACTGAGATTGTGGAGTTTTATTCCTTCAAAAATTAGGGAAGAAAAATATGGAAGTGTTAAGCAAATCGGGGAGGAATCAAAAGTAGGTGTAGAAGATTTTGCGACAGAATTTTCGGAACTAATTGAAAATGATCTTATTTTAGGATTAGAGAATAACCCAGAAGTACAGCTTGCAGCTAATCTTTGTCCATTATTGTGTATATTAGCAAAAATCCTAAAAAAATGTGGCTGTACTAAACTCTCAGTCCTTTCAATTCTTTTTTGCGCCGATTATAATTTTGAAATTGCAATCTTACCAGTTCATATCCTTTATGGAGGTGACTAGCATACAAGTCCATTGCATGCTGGGAAATTTTGAAGGGGAGTATTATCAGCTTTTACGATTCATTGGTAATTCCAATGACAGATACTGTAAGAACATCTTTGAACAAAGATATGCATGAAAAAAATGTATGAAAGAAATTTTCAACAGATGAAAATACTTTTAAAACAGTTTACAGTGTCGGTGACGCCACATTCAACTAGTAGAAAATATTTGCACTAAGCTTTCACTACGGTGAGCAATCGTCCTTCTGTGGGAACGACAGTCTTTCTTTTGTAGGATCAGGCCTTCCTCGAAAGGTGTCCTCCTACCTGTCTCCTTTTCAATATTTTAAAACTAATCTGTTAAAATAATGTGCTAATGTGTTGTATGGTAATGTACTAATCTAGTTAGTCAAGTGAGAAATCAAGTTTCAATGTTGATACTGTAGCTGTAGCACTTACCGTAAAATCGAACATGAAAGATATTTCAATCAACGACACCATAATTTTCTTCCATGAGGATGGCGAAACTATAATAAATAATATTGCTGACTGACGAACAATAATAAAATAATATTGCCCGGCGGAATTTGTTGTGAATTCGAAAGAGTGAAGTATTTTATACATATTTTTTTATAATAAATTTGCAAATTACCTCGGAAAATTATATTTCAAGAACATCAAGTGAATACGAAGAAAACAAGAACTGTAAGTAATACTAGAGACTACATTTATTAAATGTGCAAAGATCGATTTTCAATTTACTGGGACTTACAACTACATTCAGATAAATGTACGAAGTTGTAACCTTTTAATGCTTATATTTATTCATCTTCAGAAAAGAAATCAGACTGAGTTTGTGGAGTTTTAAAATCTTAAAAAATTAGGGGACACAAATATGGAACTGTTAAGCAACTCTGGGAAATCAAACGTAGTTGTAAAATATTTTGTGCCAGAATTTTCCGGATTAATTGACAATGAACTTATATTAGCATTATAGAATATCGCAGAGCAGCGTATTTATTGCAATCATTTATTTTCATATTACAAAACAAAACGGAAAAAATGTAGCGGTGCTAAATTCTAACTATTCGCATCATTCATACCTGCAAGTATTGTTGACGGAGATTTTAATTTTGAAATTGCAATATTATCAGTTCGTATCTCGTATTTTTCATCAATCGTCAAAAAGAGAAATAATGTTTATTTTAACAAAACAGTGATATATAATGAATTATTTTACATTTGTATTGTATAAATTTAAAAAAAGGCTTAATACCCCTATAACAAGTAATGTACAACAGATTCCGGGTCAATGATCCCCATCTCGATCAGGTTTTTGTCCAGTTTCTCTGATCCATTGAGCAAATGCTAAGATGGCCCATTGTTTGCTTCTGAACGTAAATGTATTTTCACTATGCGCACGTTTTGTTGAGCACTCCTTTTGCTTGTAATGGTAGGAGTGTAACTGAGGGTGAGTTACCATTTTGTTAGCAATGCTGCAACGTCAAATCAGGAGTTCGTTTGCCGTTGCAATTATGATTTCTATAACCCGGGAACGAAAATGTCTAGTTTTTCAAATGTTGCTAATCTCGCGCTTTTCATTCTGGACCTCAAGTAAATGAGCGCAGATAATCTCCTCCCCCATACGTCAATATAGCATTTACTATTTTTTTACCAAATAAATAAAATGTATAAAAAATAAATAAAAAATATAGAAGTTCATTAGGTGATGGAAATTTTTGAGCGAGAGTATAACATTAACAGCTACTACGATTCATTGGTAAGTCCAATGCCAGATACTGTAAGAACGTGTTTGAGCAAAGCTAGGCATGAAAGAAATGACATATGAAATTTTTCAACACATGAAAATGCTTTTCAAACAGTTTACGTCGTTGGCGACGCCACATTCAACTCCTATCATAATATTATGTGGACGTGGATGACCGAGGTGTCTACAGCGTGTGCCAACTCAACGCCTCGATCCGAAAAGTCGCGGGTTCGAGTCCCTCCATGGGGATGGTTGTTTGCCCCTTGCCTTTCGTGTATATAAGTTGTCGTGAAAGGCCTTGCGAGTTTGCTGACCACAGACCAAGGAGCTCGCAAGTGTGTCTAGTGTGAAAGGTTAATACATATCCCAATGAGGGACGTAGCTGGTACCCGGCGCGGATAGTCGAAATCGACATCCCCTGAAGTTGGAAAAAGCCCCAGGAAGAAAAATATTATTATTATTATTATTATTATTATTATTATTATTATTATCCCACTACATCACGACTAAAGATGTTATGAGTCGGCTGAATATAAAATCTACTCCAGGTTGCAACCAGCTACCTAAGGAGCAGATCTAGGTGCTGCGGTTGCCTCTACAATACTTTGCGCAAAATGTGGGCTGTTCCAAATAAAGCTATTTCTTGCACTACCCAGTCCTTTGAATTACCGGGAGTTTAGACAAGTTCTTACTCAAATTTTGCGGAACGAATCCCAGAGCTCCGATAACTATCGGGACGACCCACATTCGGCTGATCTCGATTTCCAAACTCTTGTATTTAAGACGTGTCTCTGCCTCCTTGGTAACGACGTTTTCATCGCATGGTACAGCAACATCGACAAGTAAACACGATTTGTTCTCCAAATCTCGGATGACTATATCCGGTTTGTTTGCTGCTATCGTGCGATCAGTTTGAATTTGTTGGTCGTACAATATCGTACACAATCCAACAGACGTCACCGGTTTCGGTGAGTGTTCGTACCACTTGGGGCATGTGTTTGGAACTTCGAGGGCGTTACAGATCTGCCAGTGGAGGTAGCTACACACCATGTCATGTCTTTTCAGGTATTCGGTCTTTGCTAGGATTGGACAAGCTGAGACAATATGATCAATGGTTTCTACTCGCTTCTGGCAAATGCGGAATTTATCATCTTGGGAAATTTTGAGAACCGCTTTATCATAATGTCGTGTTCTCAAGGCCTGATCTTGGGCAGCTATTACAAGTGCTTCCGATTCTGGCTTCATTCTTCCCCTTTTAAGCCACATAAATGATTGATCTTTATTGATCTGCGCCTTGTCCATTCTTTTTAGGTATTGTCCGTGGAGTGGTTTGTCTCTCCACGATTTCTTTAACATTTTTTGTGTCTCACACTTCATGTTTAGCAGCATCAGAAATTCAGTGTCTATGTTATTCGACGTGTCTTGCCTAGTTTTCTTCGCAATGCTTCTTGCTACACTAACAATGCCTCTGTTTCCCATTCTTCGGTCAGATTTCATGACCTGCCTCATTAGTGGGTCATCTTGATGGCTGACTACATACTTCCCCAACCCGACTATTGCGTTGTGCCAAGAGGCCTCAATTTGTCTGAGGCCTCTTCCTCCTTCCTTACGTGACACATAAGTCTATGTATATCAGCTCGAGGGTGGGAAACATGATGCATTGTTAGCAGTTTTCTGGTTTTTCGATCCATGGTGCGAATTTCTTGCTCAGTCCAGTCCACTAGTCCAAAACTGTATTCGGCTACAGGTAACGCCAAACTACATATTGCAGATATTTTATTCCTGGAATTCAGAGCGGACTGCAGGACCAGTCTCACTCTCCTATAATACTCCCTACGAATTCTCTCTTTCATTGTGTCATTCGAGATGGTTTCACATTCTTCAATGCCCTGATATTTGTAAGTTTTACCTGGCTCAAGATCTTGAATCACAGTATGCGTATCAATTTCAATGTTCTCAGACATTGTGAGTTTCCCTCTTTTTAAATTGATTTTTGCACACTTGTCAAGACCAAACTTCATGCAGATGTCATTGCTAAAGTTATTCACGACAGACAGCATTTGGCAGAGAATCGCTTCATTCTTAGCAATTATTATTATTATTATTATTATTATTATTATTAGAATTAATAGAATAATTATTAGAATTAGAATTAAGAAACGTATTCTTAAAAATACCTGAAGTAGTCGTGGCAAATTTGTCTTACGCAGTCAACACAATAATTATTCATTTCTGTAGCCACGGACATTTACCTCAAAGCTGTCTGTGACAAGCCATTCCAGACATACAGCACCCAGCAGCACAGTCTTTGTACAGTTAAACGGCAATCGGTCTAACGGAACTTGAACGAATTGTTTGGAACTTTAATGGCGTTGTATGGATTTTTATTACCCGGCCATGAAACCCAACTAATCTGTCGAGACCCTGCTTAAACCGAAAGAAATTGTTTTGCCTAGTTTCTCATTATCCTTCGTAGATGAAATCCATTGAATTTTTGATCTCCCTTCTTCTTTTGAAGTGTTTTAGGTCCGCTGTTGTTTTTGGCATTCATTAACGACCTGCCATCGTGTATTAAGTCAGTAATGCGCTTATTTGCGGACGATTGCATAATTTATCGGCGAATAGATTCGGGTGAAGATATTTTCATTCTTCAAAACGATCTAAATAGCATTTATTCTTGGGCTATCATAAATAAAATGAAGATAAATGCCGTAAAAAGTAAATCGCTAAGCTTTTCTAAATCAGCAAAGAAGGTTTCTCTAAATTACAACGTGGGTGGAGTAGTATCGTGTTGTAAGTGTCTGGGTGTTATATTACGCCAGGACCTGGGATGGGGGGAACACGTTACTTCTATTGCCCGAAAAGCGTGGAAGTCACTACACTTTATAATGAGAACACTTAAAAATGGGAACATGGAGAGTCGAAAAATGGAATACACATCTTTAGTTAGGCCGATACTTGAATACGCATCAGCTGGATGGGATCCCTACAGATTAGGTCAGATTGAAGAGTTAGAAAAAATTCAAAAGAAGGCAATCAAATTTATTAATAAAGGATATTCCGCTAATTCAAATCCACCAGAACCTATAGAGTCCCTCAGTGTGCGAAGAAAAAAAGCCAGGTTGTGCTGCCTCTTCAAGGCGTACAGTAAGTCACCTGCGTGGGCAGAAATAACCAAAAGACTAGGCTCCCCTTCGAGAGTTGGGAGAAACGACCACAATTGCAAAATAAAAAGTAGATGGCAAAGATCCGACGTAGGGAAATATTCATATGTAAATCGTACGATTAAAAATTGGAATGAAATCCCTGCAGCAGTCGTAGAGCCTTTTCCTGGCTCTGTTGGTGTTTTCAGAAGAAGACTTAATCAGTACATGTAGAGGACGTATTATACCGCATAGCGCAGCTGAGCCATAATTTCATTGATCCGTAATTCAAGTAAATTGTAAGGTAGATAGTGTGGTGTATTATAGATTAAGTGTAGTGCAGTGTAGTGCCGTGCAGTGGAGAGGTAAGATACATCAATGAGTTGTATGGCATAACCGAAGAAAGATATGGTGAATGTGAAGTAGTGAAGTGAGGTGAAGTGTAGTGAGAGAGTGTGTGGGGAATTATTCGGATGTTTAAAGAGCTAACTTAGGAAAACCCACATTATGATTCTGAATTTTAAAAAATTGTATAATCATGTATCTACGTTTATGTATGTTTATGATTATGTACATGTATATCTTTGCATGAATACTATGTGTAACTAAGTGTTTGTTTCTTTATGTAAATGTAGGCATGTATAATAAGTAGGTGTGTGATCGGTTATGTGTGAACATGTGAGTGAGCATTCATGTATAAGAATGTGTATGTATGTATGTATGTATGTGTATGCTTATGTACGTGTAAGCATGAATGTGTGTATGTACGTGCACATTTTTAAAAGTATTAATAATGTTAACGGTTGGTTTTGAGGGTCTCTAGAGAAATCTATTGTATTGTTCCATCCTTTGACGTAGTAGTAGTTGTAATTTATTTTATTGTGTTATATTGTAAATGGTTTTTGTTAATTGCAAATGTAGATGTATTGTAAAGCTACAGACGTATGGTTACCACCTGGCAATCAGCCAATTGTAGCCCAATAAATATATTATTATTATTATTATTATTATTATTATTATTATTATTCAGAAATAGGATTTTTTGACATCTTTTTTTTATTTTCTATAGTCTACTATACTTTTGGTTTAAATTTTATTTCAGTTATTTCATCACATTTTAGAATTTCAGATGCTTCACCATTAACAAGTTCTTCGAAAAATACGAACGTAGTTTTAAATTCGTTGCTTACGTTCTTTGGATCTTGTAATGTTACTGTTAAAAGCAATGATTAATTTCCAGAAGTATCCCGTGCAATAGCAGGAGAATAATGTCGCAAAGCAGAATGGCAATTCTTTTGTTTGAAGGGCAGCGATCACGATATTTTGCTCTTCGAGACAGAAGACAATACTTTGAATCATTGTTTTCCTATTCCGCTCATCGATACTTCCAATTTACTGAGCTAACCAGCGAACCGGATGTCAGTAGTTCGCTTACAGCTCTCGGCGACATCAATCAGGGAGCAACCCCCTCTCTCATTCATTGTTGCGCATTGTAACATAAATCATCTCCATTTCAACAGTCATAGCGAGAACGAAACAGACAAGCCCTCTGTTCACCTAATACTGCGTTAATCGACAAATTAATTTTCTCGTGAGTTCTTCCCCCGTCGAGGGAACCTTTCATTGGCGCTCAGAATGGGATCGCAACGAGTCTATTATGATTCAGTCCGGGCGGAAGGGCATTGCGAGGGACGGGGTGGGGGTGATGCGAGTGGGGGCGGGTCGGACCTTTCAGAGCCGAAACAATGGGCAGTCGAGCGCGGAGCGGCCGACTGACAGCCGAACATCGACGTCGGCATATAAATTATCGCCATTCGAGGGTGAGGTAGGGTGGCCCAGGGGGAGGGGGGTGCAGCGACAAACACGCAGCTCAATGAAGTGCTCGGCGCGTGGCGCGCTGGAGGCGGGCAGAGGGCGAGGGAGGAGAGCCGAGCAGCATACTGATGGCAAGTGGGAGAGAGGTATACGATACAGGAGCGAACCGACAGAATGAGGTACCGTTCGAATATGGAGAAAAATAAGTTTTTTTCTGTAGTTTAAATGTGGAAATACAGCTGGAAAACAAAGAGTGCAGTCAAAATAATCGGACGGTCAAGAAGAGAACTAGATACATACTCGAGTTTCATATGAGTTTCTTGTTTTCGAAGGCGTCGACTAGAAATGTAGATCGTTAATTTCGAATCAGAAGAGGCGAGAGATAAAATTCTTCTCCATTCAATGGTGGAATTGGACTAAGCTCCGCAGTTGTGAAAACCCACCACTATGGAATCCGAAGTACTGTACATTTTTGCTCAAGTTTTGAAAATGAAATAGGTCCTTTTTGAAATATTTTAAGAAGTGAACGAACACAAACAAAAGTTTGCACAGAAATTCTAATTCTGATTTTTGCGAAGTGAATACAAAAATACGTTCAGAAAACTTCTCAGGTTTTTAGATTGATTTAGTATTTTTTATTGATTTATGATTCCGGGTGCGTGAATTGCTGAGGTAATTGGTTCCGAAAGTGAAGTGCACGTTTTTTCCTCAGAGCATGCGGTGATCTTTTCCCGCTGGATGGTGAGATCCGCCGCCGACCTATCGTCGGCTACCGGGGTTTTCCCCAACCAGAAATCTCCCACCAGCAGTTCACCGTCTCAGCTGGGACAAGCTCTTAGCTCCCGACCGGTCTCCTGGCATGTGTGTTAGTATAGTATAGTGCTTGTATAAGTGTGTGTAGGTAAGAGAGAGGATTGGACAAGGAATGGGAAGGAAATTGAGTCTCGCGGGCCTACAACCTCCGCTGTGCCTTGTTCTACCTGGGGGAGACGTCCCCGGGGTGGGCTCCTATGGATCTTTGGCCTTTATCCTCACCCCCGGTTGCGTACAAGGACGCCGCCCAGTCAGAGGCCTCCCAGTCAGAGGCACTACAGTGATATCAGTTAATGCCC
This sequence comes from Acheta domesticus, assembly GCA_031308135.1. NCBI lineage: Eukaryota > Metazoa > Arthropoda > Insecta > Orthoptera > Gryllidae > Acheta > Acheta domesticus. The sequence continues at coordinate 79,925,810 of JAHLJT010004567.1, forward strand.
TGAGACACTTCTCCCAGTTTATTAAGTAAATGTTTGGTACGTTTGATAGGCATGTTTATTGTATAAATTCTTTAATATATTGGGAAGAAGTTATTGAACACCACCTTCTAAAAATAAGAGGTCGACTAACAACATGTTGAAAAAAAAGTAAATAAAAATTCGAAACATAAACGAATAGGGTATCCGAGAAACATGGGTTGATGTAAAGCAATTGGAAATGTAAGAAGGTTTTTTCTGGAAACTTCTTCTTAAATGTGAAATATCTTCTATATTATTTCTATGTATCTTGAAAGCAAGAATAAACAAGTAAACATTTGTTTACTCACCTGAAATTCAGGAGATTAAAAATTAGATTATTTTAATCAGAAAAAGATTAAGAAATTGGCAGAACTTTCTGTACAAAATCACGCAGAAAACAAAAGCAATTGCCGCCCATTCTAACTCACACAAACTGCAAAACCGAATTATTTGTCACCAAGACAACCGAATTGTACCGCTAGATGTCGCGCTAGGACAACATTTTATAGTGACCAGAACGGTTTTTAATATTTTGTTGTTTATGGAGATGCGCTATCCGATTATTTCTTGGAAGCATATTTTTAAACCATAAATAACAATATGAAAAAAAGAAGTTTCTATGTTGCTTCAGTGGCTCAAACTCTACAATACAATCTCTGAGACGCAGATTATTGTTTAGATTTATTATAACAAAACAAATTACTTATGCACACTTTTAAATTATCTTTTAATTAATACATTTGAACCAAGACTTTTTTCATTTAAGGTTTTCGATTGTCTTTTAATTCCCTTCCTCATCATCACCCTAGATAATGGAGGTTTGACTCTGTACGAAGGAACTTGCTTACAATAGTTTCCTGTTGAGAAATTTAAAATTCGGGCAAATTTGTTCGATCTTCGCGACTTAAAGCAAACTCAGTAGTTTGTAATTATACAATAGAAACAAAATAATAAGTTGCTAATAAAGGACATTTTGTATTTTATGTGGCAAATGTTACTATCTTCATAACGTCCTCAGACTCTAGTAATTGTCTCTTCCATTGCATCCTACCAAGCTTTCTGCAGTATTCTCTTTATTTGCATTACTTATGTATTAGACAGTCTTGGGTCATGTTTCCCAAAAGAAACTCCGCTTCAACCTGTCCGCCAGCAAGTGTCTGAGCCACCCGCTATGTGAATCCGACGAGCAAGCCAGGGGGACCGAGCGTGACCGTGTTGAACTGGGGGGGGATCTCCAAATTTGGGTGCGTGGTAGCAGGGACGGTCGTGGGGTGAGGAGACACGGGCGCCGGCCGTTTCATTAGAGACGCTCTATAAACATGGACTCCCCAATTGGGCGTCGGGCGGCGAGGGGCGAGTGGGTGAGCGGGCGCGTGGGTGGATGGTGAGCGAAGTCCAGTGGGCGACGCGCACTGGTCCGGAATGGGTTCACAATGCGCTCACGGGAAGGAAAAAAGCGAAACATGAAGCATGTCAATGCGCAATCTTTTGGAAATATTGAATGAGTAAATGAATCTTTTGCGAAATAGAGGCGTTAATTATAAGTAGTAAAGCACTGCAATGTTCGACTGTAGTCATTTTCAGCTCGTGGAAGAATGATATAACTCAACGATAAACCCGAAAAAGACTAATTAGATTAATGTAATTTTTTTAATTATACTACGAGGAAGAGGCCCTTTAGGATTTATTTAGTAAATAGGAAATTTTGCTGCAAAAGCTTTGTCACATCTTTCGTTTAGAGAATAAATTCAAAGGAAACGTATAAATTTCTAAACAATAACGACAAATAGAATAATTCTCTTTTAGGTACTTTTATTTAAATATTGAACATGGCGTTAAATATTAACTATATTTTTCTCTGGACTCTTCGTAAGAATGGAATTATTGGAATGAAGAGAAGCACTAGGGGACACGTACAATTCAGCATTACTTTTTTCTTAAAAATATTTGCATTTCTGAATTTAAATAATACGCAAATAACTTTCGCCTGCGCACAAGTAGCCCAGATGATTACGGCGGCAACCGCTCTTCGCGGTTGTGGGTTCGAATCAAGCGTAGTGATTGATGTTTTCGTCTTATGATAGTGACCTGAATGTCAAAGACAAAGTATGACGTGTACCAATATTTACGTATTAACGCTCAGTGAGAGGAAATCTCATACCCTCCATAAGGCTGAAATTTATTTAAGTTCTGTATAATAATATTCGGTTATCTGAATTCGTCATATTTTTAGATCTATTTTGTAAAGGATTTAAAGGAGAACAATTTGTTTCTATTTATTTAAAGTCAAGTTAACCAGAGTTAAATAATAGTTTTTCTAAGCTTTAAGAATCACAGCAAAAAACGTTTTGGTCACGGAGTAGATTTAGTCGAAAAATTGGAAAACAAAGTGTTTTGGCAAACGCATTGGAATTAAGTTTATTTTATTCATCAGTTACAAATACTGTTCGTCGACTTGGACACGCACAGCGAATTGTCAACTATGCCCCAAAGGAATTAGCTGAGAAGATGCCATTTGGATGGTGTTACGCAGATAGAGGTCAACCCACAGTTAAGAGACATGAGAGAAATGTTGTAGTACAACATATTAAACTTATTTATAACTCCACCAGAGTCAAATAAACCTTCCACTGCGCATGCCCGAACGTGGCTTCCCCCTCTAAAGCTACAAACATTTCTCCGACAGCCTGCGCTCTTTGTCACATGGTCTCTTGTCTCCATGTCACATAGTTCGGTCTTTCTCCCATGGGTCGCGCGGTAATTCAACACAGAATTTGGCGATAACAAACTGAAGAGTGAGAAGTATCAAAAGAAAGACAGCTTATGTGTTCTTCGGTAGAGGTTGTCAAAACGATCAACAGAAAATAAGGCGTGTCTTGAAGGGTTTCAGTAATAGGATAATGTGATGGACCAACTCATTGATGAATTAGTTATTTCTTTTGACACTCCTGGCAATGCGAGCTTCAGGAGGGCAGTGATGAGGTCAGTGATGACGAGGGCAGTGATGATGAGTGACGGCCAGTGCCATCGCTGCGTCTCGCAGTCGCCTCTTTTTGTCGCCCGCGCGCTTCCTTATCGTCGAGACGGGAAATCTCAGCTACCGCAGGATGGGAGGAGCCTCCGAGGCTTCAGCAAAGGTAGGGCGTTCATATAGGAAATCCAATTATTCCTGTCGCAAGATTCACTAAACGTGATATAAGATAAAGATCAAGATAAATTTATTTAAGCAGCAATTGGGTATAACCCGGTAGCAGTTAATTACGTAAATAAGGTAATATAACTAACATAATATAAATAACAAATTATATAATAATAATTATAGTAAGAATAAGGGTACAATAATAAAAATAATGGTAAAATAATAATAATAAAATAATAATATTATAATAATAATAATATAAAAACTAATTCATTAATCATTACATTTCATTCAAAAAAACTTTAACTCCGCACTGAATACACTGAGTACAATTAAGGACCCCACTGCACTTCTCTGCACTTCACTTCACTAAGACCTACCTTCCTTCTTTCTTTCTCTGCTATACACTACACGACACCTTACTTCACAAGAGAACACTACACTTTGAGAATAGGGTTCAAAATCATAGGTGAAAATACAAAGTGAATTGTACTATACTAGTAGTACTACACTTGTTTCATAAAAAAAAATCATCCAGTGATTTCTACTTCTTATGGCTTCATGCTTACTAAATACTGATTAGTTAGCGCGCGTTCTTAGAGATCTCGCCAATTCGAACGGTTGTAGAGCTCATATCAAGGGTGAGAAATAAATGCTGTATATAGTATTGTGTGCTGCATTAATGCTTTGTTTAGATTTTCTATTCATTCTAAATAATAATTAGTTTTATTATAAACTAATGGTAGAAAAACCGTCCGCAGTGAAATTTTGGAAAGCAGCATTCCTGTTCTACTTAGCTAAGATCTGTCAGGTAACCGAGGGTAAGGAAGTATGATCCTTCTTGGTTCTTTTGGTGGGTAACCGTCCGGGAACCTCAGCTGCTACCTATCTATAACGGGTAGATAGAGTATCTTCCCTTTTCTAAGAAATTTTCAATGTAAGTTTAATAAGCATTATTAGATGCATTAGTCAACGCAACTATTCGTTTGAATACCTCCATAACGCAGATCGCCTTGGTTACCACCTAATAAATATGAATATATATGCAGTAGTATGTTTAACTACACAGCAATTTCGTAAACGCGATTAAGCATTTTTTCCAAAGTAAACTATACCCCTAGTCTACCACGTGATTAATTTATGAACTATACATTTCTCTCAATGTGGAAAAAGTTATTCATTTAAATTTCTTCTTTTGAGACAATACATGCTGAATGTTTTCTTTTTTAATCATGCATAGCATTGATTTCCAAATGAGGGATGGATCTTTTCTGCATTGTGTTCAGAGAAACCAAATAACTTATAGTCTAACCTCATTTTTTTTAACTTTGGGAGTTGGTCTCGGCCTGCTATACCATCCATTTCGTTTTCTCAGTGTAGTGAGTCGATTCCTGCGCTTCGGGAACAATAAAGCAGAAGAACACCCAAAAGTCCTGTGCGCTTAGGGTTTTGTCCCACTGTGCGTCGCGGGGTTCATGGCATGGGACGCGGAGAGGGGGCAGGGCGAGGCTCTGAGGCGCCGGCGCCGCCGCGGAAGCTGTCCCTGGTCGGAAACAGGCTCTATTTCCTCCGCGCCAGGCCCCGGCCGGTGTCCCCGGTTGCGTCTGCGGATCAGCGGGCGGAGAAGTCAGCGGTAGCGATTTGATTCACGGGCTGGAGCCAAATGAAGGAAGTAGAAGCGCCAGCGATGCTGCTGTTGCTGGTAGGGGGCTCTGAAATTAGGAAACCTCTCTGGATGGTGCACTGTTGGGTCAGTGAGTTTTCGAGATTCGAGAAAGTGTAGTTGTAACAGACAAAAACATTATTAAAATTGGCATTTAAAATCTTATGCTTTCTTGTATGTAATTTTAATTGAATCAATTGAAAATGAATGATCAAGTCTTTTTAACCACAGATTTTAAACTAGATGTTACGTTGTTCTGTTATTAAATGGCAAACACTTCCTGTGTATTCAAATAGTTTTCATGTGAAATATCTAATTAGTACTTAATAAAAAATATTCAGAGATATACTTCCTAAGTTCATTAGAAAATTAATTTATTTATGATTTTTTTAGTTTACAAGATTATTTCAAGTTCAGTTATCTCTTTATGAATGCAATGAAGAGTTATCCAATTATGAAAATACTTGATGTACTGTTATTACAGAACTTACAAAAGAAGTACTTTATATGTTAACCTTTGGTGCTTCGGATAATGCATTAGTTTTCGAGAACTTAAGCATTGAGACTCGCACAGATTATTCTTTTTCGAATTAAATAAATATAATTACAACTCTGTAAAAGATATTAAATGTTTAGATTCGTTTTTTAACAAAAATATCTTAACAAAATCAACGAAACACTTATTGATACAAGATAGTGAATAACGAGATAATCAGATAAAAATTGTGTTTTGTAGGATGTCACTCCGAAAGAGAAAAGCTTTCATTTATGATTCCCCAACTTGCACATGTGTCATCTTTCATCTTTCATCATCTGTAAAGTCGAATGCATAATGCACCATTTCAATAAACACGTTCATTTTTACTTTCCCGTATACATACATATTTACGCAATTTAATATACGTAGTAAAGGGAAAGTTATGCAATTCTGCGCGAAAAACTGGCGGATTTTCGGCCGAAAAAATTTATTGCCGGGCCCTGATAACGAACTAGTGGTGCTACAGAACGGCACAGACTTTCCCATATTAGTTTTCTATTTCCTAGGGTCTGGGCTAGCTATTCGGAATTGCCACATATTCTGCTGCCATCTGTCATGTGCCATCTATCGCCAGCCAAAGAACATATTTTGACATTTTATTAGTTTATCGGTTTCCTAATGGTAGAACGGAAATATTAATTTAAGAATGTTAAACAAATTTAGAATTTTAGAATGTTTGAAGCCGTTTTTAAGAAAATGACGTTTAATTGCTACTAAAATGCGAAATTTGGAGTTCATTTTCACAGAAAATGTTTGAGTTTGGGAAAAACTTCAATTGAAATCATTTAAAGGACATTAAGTTACAAATACAACAGTGTTTACAAATTTATGATAATGTGCGTATTAAAGGTGTGAGAAATCTTTGAAAAATAATTACATTTTTGTAATTTTTGAAAAAATAAACAAAAAATACCTTAAACTAAACTTTAAGTTATATTAAAGAGTGCAATTAGCACTATCCATTCAAAAAGTTTAAAGAAAAAATTTTCACATTTCCAGGAATTTGTAAACACTACTACGAGGTAGGGTCAAAAAGTTCCCGGAATGGTCGCTTACAGTCAAGTATTTGTTAGCTGAAAGGGAAATTTTTGTTTGTGAGGTTGGCATAACTGGTAGTGAATGTGCTTTTGAGGTTATTTGGCAGTTGTAGTTGGTTCCGTGCGTTCGGTGTTTAATATTGTAGATCGTAGTTTCTTCTTTCGTCGGATTGTGCAATGTCGTCATTAGAGCAGCGTGGCAATATTAAATTCTGTGTGTTGCTGGAGAAATCACCCTCGGAGACTCTTGAGATGCTAAAAAAAAGCATACGGAAATCTGCGATGAAGAAAACAGCAGTTTACGAGTGGCATAAGCGTTTTCGCGACGGTCGCACAACAGTTCAAGATGACGTTCGGACTGGGCGGCCTTCCACTTCCACTACAGACGACAATGTTGAGCGCGTTCGACAAATTGTGCGTGCGGACAGGAGAACAACCATCAATACCATTGCCTCTGAAGTTGGTATTTCACATGGGAGTGTTCACAGCATTCTTCATAATGACTTGAACATGCATCGTGTTTGCTTGCACATTGTTCCAAAATGTTATCCCCTGAGCAAAAGGAAATGAGAGTGACCATGTCCAGGGACTTGATTGAAATGGCTGATGCAGATGACAGCTTCCTGCGCAAAGTTGTTACAGGTGATGAAACATGGTGCTTTCTTTACGACCCTCAGACAAAACGGCAGTCCGCTGAATGGAAGTCAAAAACTTCACCAAGAAAACAAAAATTTCGCTTGGACAGAAGCCGGGGTAAGGTGATGTTGGAGGTGTTTTTTGATTACCGTGGAGTGATTCATTATGAATTTATTCCTGAAGGGAGAACAGTAAATAAAGAATTGTACACAGAGATCTTAAAACGGCTACGAGATGCAATTCGACGAAAACGACCTGAAAAATGGGCAGAGAATGACTGGTGTTTGTTGCACGACAATGCCCCAGCACATCGATCCCTAATGGTGAAACAATACCTTGCCAAGAATAATGTTACCACTCTGGAACATCCTCCATATTCTCCCGATCTCGCACCACCAGATTTCTACCTGTTTCCAAGGTTAAAAATGGCATTGAAGGGACATCGTTTTGCTGATTCGTCAGAGGTGATTGAAAATGCGACGGAGCGGCTGAAGGAACTTTCAAAAAACGGCTTTCAAGAGTGTTTTCCAACAATTATATGAACGGTGGAATAAATGTGTACATGCAGGAGGAGAGTATTTTGAAGGGAAATAATGTAAGAATGTTATAAATATTTTTAATAAATTTTTAATAACCAATTCCGGGAACTTTTTGACCCTACTACGTATATATGTGAGTTAAAGTGCTTCAAATGACATCTAAAGAAGTTTTTCGAAATCACAAAAAGTTCCGCTGACAAAGAGCTTCAATTTTTGCATTTACAGTGGCGTTTAAACGCAATTTTCTTAAAAAATGCTCCAAATTTTTCAAAGAAAATGGACTTTTAGGACAATGTTCTACTGTTCTTGAATATTCTTAAAATAATATTTCCGTTCTATTTTAGGAAACCGAAAAACTAAGAAAAGATTTTTTAAAAAAATGCAATTTGGGCGGCGATAGACGGCAGCTGGCAAGAGTATGTATGAAGTCCGAGACCAAAGGAAATAGAAAATTAATACGGGAAATTCAGTACCATTCTGTAGTACCACTAGTTTGAAATGTTACTATAATTGTATCCAAGAAATATTTTCGTTTTTCTTGTACATGAAAATAACTACAATCGAGGGTAAACGATGGTGTACAATAACAGGAATGAAATCGGTCGGTACGGGTACTCTGATGATGAAAAATGAAGATTAGATTAGAATAATTTGAGTATTCTATTGATGAAAAATGAAGATCAAAATGATTATCCAATCCAGTGTACTTTAATGACATTACATGATGCAGACTCTCGTACACGTTGGCCAAATTTCTTTCTACATTTCAAGCAAAATTTGTTGAACCGTGTTACAAGACATGATTGGTAGACGTAAAGAGCGAAGAGAAATGAAGACAATGAAATAATCTCTACCCCTTTCGTATTGTGAGAAGTTCTTTCCTTTGAATATGGAGGGCCCGGATGAACTTTTGTGCGCAGTGCATGAACTACGAAGAGAAAACTCGGAATAACTAGGGTCAATATAGTAAGTAACCTCTTCACTTGAATAGATTGCTTGGATAGAGGAAACCTCTTATAAAGATTAATTTATTTTTCACACCAAGACGTTTCTACAAATACATTTATCCTTTATATTCGCAAACTCCCAGGTAATTAAATATAATAAGAATTAGGTAATATTAATTGTGACAGCACGGAAGTTTGATGCAAAAATATTGTCATTTGTCTTCTCTTTCTCCGATTGTTTAACGCATTACGTCGTGCTGTGGGTCTTCCTTTCAGATCCCATCTTACATAATGCAAAAGAAAGGGAAGCAACGACCGAACGGCGTTGGATTCCAGTAAGCGTTGCTCACAAAAGCCGCCTCCGCCGATTCGCCAGGTGCGAGCGGAGATGTCCCACGGCGATAGCCTGCGAGCGCGCGAACCGGAAGTGAAAGGCGAGCGGGAAGACTCGACTGTTTATCGCCGAACGTGAACGTAATTCGCGCAGCCCAGCCGGCTCCTCTATAGGCCAAGGACGCCCGCCTCGTCCTCCGCCGCCGCCGCCACCGCCACCGCCAGGCGCAGTGGTCACGACCGCTCATCGAGGACCAGACGTCATATTTTTAATATAGGCGTGGGCATTGGGAGACAGTACCGCCCCCCCCAAAAAAACGTTCGAGAGGGATCCCGTAGTCCTACGTAATAAAACATTTTTTTTTCCGTAAATATGATAAATTCATGATTCCTCCCTTTTTAAAGCTGACAAGTTGGGGAATCGATACATGTCATTTGGAGAGGATGCTCTGCAACTTGTGTAAGCAACTTACATATTATTAGTACTAGTATTAAATACTAATAATTAATTATAATAATTAACTAAAATATTAGTATTATAAATAATTCTAATAATTAATTTTTATTGTTACTCTGAAACTTATGTTATTAATTTACTAGTAAAATGAGTCGTTTGTAAATAAAAAGTAATCGAAAGGGGGGCTTAGTTTCAGGAATGTAGGTGGTTCCCCTCCTGTTTTAGGCTGCGCACACCTATGGTTTTTGAGATTGTATCCTTCTCATACAAATGAGAATTGGAGCATCCCAATGATATTTCCCTAAATGACTGGTTTTAAATATTATAGTATGTTAAAATGCCTAAATGCTGCGTACAGATGACGTAGAAACGTTAGAAATTTTCTATTGATTGATTGTTAGTCAGGCGCGTTCAGGCGCGTCAACTGCTAAAGTTCCGTAAGTGTAGTGCCTTTTTTCCTCGGGAGTTAGCGGTGATCTTATGACTCTTTGTAAACGCGATGTCCCGGAATCAGTTGAAACATGTGTTCCTTTAAAACAAATATCAGTGATTATTATTTTATGTGATCTACTACTTTTCTAAATTAAGGTGAATAGCAGGAATTCTGATATAGTCTACTACAACATACATCTCCAGATATTGGTAAATATAAAACATTTCAATTACATTTTCAAAAATATGCTTTAATCTGTGTGTGAGAGTTAATGCATTGCTATAGAATGTGTTAACCTCCCTCGTTTCTTAGTTTCAGAGAAAAAGTGCATGAAAAAGAGCATGAAAAAGGACATGAAAAAGGACATGAAAATGTTAGAGATGTTTACGATATTGTAGTAGGATCAGTTTTAGTACTGAATAAGACCGAAAGATGTACCAGGAAAACGAAATGTTGCAACTTCTATTCTCGATACGATATGTGTTCAAGATAATTTTGTCATAAGCGCTGAGTGGATGAGGGAAACTAGCTGAGGAATGTGTTCGAGTGGAGGCCGCTGGAGGAAGAACTCTAGAGGGAGGGAGAACCAGGAAATAATGGGAGGATAATGCAAATTAATTAAACCAACGAGAAAGTGACTGGAAAGGAAAAGTTAAATTCAATTTATAGTACCTACGAAAACTACACGTACTACAACAGCACGTCCTTTCTCGCCTGTTAAGTAACGTTACGTAATATTATAATATCACAATTTCCGACTTGTTATCAAATCTCAGTCATCAGTTGTAAAACTCATTACTAATGGTTGCGCTTTAGGATCTCAAACGAATTCTATTTTAAAGCAAACATATCAATACAAATTCGAAAGTCCAAAACTTCTAGAAACATTGCCCAAGAATGAAGAAGGAAAATTTGAAAAATTCAAACTGTCATGTCCCGGTGTTGCTATGTTTTGCGACCTGATATCTCGTGAAGAATTTCACAAAAGAAACGCTGGAAATTCGAATTTACAATTTAAAAGATTTATATTGCACTTTTGTAGAATTTTTTTTAAAATTGCGAAAATACAGAGATTACGCCAAAAATAAAACATACACCGTTTTTATAACCGTATTTTGCTCTATTCGAGAATAAAAAATGGAGCCGTTCATGAGGATATATTTGAAAAATTGCCTGCACGAGTATTTCACACAAAATTACGCAATAACTAATCAGGCTTTTGAAAAATTGTATATGATCTTACATTTAAAGAGCTGTCTTTGATAAACAGATTTCACTAAGAGAACTCCCTATCTTAAATATTGTAATAGTAGGAAGAAGTCGAAAAAGAAATGTGAACTTCCAATTTTCGAAAATTTAGAGTTGTCAGAGAAAATGTGACCTGCGCAGTTTTTAAGCGTCTTGTCCGAGGTAAATATTGATTAAACAAATTTGAGTCTTGTTGAAAACGTTTGAAACTGTTGTTAAGGCGCCATGTAAGGTGCGTCCCAAAATCAAAATATTCATTTCAAATAAGCAGGGCTTCAACTACGGGCAGACCTGTGGTGGAATATCAAATTTGGAGAAACTCCTAACGGTTTACACTCTAGCGTTGCACACTGATGGACGGACTGACGGACGGACGTTTTGCCGTCAGCCATTTTTGCGGTATCTTACACCCACAAAATGTGGATTCTGGGAACATAACGTGTTAGTGAAAGTAATTTTCTGTAAACAGATGGCAAAATTATTAGACTAGAGTTATTGAATGAGACAAAAATACATTTGGTACCATAAATCTTGTCAACAAAATGTGTGAACAGGTTTTTTATGTTTTATAAATATGCCCTTATTCATAATTAACATATTTTTTGTTAGTTATGTCGAAAGTCAATTTTTAATCCATTCTTTTAATTTAAGACTTATGTTTCCAGATGTGACTGTTGTTTTATTAGCTAGTTTTCATGGCCTTCTTTCCTTCAGTTTCTTTAACTATGAATTATGCATTTTCTATTCCGCTTCTAGCCGGTTTGCTAACACTACAACTTAACTGATGCCTCTGACGGCAATTTTCATGTTTAAAAACTTTTGTTTATCTTCATTGATTGTTAGTGATTCCGGGCGCGTCAACTACTAGGGTCACTAGTCCCGTAAGTGTAGTGCGTTTTTGTTTTGTTTTTTGTTCGAGAAGTGGCGGTGGTCATCCCCAATCAGTTTTCCCCAACCAGGTATCTCCCACCAGCGGGGCACCGCCCCAGCTGGGACAAGCTCTAAGCTTCCGCCCTGTCTCCTGGCATGTGTGGTAGTGTAGTAAATGTTAGTGTGTGTGTATAAGCAGAGCGGTTCGTTTCCCGTTTGTTACGGTACTGCTCCGGCATTTGCCTGGTGTTAATCGGAGAAACCACGAAAAACCACCGATGTGAGTAGCCGGTCACTAGAATTCTCCTCCAGACAGTACGCAATGACTATATGAGGGATGTGAAGAGGTCAGGAAACTATCGTATCTTCTGCACTATTTCAAACAATAAATACAACTTTAAATTTCTAATTCAGGAAGATTTGTGTACGGGAGTTAAACCAAACATTTTTCATTTTATACAGATCGAGAACAGTTTATAAATTTATTGAGCATGACGAGTACTATATTATCAAGTAATATGTACGAGATGACCTGAAAAGATTCCAACGCGCTACTATCAGTAACAAGTGGTCACTGGACTGTAGCGATGGAAATATCATATAGTGTAGGTACTGTACTTTAATTTCCGCACTTTTGTACATTAATTAAATATTCAAATACAACATTTGTTTTTCAAAATTGCGTTTAATTATTTTTCTCGTGATTTAATCATCTTCTTGCTTGTCTCTTCGTACGCTATGTTCTCGGAAAACCTTGTACACGCTGAGATTCTTTGAAATTAAACGTTTTCCCTGACTCTTGTTTCTTCCCATTTGCATTAGAAAAAATAAATTTCTACAACATGAAAAATATGGACAGATAATGATATTCCTATTTCCCAGAATGAAAAACAGGCGAAACGATGTTTTTAATATTGCATGTTGACGAGTACAAAACAAGAAATATTTTTGTTTCCTGAAACACTTTTTCCTCCACAGGTCATCATGAGTATGGTTCACGCTTTGAGGCCGTAACTGCATAAATACCATTGGTTTTGGCACAACTGTTCGTGCGCCCCACCCCCCTTGATATGCGATTGCTATAAAAAGTAAATTCATCACAGAAAGAAATGGATAGTCAAAAAATTTGTTAAAATACATTTGCGATAAGAAAGCATTAACACCTTAGGAACAAGACTTTTAACAATCCGACAGAGATCGTTTCAATTAAGAAGTTGAAAAGAAAGGAAGAGAAGACACAAAAGGCGATAAAAACTGAAAACCATAGCCAGGAACGGAAAGAAAGATAGTAAGAGAGAACGAAAGAAAGACGCACAAAGGTAAAAAGATTTAGAAAGGTAGAAGGACATAAGTAGAAAAGCAGAAAGACGAGGATAGATAAAAAGATGTATATAGTTAGGAAGACTATGTAGGTAAAAAAACGTACAAAGGAAGGAAGATAACAAAATGCCGCTAATATCTTCATGAGCGGGCAACGCGGAGTAGAATCGCTGCATCCCCTTTTCACTGCGGGTAGGCGCTGCCGGCCCGCGGGGGGGGGGGGTCAGTGGGAGTCCGACGGCAGCCAGCGCGGCGCGGCCGCTCCCCACACGTGACGACGTCACGTAACTCCTACGTAACCCGCGCGCCCCCGCCCTCCCGCTCCCCGCCCTGCCACTCCGCCCTACATCCGGTCACCTCTTCGCCCGCAACTGATGATGAAATCGCAGCCGAAATCAACTGCTTCTCGGAAACCGGGTGGCCAGAGAAATTCCATACAATTTTTGAAATTTCAGGAGAAAATCTTCTGGAAGAAACATGACATGTTTGAAATTAGGTTGGAAAACTAGTAAATTAGGTATTTAAAAGATAAGTAGTAAATTTAGAACTTACAAATGCAGTATTACTTTTTCTATGTCTTTCGTTGTATTTTGATTTAAAGAGTGCTGATATAGTGTCCTTAAGAATATACACATTAAAATATTTTTTTAAATTTTCGGTCAACCTTTAAGCACAGTGCCACTCTTATTCCATTCCGTAAATGTCCGGATATTTTATTTCACATGTATCGGTATTTGCAAATATTCTACAGGAGGAAACCCCCTCTAGAGTAGTATTTCATGATTGAAATGTACGATTAATACCTTCAGACGTTAAAAGTGAAAAAAATGTGAAGAGTTCCAATTCCAGAGTGGGTCAATATTTTTCACAGTTCAAAGCCATTTTTACGGATTCAAGTAGAACCACAACATTAAGTAACACAATACAAGACCCAATGTGCTCTCCTGTCATCACTAGTTAATTTTATTACTATTCCTCACAACCAATGTTTTATGTATAAGAGCGCTGTAGTTATTAAATTATCATTTATAATATTAATCGTAAAGGCGACATTTTATTTTGCGAGTAGGAAATGTTGCGACATGAGTTCTAGACGCTGAGTATATAAATCAGCTAATTGAGCACCATGTGACATTATGATTAGTTCTCTTACATGGAATAATTAGCTTCACTGTTTTGAGACAACGTAAAATTTCATTTACAACTGATATCTAATAAAAATCAGTTATTACTCGAGACTACTAAAAACACGTTAGTTATTAGAGTTAGAGATTACAAGAGAAAAATATGTACAAACTAGTGGTGCTTCCAACGCACATACTTTCTCGCACTGCTTCTACGCGGTCCTAAATGCTACTCCACTGCTTCATAAACCAGCAAAAGTCTTTTCTTACCAGAAATTTTTTTTCCGTTCCGAGACCCGAAATCCGATCCTCAAAGTTAACGAACCGGCACTTATACCACTACGCCAAACTACCACCGTATGGGTCGAACAGAGCCATAAAAAGAATCGAACCGACCAATAAAACGGTAAATGCATGATAAACAAACAATTGATACGATGGTAAAATACGATTTACAAATCCAAGAAGAAACGTAAAAAATTGTTGTATGTTAAAAACTCGAAAAAATATATACAGACACTTCGAGTTCATCTATCGTAATTATCAATATTTGTGATTCAAATGGCTTCACATGGTTTTCAATAAAGTTTTTAGTATTCTCAATTATTTCCTGTGACAATAGAGAATTTTGACAACTAATATGCCCCGACCAGGACTCGAACCGGCGCTTCCCTCCGAAAAGTTGTGCCAATTATCGCTGATTAACGACTGCGACCAAAATGGCTCGGCATGACGTTTACACTTGAAAAATAGTAATAGCGTATGGTGGTTTCATTTCTAGCATTAAGAAGCTGAAAAATCTAGAGAATGTGAAACAAAATGTCTTTGGGCGCCCAAAGAAGATATCTCGGAAGATTATCATTCATAACAGAAAACCTAGTTCAAACTATAGAGATTAGAAAACTAAGTTCTGCGAGAAAGTCTGCGCCATTCTATTGCACCACTAGTTTTCTAAATTTAGAAACACGTTTCATCCGTTTTTTCCTCACCAGACTTCAGCTACAAGAGTTTTTCTGGCGAACATTAGTCGTTTTCCGGCGCACGATTACATAACTTTCTCTTCTTACGAAGTATTCGTAAGGCGAGAAGGTAAAAAGCAAATTAATAACGATTTTGGAACTATTAGGGTTATCTAACTTGTTCTTATGCGTAATTATTATATTTTATTTACATTTAATGTTGATATATTCCTTTTGTACTGAAATCGGTTTATACAGATGCACAGAACGACGAACAATTGATACGATGGTATATGCGCTTTGCAACTCCAAGAAGAGATGTGAAAAATTGTTAAAAATTTGAAAATTACATACAGACACTTCCAGTTCATTTATCGTAATTATCAATATTTGTGATTTGAATGCCTTCACGTGGTTTTTAATCATGTTTCTGGAATTCTCAATTATTTCCTGTAACAGAGAATTTTGATAAATAATATTCCTCGACCAGGACTCGAACCAGCGAAGCTTTCCTAGGAAGCGCTGCGCCGATGCACCCAATTATCGGGCACCGCTACATTCCCTCTGCTTGACTCTTACACTTATATAATAGTAATAGTGTATGGTGGCTTCATTTCTAGCATTAGGAAGCCGAAAAATCCAGAGATTGTGAAACAAAATGTCCTTTGGGCGCCCAAAGAAGTTATTTCGGAAGATTATCATTCATAAGAGAGAAACTGGTTCAAACTATAGATATTAGAAAAATAAGTTCTGCGAGAAGGTCTGTGCCATTCTATAGCACCACTAGTTTATGTATTTATTTACAGTCCATTATTATGCACGTGGAGAAAATTTAAAGAAAAAATTAGAGTGGTTTTTGAGAAGTTTCTTTTTGTAATTTTGAAGCGAAGATTACACAAAAACGACTAGTTTTCTCAGAAAATTCTACATAACCTTTTTTAAGCATCTAATTTTGTACAAGAGTTTTTTTAAAGTAAAAATCACTATCTACAATTTTGTAGTTTAAAAAACACTTTTTTGCAATTTTAAAAAAAGCAAGAAATTCCCAGAAGTAGGACTAAGGCCATATTTTTTAACGTCCTTCATTACATAAGTGAAGAAAATTTAAAGAAAAAAATTAGGGCGGTTTTTGAGAAAATTTTTTTTGTAAATTTGAGTCGCAATTTTTGCAAAAACTACTCGTTTTTTCAAAAAATGGTACATGGCCTTATTTAAAATGCTAATTTTAAACCGAATTTTTAACCGACTTAGTTTGAGGTAAAATTCTCTATCTTCAATTATGCAGTTTTAAAACGTTTTTTACATTTTCGAAAAATTGGGTATATCAACGAAAATGATACCTACATCATTCCCTTAAACGTCCTTTGCACTATTCAACAAAAAAATATAATAAAAAAATTTTGAGCCATTTTCTTTTAACTTTGAAAATCTCAAAATGGATTTTATGTAAAGTACCCTCAAATATTAAAATATCGGTTTCAAATTCCAGGGGCTTTGAGACGAGTAAAAACGATCGGGCAATATCAATTTTGAAGAAAATCGGCTGAACGGTCTAGGCGCTAGCGTTGACTATAGACGGGCAGACGGACGTTTTGCCGTCAGTCGATTTTGCAGTATCAAGAAGCAACAAAACATGGATTTTAACTACACCACGAGGTAGAGGATTTATTTTCCTAAATTTAGCAACAGGTTTTATCCACTTTTTCCTCACCAGACTCCAGCTATAAGAGTTTTTCTGGCTAAAATTAGCCGTTTCCCGGCGCACGATTACATAACTTTCTCTTCTTACGAAGTATTCGTATGGTGAGAAAGTAAAAATGTGAAATGAAAACAGTAAGAATATGTAAAAAATATGAAAAATCGGCTATAAGGTAAAATATTAAAATACACTAATTATAAAACACATTTATATAATACGAAATTACATTCATAAAAAAATTCCTAAACAAATTTTAAAAATAAAACAGACTATTTAAAAATGATTTAGAGAGCATAAGTTGAGGCACACTTTGCATCATACAATTTTCCTGCCCGTCAAAGCTTCCAGGACCGTAGTTTAGCAACCAGACTAGAAGCCATCGCACAAACTGGCGATATCTACGACCAGCAAACAATCACTACAGCTTGTAGCTTTCTCATGGAAGTGTGACACGTCGGCGATCACCAATGTTTCTCGGAAATTGGGGTTGACGATCATGAAACGTCAGTGAAACTTTTCACATCTATAGGTGAAAATGATTTCAGTTACTAACATGCAATTCCAGCCGCAGAGATAACTAAAGCAACGCGCCGGACTGTGAAAATATCCGACCGCGTCCTCACGTCCCTCGAGTCGACAGCACTCGATGTCAGTAATAATGTAGGACAAAAATCTGATTTAAAAAGGACTTCTTTTCATAAAAATATGTAAAAAAATTGAATAAAATTGATAGAATTAAAAATATCTTGTAAAAATAGCAAAATATGTAAAATATGTAATATAGTACGAAATATTTAAAATTATGTAACATAAAAATGAACATTTTGTTGAGACGGCGACGATTCGTCAAGATCACGGTTTTGAGAACGGCAAGTAGAAAGGCAAAAAATACTTAATTACGTACAAATTCGGTTCCTAGTTATTACATATAATTGTTCCATTATATAAGAGTTACTCAACCTGACGATGGGACAAATAAGGGTCTGAAACGTTGCGAAAATAATATGTAATGACTAACTGATATGTAATAAAGATCAGTTATGAATGAAATTTTAAGTTGTCTCAAAACAGTGAATCTATTGCACATAGGTAACTTCCCATTCATTATTATTGATTGAGATTAGTTGTAGCTGATCAGATGGAGAATTTTTTTCTTTGTTTCAATCACAGTTTTATCTGAACAGTGTGTCACTTTTAACACTACCGCTAAACACTGAGCTTTTAGGGCATGCCCTAAAAGCCCGCTTTTACTAGAGGCCGTCTAAAAACACTATTTTCGTCTTGTTAGCGTGAAAACAATACGCCATTGGGTGACAAATTCCTCCGTTGTCACTTGAGCAGCGAAAGGCAAAACAAAAGGATGTTACTTCTTACTTTTTAGCTCGTCATTCGCCACCTCGTTGACAATTATGAGCGATGAAATAAAGTCTCGTTGTATATAAAATTAACTCAAAAAAAAGTCCCAATAGTCTAGGTAATGAAAATCATCAATTGATGAATCAAATCCCAAATAGGACATAGCTTAAAATACAACCTCATATTACTAATACCAAGAAAATCCAGAAATTGAAAGAAAACTATAGATTACGGCAATGTGAGAGCTACCTCTGATTTTGCTACATACCAAGGAACTTGTGAAAATCCAAAAACATCTGTATCACTTAATTTACAATGCGCGCAGAAATTGAAAGAATTATCCCCTGGCCTGCTTCATATAATTATGTAAGGAAATATAAGGAAACGAACGCATCTTTATAACTGGTTATATTAATTCACATGATATTCCCAACTTAGAGTTGATACGTTAGTTTTAGAGTTTTGAATTTGACAGTCTGAAATGTTGGAACATTTATACTTCCGTGTGAGTATATCTCTTTCATAGAAGAGGAAACTTACAATTTTGTTTCTGGGGTTTCACAACCACTGCCACATCCCTCATTTCCGATTTAAGTCATAGACTTTATATCTCGCGCGATAGGACGTTCGATGTGCCGTAGGGGGTACGTCCATAGTCCGGCCCTTAGAAAGGGAGAGGCTTAGGAATGGAAGGAATCTGCACCATTATTCAAGATCCCGCCTGCAAATGATCAGAAGAATTCACGGATACGACCGATCAAAGTAGAAGTAGGCACAGGCGAATTCTTCGATCAGAAGACGGCAGGCTTCGGCGAAGATTCATTTTCAAAACGTGACATTATTTCGACTATCGTGCCGGTACAAAGGAAACAGTAGAGAACGCATTTTTGATTCGAAAAGTATGATATTGTACTTGTTTTCAGTCACTGTGTAACAAATGAATCTCCAAGAAATTATGCTGTCAGCTACGTCTCCATTTTCTGACCAGGAAACAATGATACCTTCGCGTTCAGCCAATGCAGATGTACATTCTCTCTTCCTCTATCCCAGCTCAAGGGTAACCATTCATGCTAGTCTCAATAAACGCACAGCCCGCAGGCCGTGTGCTGCCCGCCCCACCCCCGTGACATGACGGCGGCCGCCACGCGTTTTTCACCCCCAGCTTGTTACAGGGTGTTTATACACGCGGCTCTAATAAATTGTTCGTTATTTACTTTCTGGTTTTAAACGCGTTCCGCCGGAGCGGAAATCAAACAAATAAACGGGAAACCTGGGCTCGCCAAATAAATTAACTCCTACGCCACCAGCGAAGCGAGCGCGCTCATGTGCTGGCGGTCGCTGGCTGAACTACCAATGCCTTCTCTCGGCTTGGAGTCGATTGGATGAGAGGGGAATAAGCGAAGTCAGTAATTTGCTGCTAATGTATGTAGCATTCGAAGCTTCTTATGGAAATAGATAATTATGTACTAGTATTTCTATCCCTATTATCTATATATTTACAGTGCTAAATATTTTTGTTTAAAAAATTGTTGATTATTTCTTGTTTTCGGGCCCATTAACTTCTATGGTTATCCTGTTGCTGTGTTCTTCCCCCGCTGGATAGTAAGATTCGGCACACACAACGTCGGCTGGCGGGATTTTGCCAACCAGGGATCTCTCATTCCAGTCGGGACAAGCTTTAAGTTCCCGGCATATGTAGGAGTGCATTGCGTATAAGTGTGCGTGCGTGTATGCGTTTGTGTGTTTGTGTGGTGTGTAAGGATTGAGGATAGAACAAGGAAGAGGAAGAATTGCGCTTGGTCCGTGACTAGTTTATTAGGGTACTGATCCAACATTCCCGTGAAGTTGATCGGAGAAACCACGAAAAACTATCTAACAGAGCATGCGGCATCTATTATAGAATTATCTCCCAGGCAATGGCTGAATTTAATATAGCTATCTATATCTAGTTTTGAAAATCCTTCCACTCTCGGGACTCGAATTGAAAGTCCTCCCGTTCAGAGACACTCCACCTACGCTGGTGGTTAAAAAGAAAGAAATTTGAGCTTTCTGCACAACCATATTTTGTGATTTTTGCTTTAAATGGAAGGTAGTGGACCCCAGATTAGTTGTCGCTTGCTGGTATCGACCAGTTTTTAAACACTAAATTTTAATAATATTTTAAAATTAATAGAATTTACGTTAATCTGTTCCTTACTTCTCTGTCCGTTGTCACGTCTGTTGTGCGGGTTGCAATCAAAGAGTATCTACACTCAGTGCACTAATTAATTGGGGCGAACTAAATGCCTCATTCGGGGACGTTGAAAATACTTTTTATTATTATTATTATTATTATTATTATTATTATTATTATTACTCCTCTAATTTATAACTAAAGGTGTTATGAGTCGGTTGCATGTAAAATCACTTCCAGATGGCGACAAGTTTTCTAAAGAGCAGATCTAAAAACTGTCGGTGCCTCAAATATGAACTGTTCACACACACACACTCACAAATAAAGCAATGTCTTGCCCTTCCGAGTATTTTGAATGACTTGGAAGTTTAGCTAAGTTCTTACACAAATTTTGCGGAACAAATCCCAGAGTTCCAATAACTATCGGGACAACCTATGCTTTTACGCCCCACATTTGGTTGATCTGGATTTCCAAACTCTTGTATATAACACGTTTCTCTGCTTGCTTGGTTACAACGTTTTGATCTTACGGCACAGCAACTTCTACGAGTAGGCACGATTTTTTCTTCAAATTCCGGATAACAATATCCAGTTTGTTTGCCGCTATCGTGCGACCAGTTTGAATTTATTGGTCGTATAATATTGTATAGAGTTCAACAGACGCCACCGGTTTTAGTGAGTGTGGAACATGTGAACTTGGAACATGTGTTTGGAACTTCGAGGGCGGAACGGTTCTGCCAATGGAGGTCTTTTCAAGCACCCTGTCGTGACTTTTTAAGTATTCTGTCTTTGCTAGAATTGGACAAGCTGAGACAATATGATCAGTTGTTTCTACTCGTCCCTTGCAAATGCGGTATTTATCATCTTGGGAAATTTTGAGAACTGCTTCATTACAATGTCGTGTTCTCAACTCCTGATCTTGCTCAGCTTTTACAACTGCTTCATTCTTCTCCTTTTAAACCTCATAAATTATTTATTTTTATTGACGTGCACCTTGTCCATTCTTCTTAAATATTGTCCGTGGAGTGGTTTGTCTCTCCACGATTTCCTTAACATTTGTTGTGTCTCACATTTCATGGTAAGTACCATCAGAAATTCAGTGTCAGTGTTATTCTGCGTGCCTTACATAGTCTTATTCGCAATGCTACTTGCTACACTTACAATGTCTCTGTTTCCAACACTTGGTCAGATTTAATGACGTGCCTCATTAGTGGGTCACCTTGACCATTTATTACTATTTATTATTATTACTATTATTATAAACATTCCCTTTGTACATTAAAGAAAACATTAGGAAAACTTTCCAATTCCAAATCAAGGAAAATCGAAACGATTGAGAATGAGAACTTAAATTATCAAGTAAATTAAATTTTATATTTCTCTGTAATGTTTTAATTACGAAAATGTTTTTTTTTTTTGAAATTATAATGCAAAGATACAAATTTCTTTACCACCAGGAATATGAACGAAATTTCACTTCACTTACCTTTTGTGATAGCCATGTGCAATATTGATAAGTGAGAGAGCACTTACTTATTTTATTTTATTGTTGAAACCTTTTAATTGGCATTTCCAGGCGTGTCAACTGCTACAGCCATTACTTTAGTTAGTGAAGTGAACCTTTTATTCCAGAAGGTGTCGGTGTTCCTCTCTGATTGGATGATGAGATCTGGAACCGACCTACATGTCGTCTTAGGAGGATTTCCCCTCCAGATCTTTCCCCGAAGGGGATTCCGCTCCAGCCGGGACAAGCTTTCAGCTCTAAGCTGCCTGGAATGTTCTATGAGAAGTAGTAAATGTTACAATTATAAAGGAGTTATAAGACAAACTTATTAATTAAGAAATAAATTAAAGATTATAATATTTCTTTGCAAATAACATTACATAACATCAATTCAAAATCAGCCCATCATGCTGGGTTTTGAGATCGAAGTACATTGTAAGAAATTTTACCGCAAAATATAAACCTTTTAAGATCAAGTTTCTCCTGGCGCTCTTGAGAGGTTTTAAAATGTATTTGATCCCTTATTTGTGAAAATATCCCTTAGTACTTTTACTATATGACAGGCTTTTGTTCAACGACTCTCAACATATGTAAATGCATACCAGAGAAACGACTCACCAGTTTTAAAATCTGCCCATCCACATATTCATATAACTTGAAGATTTTTTTATTGGTTGTGCGAAGCGTCTGCGCTCCGCCCGCCGATTCCGCATCCTCGTGCGGGCGGACGTGGGCGGCCGTGCCAGGGGCGGGCGGGGCGGGGCGGGGCAGCGGGCAGTGTGGGGAGGCGGGCGGGCGGATGGGCGGCCGGCCGGCCTTGCCAGGGGCGAGCGGGCGGGCGAGCGAGCGGGCGGGCAAGCGGGCGGGCGGGCGAGCGGAGCGGGTGGGCGAGCGAGGGGGCGGGCGGGCGGGCGCGGGCGGCCGTCCCAGGGGCGGGCGGGCGCTTTTTCGGCGCGTCGCGCTCGTCGCCTGCCACGAGAAGCGGCAGTTAGCGCCGCCCGGTGCGCCCGCGACCCCGCGCAAGAAGCGGCGGCGTATCCTGTCAACCGCTGCCGCCTCGCGCAGTAATTCCACCAGGATGCGCGGTTTAGGAATTAAGGTTTTTACTCGCAGGAAAGAACTCAATGACACGGCGGAGAGGTTATGGGCAACCTTCGATGATTGTCATAAGTGAATTATGATAATACTAACAATAATACCAAACTTAACATAATTAAAATTATTATTATAATTAACACTACAACAACAAATATTAAATAAATACAATTCAGGTTCAAAATCAACTTAAGCAATGAAGATTAACTACTTTTTAATTACACTTTGTTATAGTACATTACACATTAAAAATCAAATATTCAAATATTTTTGTGCATCCCCAGCATTTGTTTCAGTCTTCCTGTTTTTAAATCGCAACTTAGATGTTATTCGATATAATGAGTTGAATCCAGGCATGTGGTTCAAAAAGGTATCCATAGATCGCACTTCAAGCACGGTCCTCTGGCAGCGTAGAGCCCACCTCATCGATTAACTTTACGAAAACAACGCCCCATATGTTCGATTTAATTTAAAGCAATCTTTAAATACTCCTGATACTAATATGTACAAAGTGTGAAAATCGGAGCAAAATTGGTGGAGAATTTTTGCCCCTATATGCAAAGACTTACATTACACACATTTCCTTTTATTTATGTATATATTAGCATATAATATTTTGAATTTTATCATTATAGATTAATGTGATAGAATTTAGGCCAAGGCGATGAAATTTAAATAAAATATCAAGATGTAATAATTTTTATAGCTTCCAGAAATTCAAATACATTGGAAATGAGAAATTAACGATGCTCTTGACCTGGGAAAACCTTCCCTAATACGACTGACTCTTATTCCTGGCACGTCAGAAAGGTCTAATCGCAGACACTAGATGACTCAAAGCATATTAATGTATTCTGATGTGAAATATTGTTCGAAATGCACTAGTAGTATATGAGTGTGAAGGCAATAACTTTTCTCTGTTACCATAATGACCATTTTATTTTCTCCTTATCCAAATGTTGAATAACGAATTTGATTTTTCACTGTATTGTAATGACGTCCGAAAGAATTACATGATCATGTTTTTTCACTTCAAAGAAGGCTTACTACATTTTAGGGTGTGAAAATTTTTAAACTCGGCCATATTTATTATCAGTAAATAGTTACATCGAATTATTGGGTAACAATTTTTT
This sequence comes from Acheta domesticus, assembly GCA_031308135.1. Classification (NCBI taxonomy): domain Eukaryota; kingdom Metazoa; phylum Arthropoda; class Insecta; order Orthoptera; family Gryllidae; genus Acheta; species Acheta domesticus. The sequence goes on from JAHLJT010004567.1 coordinate 79,950,031, forward strand.
GTCATTTAATTAATAATAGAGAAATAGATATTATGAAGAATTTTATATGAAAAATACATTCGTCAATTACTTCTCCATATAATGAAATGCAGTTTTCCTTTCTAATTCCGAGTTACAAGAGGCAGAATTTAAATTACGAGTACATTATATTCATCATGTATTGTTCACTTCATTTATTTATACATTGTGTACTTGAAATCAGTCTCAAATTATAATCTTCCTTCAGAGAGAGTTGACGTCATGTTAAACTGATGAGTACGCTAATGAACAAAGCGACGTAAAACGCAAAAAAATAAAAATAAAGTAAAGGCAAGGAAACGCGCGATGCACTCCCCCAGCTGCGGATGTGTGGGGGCGGCGCGGGGGCGGCGCGGAGCGCGGGTGGCCGTGGAGCCCGGAGGGGCGTCAGGGCAAGGCGACGACGCGGCCCGCCCCCGGGCGCGAAGCACGGACATCGCGCACGCGCCGCGCCAGACACCTGGGCGCCTGCGCGCGCCTCCGCCCCCGTCACTGCCACGTCCCCTCGCCCACTGCAACGTCTCCTCTTCCCTCACAGGAGTTTCTGTGCCTTCGCTTGCCAGCTCCAACGTGCCGGACCCCTGCGGCGTTTGCGTTGCCGTTGCTCCGCCGCACTCGCGGTATCTTTCAACTGCGTCAAGTCCGTTTCCACTCCGTCGCTTATTAACCTAGCCTGCTTCGCAGTTTAACACCTTAACAAATTGACTTCTCCCTTCCACTCAACTGTCCCCTCTCCCATCCACTCTTGTTGTCCCATCCGTGCCCCCGTCCTCTCCTTCCGCGTCCCCTCGTGCTCACGTTCCCTCGTTCTCGCGTTCCCTCATTCTCGCATCCCCTCGTTCACGCGTCCTCTCGTTCTCACTTCTCCTATCTCGCAATCCCACTCCGTCTCCCACTCTTGTTCCTCCGCCGTCCTTATCGCTGTTATCCCCGCCTCCCCGTCATGCAGTTCACGCTTCCCTATAGTGTCCATTCTCTCCAGCACCTCATCGTCCCGTTCATCTCTCTCTAAACAACTGCTTTCTCGCTGCTTCAAATGTTGGGACATTTTCAACTTTCCATCATCCCCTTCTTTTCGCCTCATATGCGAATGTTTTTCCTTACATTTTTGGATGGCACAATTCGTTATACTCGTACCTTTTCTTTTTCTTGTACTATCTATGATTTCTCTTGTTTTTTATCTTTCCAGTAATGCTTACAATACTGACTGTTTTTCTGCTTCCTCAATGTTCGTATTTTTAACTTTTAATGCGTGTAATTAGATGAGAAGCATTAAAATCCTAAAACAATTTTATAAACTCATTGGCAAACTGCTCTTCATATTGCTTCAAAATACAACACACTAATATGTAAACAACCATGTACAGGATTAAGGAAGTTAAAAAATAAATTGTGTTAATTATTTTACTGCGGCTTCCTTATTTCAATAGTTATAATTTTACTTATTAATATCAAATTGTATATTTCACTCATAATATGTTTTTTATAACTTCCTGTTTGTTTTCACATTTAATTCTTTTCTGTTTTCTCAACCCTAACTTATCTTCCTTCACTTCTGTTAAAGGTCGTCCTCATCTGTCAATTAAATATTAGTTATTCATCCGCAGCCTGTAATCCACGTAATTATTCCTTCTTTCCACCCCATTGTGCCGTCTCTCTCCGTTTTCTTTCTCCATCCACCCTCCGCCATTCGAGTTCCTCGCTCAAGCGAAGCAACTCTTTCCCCAAGACAAACCCAGTGACGTCGAATCCTTCATGGTGTTTACACAAGAAAATGCTTCCCCTCGACAGCGCTGCGGCTGGGGAAAGAGAGCCGTAATGAGAAATCTCGGTCCTCTGTCTTTCATCTCCTTAAGCCTCACGCCAGCGCCTTGGTTCCTCCTCCCTCTCACCCCTGCAGCCACCACTGTTGCCACGGGCGACTGGCTGTCTCCCGGCATTTTCGCCATCACACTTCCTAGAACCCCCATCCATCCGCCACCCCGCCACTCCATCAACCCTTCTTCTCGCCCACCCGCCACCTCTCCACCGAACTACCCCGCCTCCCAGACAACCTACTACCGCACCAAGCTCCGAATCCTGCCGGCCCGCCATCTCACCAACGAATCCCAAACAACCCATCATCATCCCATCATCATCCCAATGCTCTGCCATTCCGCCATGTCACCATCTCGCCACGCCACAAGCCCGCCAACCCATTACATCACCACTTGCCACGCTTCCTGCCACGCTGCCACCCCACTACTTCACCCCCGCCACTCGGCCTCGCCCCACTCCACCAACAGCAACCTTGCAGTTCCCTCAATACACATTCTCACAAGCCGCTAAGCTCCATGACGCACCACCACCACCATCACCATCACCACCACCACCATCACCACCACCACCACCACCACCCTCACAATCACCAACCCTTACACATGCCTTGTCTGTTTCCACGCTCCACAACTTCCCCCGTCTTCCCCCTCCTCCTTCTTCTTCTTTCTAACGGGTGCCGCTTCTCCGTCGCTTCATCTTCCTCGCCTCCTCCACCCTTTCGTGGCCCCATCCGCTGCCTCGGCCGCACTCTCCGTCCTCGCCGCCCCGCTGCGGCGACGGGCCTTGCGCGCCTGTAATCAATTTTCTCTCGCTTACTCAACGTCAGCTGATCGCTCACTCACCCGCCGGACCGCCTCTCCCGGCCGCCCTGGGCTAATGGGCCTGCGAGGTTACGGCGACGGACCTCCACCGCCTCCCCGCACTGACATCACACAGCCTGCTCCTCGCGGGCCACACAAAGTTGTTAAAAAAGACGGTGTTTGTGTTTTGTTTAAGAAGTTGAAAAGGTCTGATGAAGTGCTTACTCAGTCAGTCTGTTTCACTTTTGAAGTGCTGACAGCATATGGACGCAATAGGCATGCTTTGTTGACAACATCCTATCGACCTATTTGATTATTTGCGAACTGACACATTCATTTTAGTGTGCCAGAGAAGCTGGAGTTTAAATTGATTCTGATCACTAACGAGAATGTTTCTGACAGTGACATATTTAATTATAACATTCACTAAACTAATACTGTGATTTATGACGTATAATATTGAATGCTTTGTAAAAAGTATGAGGCCATGGCACATACGTAGACAATACACCATTTACTTTAATGAATACACAAAATTAATTCGAAAATAAAATCGAAGCCTGAAATGTATTCTCGTGCTGCGTAGAGTTTCAGCCCTGCATAATAACTTACAAAGTGGAAACACAATATTCGTGAAATATGTAACATAAGTTTCTTAGGTGAGCGAAGCAACCGCGGTCTGGTTACATATCTACTTAGGAATCCATATTTTGGAACATTTTACGAAGAATACGCAAAATGATTTTGTTCAACCTGGTACCGCATGGCTGAAATAGATTTACCTGGATACCTACTGATTTGTTTAAACTAAAGTTACGACGAAAGTCACGACTGAATTTCGAAAGTAACGTCCGGTTTCACCAAAATCTATTTAAGAATGACTTAGCAAAGTCATACTTAATTTTAAGACGCGTTTTAAGTCGTGTTTTGTTGTTCGTCGTTTCACCGCCCTCTTTAAAGCAATGCTTAGTCAAGTATAACTTAAATTCATTCGAGAGTTGGTTGGCTATGCTGGACCCTGGTGAACCAGCCAGTAAGCAGCCTCCCCTTGTCACGCACTTCCCAATCTCTACGTAACGCAGCGTAACGCTGCCTCAGACACCCTCCCTCCCCCAATAGCGTTACTTAATTTATGGATGACCTCCTAAGAACATTCTGGGTTGAAATAAAATCGATTTCCCCAGAAATATTGTGGAAATCCATATGGATGGGTAAAAATTGAGAAATTCTTCCTCATTAAAAGTGGAATTATTTTTCTCTACGACCATTTAATAACATACATATTCCTGCTGTATTTAATCGACGAATGACAGCGATTACACACCGTGTGGATTCCGGTTCGGAATTCACGGTCTGTCAACCAATCACATTCCTAGAATTGTCGGAATCCACGGGCAGAATTACATTCTCTTTGCAATTTGCAATACCGTTTTTTAAATAATTGCAGAATGCGGAAGGCCCAAAAGGACAAGCGGGGCAAGTGGGACAAAGTGGGGAAAGGAGGACGAAGAGGGTGTTCTTATCTGAAATGCATTCGAGGCCCGGAAGAACAATGTTCTTATTTGAATCGGGAGGATTAATGATGTTTGTTTTAACATTAGGCCATGAGGACCGATGTTTTTGTCTAAATTGCAGTTGTGGCCATGTGGCCAATGATAAAAATTGACTTAAGGTTGCTGTTTTGCATCTCTGGTAGTTCTGACGAAATGAGGTTTCAGATAAAAACAAAATGATTAGTGAAGAAATGAGGAAGTGAATGGCGGTAACTGAAATAAGTGATATTTTGCAGTTTTTAAATTGAATTTACTACATAGAAATTTGGGTGACAAATGAATACATAAATACAAAATAAAACACTGACCTTCCTTTGATGTATAACATGGTACAATACTTAAAGCTAAAATACAACCGTGCTTCCTGAGTTTAAGGTGAGAAGTTTGCAATTGTAGTTCCTTCCGTTCTGTGACGTAATGAAGTTGATGCACAAGAAATTATTTAACGTGTGGTCACAACACAATTCAGGTATAACTTGAACATTTACTGTAGTTGAAGTAGTTCAATATAACACGTTTTGTATAGACAATGATAAAAAACAATGTTTTGAGTGAATTTGTGAGCGCAAGGGCTCGCGTGCGTGTGCCCACAGAGGCGGCTGCCAGCCAGACTATGGGGCAGGCAAGTTGAATTTTTTCCGACGACACTGCGCTCTAGCGGCAGCAATCCGCAATAATCCGGTGATCGAAGTAGAAGTGAGTATTGCCGCGTGTACAGTGAAAATAGGTATATCGCACAGGATTCTCGAATTATACATACTATTAATATATATTATATTAGACATAATGCTAATAACTTGCAGTTTTCAACCAGTTGATGTCGGAATATTCCAACAGAAAAGTTTAAATTAATGGCAGAAAACTAGTATAAAGTTTTCATGTATATAGTGTAAAGGAAGTCCATGATGGGAATAAGACGGGTCTTATAATTTCTTTTAAGCAGCCATAGTTAGCCTGCAGTCCTAATGGGATAATTAAGAATGGTCAAGGATTTGAATTGTTGGAAACCAAGTGCCCTTACCAGTGGCGTATCTAGGGGGGGGGCAAGGGAGGCGGCGCCCCCCGGGTGACACCAATTAAAATATTTTATAGTTGGAATTATACTTGGAATTTAAATCATTTACTTAAAAATGTTATATATTAATGAAGACTATCTGATTTGGCTCTATTGTCAATAAAAAATGACATTGCAATAAGATAGATTTTCATGAAATTATAAATATGTTTGCTGCCCTAAAATCTCGTAAACAGGTTTTATAAATAACATTTGTTGATAAGTTATGTTTAATTGTAAAGTATTTATTTAAAAATTATATTGCAATTATTCTTAATTTCACAGAATTTTTTAATATACTATAAATAACTATTATGTGCAAATATGTTTGTATTTTTAATAAAATAATGTACAGTCTATGCAGCAATAGATATTTTCATACTTACTTTATGGGGTGAGGGTGACACCATTAGCTTTGCCCCAGGTGACACCAGCTGAAGCTACGCCGCTGGCCCTTACTCATGTAAACATGGTGCAGTAGTGTACATGGAAGAAAGAAATTGTACCTTTCCATATTTGGAATTTAATGAAAACGGTGATTTAAAGATAAAAGGTTCTCATGGTCATTATACTCGGCTTCAAGTATCTAAGCACATACTTGCAATACACATTTGTCATTTTTTTGTCTATTCATCAGTCGATCAAGTTCATATTCTTTTTCATCGGGATGAAGAATTTTAATCATCTATTATTCCCAAAATTGAAAATTTCTATTTTACTTGTTTTATTTCAGCTCATGAAGCTAAATTATGAATCTCAAAAATCGTTGTACCTGCCTAATTTAAGGACCATTTTGTTTGAACGAAGTTTACATGATAATCTATATTAGAGTGTTTTCTTTCGATTACACATTTCTTTACAATGTTATCACCTAAACCTAATAAAATTTAATTAAATTACTTATGACGCAGAAGCGGTTCTTTGTTATTTGCTAGATCACAGGCCATGTACATTATTTTGTCCACATGTGTCAATGCTCTCTTTCCCACTCGCGATTTGGAAAACAATAAAATTCCCAATTGAGGTTTTTTAATTTTGCTCAGTGAGGAACACAATTTCTTCCACCTTTCCTCTTCTTTTTATTCGGGGATTTACTCATTCAAGTTTTTCTTTCTATGCATCAATTTACTCGAATACTTGCACTCCAACATATACAACTTTACGGTGGAATGTAACTGCGGTCACCGAACAACTTATAACTTTCGCCACCAGATGTCACTTCGGGCGTTGCTTGTCTGCCCCATGGCTGCGAACAAGAGTAACGTATTTTCCGCCGCCCCCGGCCTGCGCTGTTGCCGGAGCGGTGTCGGCTCGGCGAGCGCTGGTTCGGCGTTGCCGCTTTGTCCGCACAGATTCTCGACGCGATTTGTAACAGAGGGTAAGGGGACAAAATGGGTCAATCGGGACAAAATTGGGAAGGAAAGGGCCAAATGGGGAATAGGGAACAAAGAAGATATTAGAAACTAGTGATGCTACAAGAACACATACTTTCCCGTATTATTGGAAGCAGCTAAGTAGAATTCCAATATTGCACTTTCTAACTTCATCTTCTTCTTAGCTATAATTTCATCTTTCATCTTAGCATCTTTCATCTTAGCTATTATTTGAAAACGTCCAATTCAACCAAGAAGCGATCAACCACGGTGTAAGATACGTAGGTGTGTTAACTAGCCGCCTTTGGGGCAAATTTACTGAAGCAGTTTGAGGCTAGTTCCTGGCTTGTCCGTACGATCGCATGATCGGTCTAGGTCGCAGAGTAAGATATACATCTCAAGATGAGATCTTAAACTGTGTCTGTTACACATTACACGACCAATCACGGCCTTGCCCAAATGAGACCCAAAGATCGCAGAACTTACATGCGAGAACTGTGAGAATTAGCCTCAAATAAGCTTCAGCTTTAGACTGGAAGTGATCACACCTATATATCTTACTAGTGCGAACAACTCACTGTTTCCATCGCAGTGTTGTCAAAACTATGTGAAATCCACAACTGCATAAAAATATAATACAAAAGTTTTGTAAACTTGTATTGGAAAAAGAAATGTGATACCATACATCTCTATCAAATCACAACAATGACACGTAATTCACAGAAATTCGCGAAAGCCGTATGGAATTCAATAGTTGCGTTCCTGCATTGCCGAGACTCCCTTAACGAGCTAGCAATTTTTATTCCCAATATTTGAAAAGACATAATTTCTTTCAAGATCAATGTGTAAATGTATAACAAATGATCAAATGTAAGAAACGAACAAAGAAATAATATACAAAATTGCAAATTCTAAATTACGACAGCTGTCCTAAGCGCAGTAAATTTACAGTGGGCTATTATGTTTGTCAAAAAATTATAGAAAAATACTCGTATTTTGAAAAAATTAAGTATGAATTATTTGAAAATGAAGTTTTGATGAATTCATTTAATTGAGGAACTAGTGGTGCTACAGAATGGCACAGACTTTCCCGTATTAGTTTTCTATTTCCTTGGGTCTTCGCTAGCTATTCGGAATTGCCACAAACTCTTTCTTGCCAGCTGAGATCTATCACCGTCAAAAGTACATTTTTTGGTTATTTTCTTAATTTTTCTGTTTCCTATTGGTAAACGGAAACATTAATTTTAGAATATTAAATAACACAAAAGCCTAGTCATAAATGGCAATTTTCTTTTAAAAATTATGTACCGTTTAAGAGAAAATGGCGTTTTAGCGCTACTAAAGATGCGAAATTTGAAGCTCATTTTCACAGAAAATGTTTGAGTTTTCAAAATACTTTATTTGAAGTTATTTGAAGAATTACACTCACAAATATAATAATGTTTACAAATTGCTGGTAATGTGCATATTGAAGATGTGAGAGATCTTTCAAAAAATACAATTATGTAATTTTTGAAAAAACAAAAAAACTCAAAATAAACTTTACGCTATACTAAAGAGTGTAATTAGCACTATCCCTTACAAAAGTTTGAAGAAAAAATTTGCAGCCATATATGAGAAAATGGCGCTTGAGCGTTTCTGAAAATGCGAAATTGTGAGCTACTTTGAGCAAAGAGAACGGTTGTGTTTTCGAGAAACTTTACTTGACATTATTTAAAGTAGATGTAGTCGTAAATATAATAATGTGAAAAAATCGCCGCTAATGTAGCGCGTGTTTACCGACGTAAATAAAAAAAATGTTCAATACCTATTCTGAATATTTCAAGGTCGTAGAGAAAGTATAGTCTTCTACTCGCGTATAATGGCTATTAATCACGCGTAGAAATTTACGACATGAGCTCCTACGTCACTCGTGTCGTGAACATCAATTCGTGAATAATAACTATCATTATGCGCTCGTTGAAGAATATACTAATATCTACTCCCCCATCTGTAATCTAGATTGCTTAGAGTGTTTTTTAGAAAATGTCTGTAATTGCATAAAAATGTTGCTGCCTTGACTGTGATGATGTTGGGATTCTATATTTATTTTGGTCTTTTGATATAGAATCTAATACTTTTATTAAGTAAATTCATAAGACTTGAACATAGAGAACGTAGAAATAATTTGTTTCTTTTAATCATGTTCCTTAAGGTGATTTTCTACAACCCACTTAAATTGTCTGTAAGTAATGATAAATCTGTAAATAGATTTAAAATAGATTTTCATTAGAGAAAGAAATCCACCGCCAACTATTCCACAAGAAGAAAATTGGTCGTCGCTGATCTCGTTGTTCTTCTTGCTTTCCTTAAATACATTTAAAAAAATGTTTAGGAAATCATTACAAATTATACAATTTATAAAAAGTAACTAGATATTCTGAATAAAAATTACAAAAGTTTCAAAAATATATAAAATAGTACTTGTTTTAGAAACTTTTGTAATTTATAATCAAAATATCTAGTTGTGATAAAAGATTCGTTTCTGTTAAAAACTACAATGTAATTTTAATAACTATAACAATATTCACATTTCTAAAATATTATTGTTCATAGTCAAATAACCAAATTCAATTTCGTTACAAAGCCAATTCGAATTTTAAAAATCCCTGCTACATACGCAATTTTTCCTCGTTGCGGAAAGCCCCGTGGTGCGATGCAGTTCGACCCGCGCGTTTGAACGCACAAGAAACAAGCGGCAGATTGCTGGTCCATCCGTTCTCCAATACTCGCCGCTGTAATTCAACGCCCTGGGCCGCCCAATCCCAATCCCCAAGACCGGGCGCGCCAACCGCGTTGCAGTGAATTTTGTCCCAGAAATTCGCGCAATAAAACACAATCGGCCCCTAATCGGCTTTGCGGCGTCGCGAGCGAAGAGCGTGGCGCGGCGCGGCGATGAACAGTGGCGGGGCGCAGGACGCTGCGGGGCCGAACGAGCCGGTCGGTGGGCAAGGGACACGCTCAGAGTGACGCAGTGTAGAAAATATTTTTGTATATAGAGCATGTTCTTTTGAAACTTTTGTAATTTGCATTTCACATTAAAAATGCATTTTGGAATATGTATTACTTTCTTGCCTATTACTTACGTAGTATAGAGAATGTTATGTAATAAAACGGGAAAATACGGCAGTTTTTCGTCAGAAAAAGTCGAATCTAAGGTGCCTGATTCCAAAAAAGGGAATAATTATTATTCATATATGTATTAAATTACTTTCTGACATATGTAGTTACAATCCACGTTTGGTGAGCGCTTGAAACCGAATTGTTGGTTTAGGACAGAACTCCTGTCTGTCCGTCTGTAATCTCTATCCGTCCAACAGTCTGCCAGTCTCTTTTTTTATTTCTATAAATAAATGTAAATTAAAAAATCTTTGTTTTTTGAAGAGCCTGCATTTTAAATATGTTCTGAAGCAGCCCTTGTCGTAAGGCTCAGGTAGGAGCGAGTGGGGAGTAACAAGGAGAAGAGGAAATAATTGCATTGAGGAACCCTGGAGGAAATTTCAGAGGGGGCTCAAAACTTACCAAAATTGTCAAGAATGTTATTTTTTAGAAGAGAATTAATATTGATTCATAGCAAACAACTCAAATATGTGGTATGAAATTCGACTGTTACTATAGGCGTTGAGCGAAATGGGATCCATTGGTTTGCGAACGGAAACGTCCTGTAGCTTGAAATGTTTTGATAATTGCTAGTTTCACTGATATTGAACGCTTTTGAAGTAACGAAGAGTCAATAGGTGGAAAGGAAAGTGTCCGTATTTGAGAAAACACGATAAAACCGTAAAATGTAGGATGGAAAGTGATATACATAAAAATATTTTACGGACAATGAATTAACGTCAATATTAGGTGAAAAAAAGATGTTAACTATAAACAATTACCATTTCATTCAAAATACAGCATCAATTGAACTATTAATTAAACATAATACAATGTACAATAATTGTACATTATTGTATCAAATAATGTTCTATTTCCGTCTTGTGATTTCTCGTTGCTTGTAATGAAATATAAAAAATAATGAATGTGAAGTGAGAGTACACAATCTGGAAAGTATAATGATCTACATCAGATTCCCTAAACTGCGCGATTTATATTTTTTTCTGGAAAAGTCTTTATCTGTTAAAAAGCAAACAACAGAGAAGCCGAAATACTTTCGAAAGACTTGTGATTAAATAGTTCTCTGTGAGATTTGGGCAGAAAGGGAGGTATTATCATCTGTAGGGCTCTCAAACTTCCAGTCTGTGTCTAAGTAGTAATACATTTTGTCAACCAGTGGCAGAGTAGTACACACAGAAATGTTTGTCGTAGATTCCTTATACCTACAGTTATGCTGCAGACACTTTTTACTTTTATCTCAGTGTCAGCCTGAAGAGACATTGGACTATCTGTCCGTTAGGACCGCCGAGCCCTTAATATGTAATGTGTCACGAACGTGAAATAAACTTTCACAGGTTTCGATCTCTTTGAGTGATAAAGAATCTATTTTGCTCTCAATACCAACATTGTTCCTTCATAAATTCAGTAAAATAAACTTCCTATCCGTATGTGAGTAACTGTGCATTCACGGATCCCCCTACGTATCACTTTCCGAGAAACGGCCCGCGAAGCAGTGCGCGCCTCGGAGGCGGAACCCATTTCGCGTCTGAGCGTCGCGTCGCGTCGCGTCGAGTCGCATTCAGGACCAGGGAGGCAGCGGCGTGTGAAATCCCTGATAGCCCCCGGCCGGGAAGCCGTGGCACGCGCCCCGCGCCCACCCTTTCGCCACGCCGCCCCTCCCCGCGCCACCCCCTCCGCCGCGCCCCAGGGGACATTATCCGCTGCGATCGGCGAGGGTCGTCGCCCCCTGCCACCCGCCGTCGCCCGTTGCCGCTCTCCCGCATCGCCCGCCTGCCTCACATGAGCGGAAGGCAGGAGTGTCAAGCTGACGCCCCTGGGTCGCATGCGACCCTCGATGAGAGCATTGTTCTCAAAACGGTGAAATAATATTCCACCTGGATGGAACATTGTGGGAACAGACTTTGATTTCAAAAAAATTGTATCAGGAGACAAGCATGGCACACTATCCGATAAAGGAGTTTTATTTAAAAATTGGAAACGAATCTAAAATGATTACGCACGAACACGTGTAATTAATACGTGATGGCAGTACTTCATTATTAAGAAATTACGTTCATTATTGCTTATGTTAATTCTTTTACATTATCTCATTGATCAAATATGTTTTATGAATTATAATTTCAACCAATACTCAAGTTTACATTGTTATAGTTGCTTAAAATGGGTGAATTTAAAAATAGATTTAATACAAATAATACTCTGCGTGTCGCATGTATTGCACCTCTCCACCTGCATTTTACACAGTATCCCTCGTCTGAAAGAAATTGCCACCCCTAGTGTAAGAGTCCGGGGAGGCGGGCGTCGCGTCGGTCGTCTTCGATCAGATGGCAGCGCTGATTTACGCGTGTGAGCTGGCGGTCGCAGGGTTGTGCTTGCGGTCTTCCAATTGCCAACGATCGCCCTGGCCGCTTTACAAATGGCCCGCCTCTGACAATTTCTCTTCATGGAGCGTACAATGCGAGGAACCTAATTTGGAAATCCCATGCCAGCAGCTATCTGTACGAACGTATTCAACATGAAAGATTTATTGTAAAAATCACGTTTGATGCGAATGGTTTTGGGATTTATGAACTACGCATTTTTAGACTTGAGTCTGGCACATGGTCATGTTTGTTTCTCCCTACCAAGTTAGGAAGTAAGACAAAGTAGATTTAGATTTGTTCGTAAGTACCTAATTTGTAATCCAGGCTGTAAGCGTTCAATGTAAATAGCATTTAAGAATAAATATGAAATGAATGCAATGTGAAGGATAGCTTCTTTTATTATTTTAAATTATGAGAGAATTCATAACGCTGTTTTTGTCGTTAACAAAATTATATGTGAATACATTTCATACTAATGCCATAATTTCTTTCAGAGAAAATCTCTTTCTTCCAAATTTAAGTTTTCTAACCAGGCAATTTGATCGTGAGGACATCAACATCACAAGGTAAAAAACTTCAAGTTCAGCAACACTTACTATCATTAAAAGTAACGTAATTAAAATCAAATCCTATAAATAATTGTTAATTAGATTTTGAATTGGCTGATCGAATTTTATAAATTATTTATTATGTATTTTTATGGATTTTGTACTTTACATACGGCAAGTGTTCGTCGTAGGGTCAGAAGAAGTTAGGAAGTCTGCTTTATTTCGTCATTTCACTGCTCATTTCCACGGTTCTCTGTACAAGCTTGCAACGAGTTTACACGTTTTACAATGTAAGTTTACACGTTTTACAATGCTTCAACCTAATATTTACCTATAACTTACTGTAAAATTAGTGTTACTTATTTGGAAAGTAGGTTGAAAGAAAGATTCCCTGAATAGAATAAACTCGGATAAAAATTTCCCACAATTTTGGTTTGGTTACTGTACGTGTGTGCTAACCACAACAATGTCACCACCCTAATTTATTAATTTAGTACAATTAATGGTTAACAAATCGAACACTTTTATGCAGTGGCGTAGTGTTATAATTTTTCTGGAAAAGCTCTACAGCATATTTACTTATTATTGATTGCCATATCTAAAAATAACACTCAGTTGAGATTTTGTTGAAACATCTAATCTCCAATAGTTCATTTATTAATATTATTATTATTACCCTATATCACGACTAAAGATGTTATGTGTCGGCTGAATATAAAATCTACTCCAGGTTGCAACCAGCTACCTAAGGAGCACATCTAGAGACGTGTCGGTGCCTCTACAACACTTACGCAAAATGTGGGCTGTTCCAAATAAAGCGATTTCTTGCACTTCCCAGTCTTTTGAATTGCCTGGGAGTTTAGACAAGTTCTTACTCAAATTTTGCGGAACAAATCCCAGAGCTCCAGTAACTATCGGGACGACCTGTGCTTTTACGCCCAACATTCGGCTGATTTCGATTTCCAAACTCTTGTATTCCACCTAGAGGAGTACATGACCTTGACGTTGGTGGTGGAGCTTGAGTACCCCCATGACCCGTTTTTTTTCTTCAGCATGCTCCATTACAAGAGTAATACTACATGCTTTGTTTTCTTTCTTATTCTTGGTTTGTACTTTTTTGTTATTAATTTTTTATTTACAATTTCAAGGATATTTTTACATTTTACAATTTCAAAAACGTTTTTACATTTGACAATTTTAAGGATATTTTTATATTTTACAATGACATTTATAAGAATTATAATAGTTATAAAATAGACGTTTTTTGGCTTATCCTAATTACATTTTCCCCCATGACCCTGAGAGCTATGCCGGCGGTAGCGTAGCTACTGGTAGGGCCTCCCTTGCCGGACAGGTCGAAGGAGAGGGATGAGACGAAGAAGTACTCCAGAATAGGACCTCTATGGCAGTCCCGACGAAGAAGACCTCCGCACAAACAGCTGTAACTCATGTCCGGGGTAACAAGGACAAAGTCTCTAATGTTCAGAAAAGGGCAGATGGAGCAGTCCCCCAAATGGGGTTAGTACGCATGGTGGTTTGTGATCAAGACAGCAGCCCTGTCAGATCACAATCCCGCGAAAGACTGGTAACCTTACCGGGAAAAATACTTACTCGAAAGCTTCAAGTGAAACAACAGGAAGGCCACTATAACAACTCTAGCAAGAATAAGGAGAAACGATTGGGTATAACGAATACATTAATTTTAGGTACATGGAATGTGAGAGGACTAAATAATAAAGAAGCAGAATTGGAGAGAGAGCTGAAAGCAAGGGATGTTAATATTGCAGTTATTGCGGAAACCAAAAAGAAGGGTAGAAGGACAAAAGATCTCTATGACTACACATTAATATACAGTGGAGTAGACTTAAATAAAAAAGCGTGCAGTGGGGTTGCTTTATTAATGAATTCAAAATGGAAAAATTAACATTTACACTATACGTATTACAGTAACTGGATACTTGAAACACGATTTCAAATTCCAAGAGGACATCCTAACTGTACTAGCAGTGTACGCACCAGAAGAAGGAAGAACAGACGACACTGACGCTTTTTATGAAACTCTTCAAATGAGTTTAGATAAATGTAACAAAAATTATTACATAATAATTGCAGGAGATTTAAACGCCCGAGTAGGAAAACAGATAATTACAAATGTTGTTGGCTGCTTTGGAGAAGAAACTATGAATAGAAATGGGCAAGAACTTAGGGAATTTGTTACTACTAACGATTTCAAAATCATGAATACGTTCTTCAGGAAAAAGGACATAAATAAATTTACCTGGAGCAATGGCACCACAAGATCGCTAATAGATTATGTTATAGCGAACAGAAAATTGGCACCACAAATTAGAGATATTCATGTTTACAGAGGCAGTGATATATCATCTGATCACTACTTGGTAGTCTCAAAGATCTCAATTATAGCCCAATGGAAGAAAATTGTGACAAAGCAACTTAAAAACGAAGAATCTATGATCAGAGATATTTACAAAGTCCATCTCTTAAGAGAAGAAGCATAAGAAATCTCTATCAAACACGCCTGAAACAAATAAACGCACATATACCTTTACAAGATGACATTAACGCAGAGTGGAGCAATATTGAAAATATTATAAACAGTGCAGCGTATGAAGCTATTGGTAAAAGGAATAAACACTGGAAAAGAAAAGGCCTAAAAGTTTGGAACGATGAGATTGCTGAAGCCACAAAGGAAAAGGAAAGTGCCTATCAAGGATTACTTCAGAAATCAACACAAGAGAGAAAAGAAAACTATATACGAAAAAGAAACCACGCAAAGCAATTAGTGAAAAAAGGTCACCAAGAATCATGGGACCTTTCCATCAGCACAATTGTCCGTGGTAGGCAGAATCTGGCTTACAGGATCATGAAAAATTTAAAATCAGAGAAAAAGGACAGAGCAGAGCTAAATGTAATAAAAAAAGATGACTGGATAAAATATTATAAAGATCTCCTATATGACCCAACTATAATCGGTGATGGTAAGTCACAATACAACAACCCTCAGATGTACCCTTTGATCAAACATGAAATGGAATATGCACTAAGTATGAAATAGCTCCTGGGGTAGATGGTATCAATACAGAACTGCTAAAATATGGAGATGAAGAACTAAAGAACAGACTTCTTGACCTATTTAATAGTTGTTGGAGAAAATGCCAAATTACTGATGCATGGAAAAAAGCAAAAGTCATCTCTTTTTTTAAGAAAGGAAATAGAAGCCAACCCCAGAATTACAGAGGAATAACCCTGTTAAACAACGATTATAAAGTTTATGCAAATATAATAAATAAACGGCTCACAGCATTCTCAGATATACTTCCATTGGAAGAACAAAGTGGTTTTAGGCAAGGAAGATCGTGCGCAGATAATGTGTTTACCATAAACCAAATAATAGAAAAGAGACGAGAGTTCAATTTATAGACCCTCATAGCTTTTATAGATTATGAGAAAGCTTTTGATAGAGTTAATCGTGAAATTCTCTGGCAGATTCTTCGAAAAAGGGGCTATCCTCTCCACTTGATAGATGTTATTAAATCCCTCTCCCACAAAACAAGCATTAATTTACAAATTGGGAACAAAATGTTTGAAGAGATGGAAATAAACAGAGGTGTAAGACAAGGGCTGCAGCTTGTCCTCCCACCTTGTTTAAAATTTATGTTGACGACATTACTAAGAGAATGGAAAATTTTCAATAAACCAAGTATCTGCATAAACTCAAATACACCTCTACAATCACTTCTATATGCTGATGACCATATAATTATAAAAGATAATGAAATAAGTCTGCAAAAATCCTTGTACCAGCTAAATAAAATATGCAAACCATATTGTCTCTCAATATCTGTCTCTAAAACTAAAGTGATGTAATTCAGAGGCAAATATACTACCAAAACAAAAATAATTATAGAAGTTAAAGTAATAGAGCAAGTAAAACATTTTAATTATTTAGGCTGTGATATCACATACGACTACAGTGATGATATGAAAACAAAACTACGTTTCCAACATACTTGTGGAACAATAAACAAATACCTTCGCAATAAGACTAGAAAAGAGACACTATTAAAATTTAATAACCGGTTTAATTACTAATTCATTTATTTTGAATTCTGTTTTGTTCATTTCACTCACACGAGTCATTTAAAGATATTTTAAATTTTATATTGGATAAGATAATTTTTAATAATTTATTTCATTTATAAGGAATATCCAATCATTTATAGAATATAAATCTTCATACCATCTGAAAGTGTGAGGTAATGAATTGTATATTAACAGCACCGCCTTTTTTTGCACTTCTAGCAATCCACAATTTACAATCACATCTTTCAGCGCCTTCGCCAAGAGTCATTCCGATAAGTTGAGTTGATGTGTGTGTGTGTGCCTGCCATGTTGTTGTTGGTGTAGTTTGTGCCTGTGGCGTGAGCTCGCCACAATCCACGAACGAACTCGAGCTTATGTGGTAAATTTCTTCCTCTAAGATGTGGTGTAGCCAGAATCCCTTTTGTGGATCGTTGATATCGAAAAATCAGTTGACGGCATAGCATGTTTTGGACGGATTTTCGGCAGAAAAACTCTTATTACAGAGCCCTGGTAATTAAAAAATGAATAAATACAGTTCCTAAATTTAGAAAAAAATTATCTAACAAGTGGTGTAGCTAAAATCCCTATTTTGTGGGTCCTTGGTACCGAAAAAACGATTGACGGCAAAACTTTTGTCCGTCCGTTCGTCTGTAAACAACGCTAGCAGCTAAACCGTTCAGCCGATTTTCTCCACAATTAATATTCCCCGATCGATCTGTCGATGTCACGAACCCTCGAATTTGAAACCGATATTTTAGTGTGTGTGTGTGTGTGGGGGGGGTACTTTACATGAATCCTCTGGGACATTTTCAAAATTTTCAAAAAATTGCTCCGTTTTCGATTGAATTTTGTTGTTGGATAGTGTGAAGGCCGTTTAAGAGAAGGGTGCAGATCTAATGTCCGTAAAAAATCCTGATTTTTCGAAAATTGAAAAAATCAAATTTTTTTCGGAGTCTTCCTACACCTCAAGATAAAATTACCTACAATTAAAGATAGAAATGTTTGCCCTTAATGAAATCTGTTCCCTCAAGATAGATTTTGAAAGTCTGTTCTGTACAGTTTTTCGAAAATGTTAGTACTATTCACGTAATTTTGCGTGAAAACACGGTCTGTTTTAGCACCACTAGTTTGCTCAATGAAATCTGTTCCTTAAAGATAAGTCTTAAAATAATGTTCATAATGTTCATGTTCAATGTTTCGAAAATATGAGTAGTTTTCGCGTAATTTTGCTCGAATTATAGACAATTAAAAATGTTTTTAAAATAATTCTCAAAAACGGCAGCAACTTTTTTCTTTAAATTTTCTCGATGATTGTTTATGGGATTTTGGATTAGAGCCAGTAAAAAAATATATAATTTCATATATATAATGTTGTTCTAAGAAAAATTTTATTATTGTTGTTATTATTATTGTTATCCTCTAATATAATAACAAAAATTAGGTGACGGTTGAATATAAAACCTACTCCAGATTGTCTTACCAGCTTCCTAAGGCGCATTTCTAATTGCTGTACTATACTATGTAAAACAGAAGACCTCACTACTCGTTACGTATGAATAAGTTGTGCCCTCGCGCGGGGGGAGTGGCGCAGAGGCGTGGCCCGTGGGGGGGGGAGCGTGGGCTCGGTCGGCGCGGCGGCAGCGCACGCCCAACAAAGCCCAGCGCGCGATAGGCGCCGCCCGCGTCCTTCTTTTGTGCGCGCCTCCATTAATCTCCCGGAGGATCGCCGCGCGACGCCCAGCTCAGGCCACTCCGCCCAGCCCCGCCTCTCCCCGCCCTCCCCACCCAGCCCAGCTCAGCCCCACTCGCCCTAGTCTAGCCCGGTCCAGCCCCGCCCAACCGACATCGCCCCGCCACGCCTAACCGACCCTGCTCTTCCATTCCCCGCCCAGCCTCGCCCCGCCCCGCATGCTCACTCGGCGTCACTGGCCACAGGCCGCCTCGCGCCCTCTGGAAAATCCGCTTTGCGCTTCCCTTTTCACCCTGTTGTTTCTCGGATTGCAACCGTATGGTTTTGGTTTATGATTTAGCTCCAGTTCTGGCAGTACTCTCGAGTTGGATTTTTTGATTCTTAGAACGCTAACCTCGTATTTCGCGATGGCGCCGTCCCCTATCACCGAAGACGCGGATCGGTCTTCTGCGCACTCTCTAGAAATCCCCGTTTCGCTTCTCTCTTCTGAAGCTTATTCTCTTTCACTAAAACCAAATGCTTTACGTATCATCTTTAGTTTCGGACTTTGCAGTCATTGCAATTTAGAATTATCAGCTCTCTGGAACATGACCGCACTTGCGATCAAGGCGCGCACTACTTTGCGCTCAAGGCACGCTTGCGAACAATGCAATGCCATTCACCCCGTTACGGCGAATCTGCTTCACACACTCAAAGCATCATTTTCCATTCTCTGATCTGCCGCTAATCCTCTGGATTTCACCTGCATGTTTTTCATTTCAGACATAGCTTCTTTTCGTTTCGCACTTACAATTTAGATTTTCATTTAAGAGTATCTAGGATGTGGCTGCACATGTACCACTCGAGGGGTTCTAACGAATCACCTTATCTCCCTTCTGGGGGATGAGGTGATTCCTCATCCCATTAAAAGTATCCTATCTGGATTGCGTACGCAGACAAGTCCGCTTTTCGCTTCTACTGCTTTTCTCTGAATTCCATCATCAAGCTCTTTTACTTTCCCGCACTTACTTCGTAAAAAGAGAAAGTTATCTAAACGTGCGCCGAAAACTGTGAATTTTCGAAAGAAAAACACTTATTGCCGGCCCTTGACAAAGAAAAAGTGAATAAATCCTGTGGTTATATGCAACAAATTACTTCTTCTAACACGTGGTGTAGCCAGAATCCATGTTTTGTGAGTCCTTGAAACCGAAAATAAATTGAAAGCAAAACGTCTGTCTGTCTCTCCGTACGCCTGTTTATGTTCGTCTGTGAAAAAAACGCTAGCGCCTCCACGAACTCGCATTTTTTGCCGCAGTATTACGAAACTTTCTCTATACTACGTATATTATTCCGTACATAGTACGTACGTATATGAGAATATAATTAGATGCTACAGAATGGCCCAGATTTCCCCGTATGAGTATTCTATTTCTTTTGGTTTCGGATAGCTAATTATAAAATTAAAATTTTACATATTTAAAATAATGCACTTACATTATTTATTCTATACATTTCAGGATTCTAAAATAGGATACCAAACTATCTCTTTAGCACTGCTTTAAAATTTTCTTAGGTTAAAGTTTTCTTAGTGGAGCGGGCGACTAATTTTGATGCCCAATTACTCCACAAATACTAATATTTTGGAAAAATTTAACATGACCTTATTTGAAGATCTGTTTTTGATGAGCATATTTCACTGAGAAAAATAATTGTGTCTTCACAATTACAATTGTAGAAAGACGCAGAATGTTTTTTTTTTAAATTTTTGCAAAATCATTTCAATGAACATGAGACCTACACCATTCTCTTAACTGAACTTTATGCTATCTAAGGTGCCAATTTAATAAAAAATGTGCGGTTTTAAGAAAAAATGGTTTAAAGAAAATACAAATTGCCTACGTTTGACACACAATTTCGCAAACAATATTCATGTTTTGAAAAATTGAGCTTGATTTTATATGAAGATCTGATTTTTATGTACACATTTTATTAAGAAAAAAATATCTTCATCCCTAGCTAACGGGAGGTGCCAAACAAATTTTCAATTTTTTCAAATTTTCGAAAAATTGAGATATTCAATCAACATGAGTCCTACACCATTTACTTAAACGACCATTAAACCGATTATCCAACGACAAAATTTAATCAAAATTATTGGCGCCATTTTTTTGAAAATTTTGAAAATGTCCCAAGGGCTTCATGTAAAGTACCCCTCAAAAATTAAAATATCGGTTTCAAATTCAAAGGGACATGACACCACTTAGATTGATCGGGGAATGTCAATTTTGGAGAAAATTGGCTGAACGGTTTGATGAAAGGTGATAAAGAATTTTTTCTAAATTTAGCAACAGGATTTCTTCACTTTTTCGTTACCAGGGCCCTGTAATAAGAGTTTTTCTGCCGACAATTCCCCGTTTTTCGCACAGTATTACATAACTTTCTCTTCTTAAGAAGTTCCTTCTCAAGCGCGAGAAAGTAAAGGGTAGTTGATTTCGTGTAAATAGTGTCTGAAATTTACGCAGTCCGCAAAAAAATTATTTTCTCAAACAACGCACCAAAATTTTTAGTTTTTTGAATACATAGGTGTATACGGAGTAACATATGTACTATAGGGAACGATAAGTAATGCTGCGCGAAAAAACGGCAAATTTTCGGCAGAAAAAAATTCATTGCCGTGACCTGATCACGAAAAAATGGTTAAAATCAGTTGCTAAATTATGAAAAAAACAACCTAACGCGTGGTGTAGCCATAATCCCTGTTTTGTGGGTCCTTGATACCGGAAAATTCATTGTAAGTAAAACGTCCCTCTGTCCGTCCGTCTGTCTGTCCGCCTGTGAACAGCACAACGCCTAAACTATAAGTATGATTTTTTCAAATTGAAAAAGTTCCTGTCGATCTGGATCCAGTCCAGACTTTGAGATTTTGAAAAACTTTCTTCAAATTTTGGGGGTACTTTACATAAAGCCCCCCGGACATTTTCAAAATTTTCTCAAAAACAGCACCAATTTTTTTCTTTAACTTTCTTGTAATATTATAGTCAAATACTCTTATTATGGTGGCATATGTCCGATTTTCACGGTTAACTGTTAATTTTAGAAAATTGCCAAAGTCTGAATTTTCTTCGACCTCTTCCTACAACTACAAAATTAAAGATCGAGATTTTTCCTACAAATAAAATTTGTTCTCCATACTCTTCTTTCATTAAGGTCCTGTATATTTTTTGAAAATTTTAGTAGTTTCCGCGCAATATTGCGTGGAATATATGCAATTTTAAAAAATTACAAAAACAAGCTTTCCTCAAAAACGGCTCCAATTTATTTCTTTAAACTTTTGATAAAGATAGTGCTAAATGTTCTCTATGGGATGACATAACGCTGTATTGTTATATTCTTTTGTTTTTTCACAAATTACAAAAATGTAATTTTTTGACTCGTATCTCACGTAGTTAATATTTATATCAGCTGCGATTTGTTCACTTTATTATATTTATATGTGCATGTGCTTTAAATAATGTCAAGTAAAATTTTTCGAAAACTCAAACGTTTTCTATGAAATCTAGCTCAAAATTCGGCATTTTCAGAAAAGCTCAAATTCCATTTTCTCAAAAATGGCTCCAAAATTTTTCATCAAACTTTTCAAACAGATAGTGAAAATTGTGCTGTTTAATATGACGTGAAGTTAATTTTGAGGTATTTTTTCGTTTTTTTCAAAAATTACTTTTTTAATGATCTCTCACACCGTTAAAATTCACGTTTACCACAATTTATAAATACTATTGTGTTTGTGAGTTAATATGCATCAAATGACTTCTAATGAAGCTTTTTGAATCACAAAATATTCCTTTGAAAAAGAGGTTCAATTTTCCCATTTACAGTAGCGCTTAAAGGCCATTTTCTTAAAGTCGGCTCCACATTTTTCAAAGAAAATTGTCATTTAGGACGAGGTTTTACTGTTATTTAATGTTCTTATAATAATATTTCCGTTCTACTGTTAAGAAACGGAAAAAAAATTTAAATGTCAAAAAATGTAGTTTGGGCGGCGATAGACAGCAGCTGGCAAGAGTATGTGTCAAGTCGGAATAGAAACCAACGGAAATAGAAAACTGATACAGGAAAATCTGTGCCATTCTGTAGCACCACTAGTTCCATTTAAGTTTCTCCTCTTATGTAACAACGGGTGGTGAATTAGTGGTACTCCAACAGCAGATACTTTCTCGCATAATCTCTACCTGTTTCGCTATATTTTGAGTACTACATAAACATGTAAAAGTGTTTTCAAGTAGGAAAAATTATTTTCCGCACCGAACTCAAGTCGTCCTAGTTAATTTGTCGACACCTAACCAGTAAGCTTCAGAAGACCCGTAAAAAATTAACTTAGCACGACGCTGATGTATGAAATTGTATTAACCCGAAATTTTTCCAACTGGGAATTTTGTAATGTTTGCAAATACAGAGAGTTCGCTAACAATGGGACTAGCACATTTTTTTTTGTACTTTACGAATGTACTTCGTAAGAAGAGAAAGTTACGTAATCGTGAGCGGGAAAACGAATTTTCTGCACAAAAACTCTCATTGCCGTGCCGAGGCCAACGAGAAAGACAGGCCTGGGCACGTACGTCACAAGTTGTAGAAACTTGATCAAAGCGGCCCCAGTGCTCGCCCATCAATTTGTACCAACAGAACTCACGCCGACGTGGTGTCTTCCCGACGACCATGTGTTTATTTTGAGGTGAAAAAAGGCTCTAAACACATTTGTAATATCCTATTTGCTTTCTTAGAGTGTTCGACATTTACTGAAATATTTTCAACTTAACTCTTTCAAACCTAATTTCTCAGAATGCTCATTTATTTCTTATGAAATCATTGTAAATAATAAAGAATTGAACATTTATTCTGGGAGACACATTTGTTCCAAAATCTCGGGTAAAATATTCTCTTTTTATTTTATTGAAAGCAGGTATAATGTTATTAGAGAGAAGCTACAATTCAATTTTAAGAAACATATGTTCTAACTAAAAAAATCACTGTAAATAATCAAAGAATTGATCAGAAGCAGTGGCATCTCCTGGCTAGTAGAAGTGGGGATGCGATCATGATATTACAAGTTGAACGCATAATTCCAGGTATTTAAAGTCTGCGTCATTCTACTTTACTCTGAAGTGTTTTAGAAGTTTATGTTGCAAATTAGATACCGTCTGAATCTTCCTTGAAAATAATTTTCTTATTGCATGCACTAACGTACATAAACAAAACAATAAAACTAAAAAAATAACCACAAAAAAGTGCATACCTAATTTTGAACTCGAGATCTATTCGCGTTGTTTTGGTTGTCCATCACTATTTACCGTAAGTTTTTCGGAATAGGAGAAAGAACTACACGGAATTTTCACGAATCCTGTCTATAGCACAATGAAACGTTTCACTATTGTTTCCTGCTACAAATAACTCATCCACTACCACAAATGAACTGGATGAGCTCGCCATGTCGCATCCTTTCACATACATACACACAAGTTGTATTCTTTCGCTTTACAATTTCGAATTCATAATTTTCTTTAACGCATCGATAATTATGCAAAATAGTATATTTAACGCACATTACGTAGTAAACAGCATTTACACTTGAACGCAGGGCACTCATGAACGAAATAACATCGCACGAGTTCACGGATTGTCTTTGTCAAACCATTTTCTTACATGAAGGGAGTGATATTGTTTTGTCAGGCCTGCTAACACACGTCGAGTTACCCATACTGAATCAGGTTGAAATGTGCCTTAGAATGTTAGCAGACTTGCTAGAGTTGTGAAGAAAGACAGACCTACCGTCTACCCCCCCCCTCCCGGGTCCCAATCGTCGCACGTGACTTTTGGGATTCCCAGGCGTGCTGCCGAATTATGACTGCCTCAGAGGAGGGGGTATGGGAGGTTATTGGGAAGCCAATGAGAAGCCTTTGATGTGATAAGCTACGTCACATCTCCAGCAGTCGAAACCACGCAGCTTGCACACAGTGCATGGCCGTGAATTCAATGACCTCGCCAACGAAGTGAGGTCGTTCAAGGGATGTTTCTCGGCCCGTCACATCCAGTGCGGGACTAACGCCTATTGGATCGTGCACATAAATGGCGAGAGGGAATAGAGAAACAGAGAGAGATACTTACAGAAGAAAATAAAATACTTCACTGAAAATATTTTTAAGTGATGGAAAACTAGGGGATGTAACACATCACTCGCATACATTGAGCCTACGCCACTGATCAGAAGAGTATATAAACAAGTACATATTTTGGATGATCTTTATTGAACAGTGACATCATTCATTACATTAACATTTTTGCTTTTTCATTTTTTTTTGTTTTATTAGAGTATTTTTCATCGCCGTTTCTTGATTTAACAAAATTATTTATCATATTCTGGCACTGCACAACGATACATTCTAAAGCTGCTCAATGTATTTTTAAATGCACAAGCACAAGAAATAGTCTAATCCAAACTCTTTCAATTTCGTGAAGGAAATGCTAAAGAGCAAGTTGATGTGTCTACATTAAAAACTGCTGGAAAAACTCTTTTACAAGAAGGGATATATTATACCAAACACAACTATGTAAGCAAAATAAGTGTACCCCTATCTGTCTTTGATATAGTCATTTAAGGAATTAACCTAAACGTCTTGGTCTAACTGCAACCACGAACAACATTGATCACATTTACTATTACTTAAAGTTTGTCTACAAGCAAATCCTCCTAAATAAGTTGATACTGGCAAAACACTGCATGGAAGAACTGCTTATTCAAAGGGCACATATTGCAAGTTAGTTTGTATCAACAAAACTGTTTTGGCTTTCACTAAAAGCTTATTGCATTTGGTCCTTTTCAACACCTAGAAGTATTTTAACTTTTGTTGCTGACTTAGAGAACAGTAAGCAGTATTTTTACAGCATCTGTAAAAATAGTTGGCACTGTATTTTCACTCAATTATATTCTCACTCTCGGATCTTCTTTCAGATTCTTTCTCTTGGATAAAGTTCACCTTTAATGGTAACTTTGTCCACTCGAATTATACAAGATTCCTAAAAATGTTTGATGCAAACTACATGTAGTTTCAGCTTGGATAAATCTGTAGCCACGTTTGGCGTTGTTTTTCGTTACTTGGGGGTGACTAGTTAAATTTGACGTCGCCGACGCTGTAAACTGTTTTAAAAGAAAAATCGCTGCAAAAAATACAGGTACTATATGAATGATGGGACAGCACAGACATATTTTTTTACTTTTTGTTTTCTAATATGAACATAAATAATCACCTGTGAGCTGTTGTTCTTCGTTATTCTCTAATGCTAATATAAGATCATTCTCCATTAGTTCAGAAATTTTGACGCAAAATCTTCTACAATTACATTTGACTCCCCTGAGTTGTTTAACTCTTCCATATTTTTGTCCCCTATTCTAAGATTTTAAAACTCCATAAACTCAGTCTGATTTTGTTCTGAAGGCGAATATATATATATATATATATATATATATATATATATATATATATATATATATATATATATTGTGACGAACCTGAATTATGAGGTTCGTCACAGGTGCTAGAACCCCATAAAACGCAAAAAAAGAACGGGAAAGAGAGCGCGGCGCAGTTCGAAAGAGGCGCGCCCGCGGATGAGGAAGTTGTCGCCTATAACGTCGTTCACAAGTCGCGAGAAAATGACGCAGTAACTGAAGGGGAGTAGGAGGCACCGCGTTACCCCTGCGAACCGAGGGCATAAAACGCGGATCCGCAACCGGATGGTTCTCTTTAGCTTTCGTCAGCGGAGGAAGAAAGATCTCTTTAGCTTTCGTCAGTGGAGGAAGAAAGATCTCTTGAGCATTCGTCAGTGGAGGAAGAAACATCTCTTCAGATTTTGTCGGTCGGAGCAGGCAGCATTTCTCTCCGAAGCATTGGTGGCCGACGCCGAAAGATTACGCGAAGGAACGTCAAGTTAGTTAGGAGTATCCGACGTCCAAAGGCGTCTAGCTAGTCATCAGCAAAGTAATTAAAACATTTGTGAAGATTATGGCATCGTGAGAGAGGTCGTCTCTGAAATTGGTAACAAATTGACGCTCAGATTACACCATAAAATCTGTAGCCGAAACGGAGGAGAGATCTAGTACGCGGCGAAAACTATACCTCACGCTGGCGTGCGAGAAAACAACGGGCGTGAGTAAAAGAACGCGCCGGACGAGACCCGAAGGCGGACGAGCACCGTACAATATCGGACGGAGGAGTCGGGACCGAGGCGGACGAAGAAGACGGAAGAAGGACGACGGAGCAGGGAGCGCAAGAAAGAAGGACGGGACCACAAGAAGAAGGAGACGGAAGAAGAACGGCGACGGGAGTTGAAGACGGAAGACGGAAGAACGAAGACAGCGCGTCGCCGAGTACCGAGGCCGCGGCGCGGAGCGCCAGCGCTAGCA
The DNA here is from genome assembly GCA_031308135.1 of Acheta domesticus. Classification (NCBI taxonomy): domain Eukaryota; kingdom Metazoa; phylum Arthropoda; class Insecta; order Orthoptera; family Gryllidae; genus Acheta; species Acheta domesticus. The sequence goes on from JAHLJT010004567.1 coordinate 79,976,945, forward strand.
GCGACGCGACAGCGAGCGACAAGGCCACCTAACCGCCAGGAAGGAGGCTAGCGAAAAATATAGGTCAAGTTCGCGCCGTGTCGAATGGAGACGTTAGGAGTTGTTCGGGGAGGTTATAGAATGTAAAGGATAAATGACTTTCATGTTACAGTGTTAAAAGCACGAGCCATTTTGACGCCTGGTTACCTATTAATTTTCTTTTGTAAATGAATTAAAGTAAAGGTGTTAAATTGTATCAAAGTGTGAAGGAAGGTGCGCTACAGAGCACGGTTTATTATTCAGTTGCGGAAGAGTTAAAATCGAGTGTTCAATAACATTGGTAGAGCGCTGCTGTGATAAAGTTAAAGCGCAAGCAGAATTTAATCAGTTGGTTTTGTTAAAAGAATTACGAATTTTACTGGGACAGTAATTATGTTAATAATTGGCAGAAATTTTGGTCACGTGATTTTTAAAGAGAATGTAATGTAAGCAAATGACTTATTTGGAAAATTGAAAGAGAAAAGTGACGAGTTGTGTCTGTAGTAGTATTAGTTATTATTTAGAATCATTAAACTTTTGTTGTTACTGTTATTTTTGTGTTCCTGTGTTTGGATTGCTCTCACACCCCAAAGATCCCACTGCCCTGAGATTTAAGTAAGCTCGAAAGAGCAGATATTTGACGCACCCGCCCTGACGGCCCCGATTGTTGTCGAGAGGATTGTCAGATTTTTTAAATAATATAAAAAGGGGTGTTACGGACGGGTTTGCGTCAGTATATATATATATATATATATATATATATATATATAAGAATTAAAAGGTTACTATTGTGACGTCGATGGAATACTGCGGTAATCACAGACCTGAGCTTTTACTACATACAAATTTACTGTACAGTTATTTACACATAGATAGTTCTCACAGCTCTGGAAGATCCCTTTTCCCCTAATCGCAGAAGCGATCCATAGCCTATAGAAGATCGGCCTGAGTCGTGGCCCTCGCCACTCAACGGTAGGCAACACACATGCTCGTAACACGCACGCAACACGGGAGCTCCAATACCAAAAATTTAATTCGTAACCAACCTCCCGATTAGATGACAATGTGCCCCCTCTCCGCTCGTGATCATGAAGTGCCACTATGTTTAAATCGGAGTGTATACCCGTGTACTATTTATAGCTCGGGATAAGTAAAAATAATTCTGCTCTACATGACCCACAAAATTCATATTTACTTTTTCAATTTTTTTTCAAGCACATTTACAGATTAGCTTCGCCTTATGTATCTCGTTAATCTGCATCATTGCTGCCTTCGCCAGGCGAGCTGCCAGCGAAATCGCGGAAAAGTGGTTTCGCTTGTGTAATCTGCTATGTTTTCGCGACGTAATGGAAGAGAAACATGAAGCGAGGTTGCAGCTTGTTTAGCTCCAGTGCTCAGCTTTAGGAATAACCGGAACCTCGTTTGAGTATGCCATGGTGACTTACACTCATCAAAGGCTTAGGACTCTCTCTCTCTCTCTGTCTGTCTCTCTCTCTCCTACCGCTAAGACAATATTAGGAAATTAGTTAGTACTAAACACGTTAGTAAGTCGGTTTATTTTCGTAATAAATAAGCACGCAATTGAATTGCATTTCTCGTAAGTGCAGTCTCCTTGATAGAGAGCGTTCCCAAATGATCAATATAAACAGTCATGATTGGCTGCTAGCTAATTTTCTGCGATGCGCAAAATTAAATTTGAATTTTTCTATGAAGTAAACATAAAAGTATTTTGTACAGTCCGAATGACAAATTTTAATAAAAACAAGATGTGACTTTTCAGACTACGTCAATAATAATTACGAAGGGCGGTCGGAAAGTTTGTAGCCCGAGATAGTTGCCGCAATATCTCGTACAACCGACGATAACAGCTTTTATTAGGGTCCTTCGTGGATGTACAAGTCAAATTTCGTGAGCGTAACTTCATTAGTTTTCCCGCTAGAGTGTGTTGAATGTCATTGTGCCAGTAAAATGGCGAGTATGGAGAGAATAAAGAATCGTGCTGTCGTTGAATTTCTTCATTTGAAGGGAAATGTCGCCGAAGGAAATTGTAGAGGACACGCAGAAGACACTTAGGAGCAGTGCTCCGTCTTATGGAACAGAGAGAAAGGGTATACATTCATATTCAGTAAAAGATGTAAGTTAACTGTCTTCTAAAAATGGTTATATTATTGAATTTTTAAAATTCATGTTCAGAATTGAAAATTTACAATTTTTTTAAAAATATGCTTTTAAATATGGACTGCGGCTATTCTTTTTATAACTTCAGTTTAATTATTCAAGTTAGTGATATCATTAATCAATCAAACATTGAAACTTTTCTCGTGTCATTGAACAAATCGATGTGTTGATGTTACATTTAAGAATATGTAACATGTTCTTATCCTAATGGCAAGAACCCGGCAAAACATTTTTTATCCATTTATTCAATCTTAAAATGAGTATGTTAATGAATTAATAACGTAAGCCTCCCTTCTATTTCAATACCTTTTCAGAAGATCCTTTAACAAATGAACTGAATACTGTAGATACAGTGACTTTTCGAGTTTTTTATAAAATAATTCTGCCTGCTTGCAATTATTATGATACGACCATGCCTCTTAATCTTACAATGCTTTCCACGATATGGCTACTTTATGTATTTAAGTTCCCCTAAAAATAGTTTGAAGCAAAAAATCTGATATAAAAGCCACGCACTATCTACACCCTAATCTCTAATTATTTTGCTGGGCGTCAAAAGATAAGAAACAAATATTTATTAAACTGGAAAAATAAATATACGTTTAAACGTTTTTTTATGTTTATCAAACATTTTAAAATAAATTTACAGATTTTCATAAATTATTTTACTACGCCGCTAATACTTTTGCAGTGTAGAGAAAGTGTTGTCATGCTACGGGGAAAAAAAAGGGAATTTTTAACAAAAAAACTCTTATTGCCGAACCCTTGTGCCGAAAAGAGGATAAATCGTGTTCTTATGTATAGCAAATTACTTCCTCTAACATCTTGTGTGGCCGGAATTCATGTTTTGTGGGTCCTTGATACCGAAAAATCGATTGACGGCAAAACTCCGTCCGTTCCTCTGTCGACGATGGCTGATGTTGCGGCATCTTGAATATGATACCGATATTTTTAATTTTAGGGGGTATTTGAAGCCCCTCGAGACATTTTCAAAATTTTCAAAAAATAGAACCAAATGTTTTAATAAAAGTTTGACCTCAGATAGCGGCAAAGACGGTTAAGAGAATGATGAAGGTCTCATTTTCGTTGAAATCCCTGGTTTTTCGAAAATTTGTAAAATTTCAAATTTTTTCAGTGCCTTACTATAAGTACTATATTGATAAATTGTTTTTATTATTGAAATGTGTTCATCAAAAAACAGATCTTCAAATACGGTCTTGTTCATTTTTAGAAAATATGAGTATTTTTGTTAAGTTTGCTTTAAGCATAGGCAATTTTTAAATTTTAAACAATTATTTTCTCAGAGATTTCTCCCTATTTTTTTCTTAATCCTTTTTCATGTACGTAGGAAAGGTCTGAAAAGAAAGTGGTGCTGGTTCCTATTTTCGGTGCTCTCTCTGTTTCCGAAAAAAGAAAAGAATGGCGTTTTTAGCAAAAAACGGATAAAAAATTGATAAGAAAATATGCGCCTTATTATTTTTTCGCGCTATCCTCTAGGATTGCATTAGCTCTTAAAAACTAGCCAAAACATCTGAAAATTTGCATCTTAAAACTTCAAAATACTTTTTTTAAGGTCTCAATGCGACCATTTTACACTGAATTACAGCCTGTCAAAAATCACCGAAATATTTGGATTTTTTTGCTCTCTTAATTTTTTGAGTACGTAGTGTATTATCTGCCTTAATTGATAGGTAAAGCCAAGCCAATATTTTGTTCTTTAGTAACGAAACCAGATAAATTTTCGTGCACCCCTACATACAACTTGTGAACGCCAATTTTTTCTCGCCAGGGCAGACCCCCGTCGAATCTCCCGTGGAACCATGGGGGTCCACCTGGACGACTTTGGGAATCACTGCTTTAAATTTTTCACGTAGTATGTAGCAAAAAACAGTAAAGAAAGTGGTGCCGCTCCCATTTTGGGCGCGCTCTTTGTATTTTTGAAAATTGAAAAAATCGAAATGGTAAATTTCGAATGTCCCGTGCTTGGTTGCTCGAATTTCCCGTAGGTGGTAATTGGCAAAATGGCAACACACCTGTTTCAAATAGTATTTGAATGTGTCCTCATTGTTGCCGGTCGTGATGATCTTAAGGATGTAGATAAAATTCTTACGAAATAAAATAGATTTCAGGAAGGTAATATATTGAACGTGGAACTAACAAATACGTTTCTTTTTCATTAAATAGATCTGTTCGCTTATTACGGTATTCAGAAGTTGATGAATCTTTTCATCGTAATCAAGGCAAGCTTGTGTGAAATATTTCTTTTTTGTGTATAAGTGCTGCTGATACTGTAACAGTTTAATAAATTATTTATATTTATTTCGTTTGTAAAAATAAGAAATTTACTACTGTTCCTGCCAATCGAAACAAATGCAGACATATACCATAAGCGCATAGTTTCAATTGATTGAATTGGACTTTTTCAAGTTGTAAAACGAGGTTTTAGTATGTTAGAAATTGTTATTTCTGCCATACTAAAAACAATTATATATTTCAATATTACGTAACTATTTCTAATAATGCGAGAAAGTATGGGTTTTTGTAGCTCCTCTAGGTTCAATATGTGCACGTAATACATTTTTAAATTAATAAGACACCAACGGCACAATACTCGTGGAAGTGCTATTGCTCCATAAAGTAAATTACCCTCTGGCCTGCGTCAAACATTTAAGACAAATATATAGAATTCTGGAAAAACAGAAGGGGGTACAAAATTTCCATCGTGCATCCCTAACTCTGAAGCGAAGCGTCGTAGGTCCATAAAATACGTTTGGGGTTAGGGGGTTGATATAATATATGTTGGTTTGTCAAAAATCTA
>JAHLJT010004567.1:79982058-80020206 GCA_031308135.1 Acheta domesticus
TAAATAATGTGTTATAACTCAAAAACACTCACTTTCCATAAGAATATTTATTTACAAAATCTGGGCCAACTCGGCCGCTATGTACAGTTACCACAAAACTTCATATACAAAAAACAATATGCCATCTGGCTGAAACCACGCCGAGCGCTCTACTGCCGGTGATCCTCCGTCGGCGTCCTTTTATTTGGGCCAGCTCCCGCGCAAGGCTTCCCGCGGCTTCCCCTGATTGGCCGGTCACCAGTGCGCGGAGCCCAGGTAACAGGCGTGGCTGGTTTCTGAGCACACCCTTGGCGCGCTTGACGAAGCTCAGCGCGCCTGATGCCGACGCTCTGTGCTGCGCGCTGCCGGAGGCGGGAACATGCTGCCGGCGCTCTTTGCCGCGCAGTTAGCGCGGCAACTTTGAACTGCCGTCCGCATATTACACCCTCCCCACCGAAGTTGTGATGTAGGGGGTGAAACGACGCAGTCGGTTGCTCCTCCGCAATGCCGGCCGCTGCTGCGACTGTAGAGATGGCTCCTCGATGGTTGCGCCGGAATCCAGTGTGGGCTGCTCCTCCTGCTGGCTTGAAAAGGGAAAACGCATTACACTTTCTGTTGCCCTGCTCTGCGCTGCCCCCCCCGCCTGTTGCTTATCTACTACAGAATCGTAGTACCATCTCCTAATCTGTGATTGATGCCGAGAGATTGCTCTATCTTCTGTCCTGAGGACGTAAACTCTGCCTCCTCTTACTGCAGTTACTATTGCTGGTTGCCACTTACAATTACTTCCGTACACTCTTACCAGTACCTTATCTCCTCTCTTGAATTTAGCGCCTTTGGTTGACACTGGCACTTCTTCCGGAAATAACAAGGACAATAAGGTACGGGGCTGCCGACCATGCAATACTTGAGCGGGGCTTCTACCTGACATATTTGGTAACGTCCTATAGGTGGTCAACATGCTAAGTAACGCCTGCTCTACTGATGCACCCGCTCTAGTTGCTTTAAGCATGGCTGACTTGAACGTCTGCACTAATCTTTCCACCTCTCCATTTGACTGAGGATGGAACGGTGGAGCCAAAATGTGCTGTATCCCGCTACTTTTACAAAATTTTTGAAATTCCGCTGATATGAACTGCGGGCCGTTATCGGAGATCAATACTCGTGGGAGGCCTTCTGTTACGAAAACTTTCTTCAAAGCATCTATTGTATGTGGTGCAGTTGTGTGTTGCATGCGCATCACGTACGGATAATTTGACAATGCGTCCACTACTAACAACCACATATGCCCTAAGAAAGGACCCGCAAAATCTACATGTATGCGGTCCCACGGCTCGCAGGGTTGGGCCATGAGCTTAAATCCGCTCTCGGCGCTGCCTGACTAGTTTGGCATGCTTCGCAATGCTTGCTCATCTCCTCTATATCTTTGGTTATTCCTGGCCAATAACAATAACGGCGGGCTGCTTGCTTTGTCCTGGCTATACCCCAATGACCCTCATGTAAAAGGCGTAATACCTTTGGTCGCAACTTATGCGGAATCACTACCCTAACTCCTTCATCGCTAGCCAGTAATAATACGCCGCCCTTAACCGACAGCCTGTGTTGGAGCTTATACCATTCCGTCAGCGCCCTGGTTCGCCTATGCGCGCTGGACCAACCAGTTTGCACGTGGTACAGCACTTGCCTGAGCTGCGGATCCTTCTTTGTTTCCTTTGCCACTTGATATGACGAGACTGGAAAACCTGATTACTGCCTCCTCTTCGGCTTGGTCCAGCTGGAGACAGGCGATGTCCTCAGAGTCAAAAGTTGCATCCGGCCCTTGCGGAAGACGGGATAGTGCATCTGCGTTAGCATGCTGATATGTAGATCTGTAAAGTATCCTGTAACTATAATCAGACAGGAAAAGCGCCCACCTTTGCATCTTACGCGCCGTATTATCTGGGATACGCTTGTGTGGCGAGAACAAAGACACCAACGGCTTATGATCAGTAATGATTATGAACTTTGACCCATACAAGTATTCGTTGAATTTTCTCACGCCGTATACAATTGCTAAGCTTCTTTTTCTATCTGAGAGTAATTCTTCTGGTGAACATTCAACGTTTTTGACACACAAGCAATTGGCCGCTCAACACCCTTAGCATCCTTCTGCGAAAGGACTGCCCCAATACCATATTCTGATGCATCTACAGCTAGTATAGTCGTTCTATCTGGCAAAAAATGTTCCAATTTAACTGCCTGCATTAAATTCTCTTTCAACCTCCGAAATGCCTTGTCACAATCTGCCGACCAATGCCATTTTACGCCTTTCTTACGCAACGCGTTGAGGGGTGCTGCTATTTCCGCCATGTTCTTGATAAATTTGCCATAGTAATTAATCTTCCCCAGAAATGACTGTAGCTGCTGCAAATTAACAGGAACCGGAAGCTGCTGAATCGCCGTTGAGTTTTCTCCGGTTGGCCTGATCCCCGAGCTATCCAACACGTGACCTAGATAAGTAATCTGTTCTTTAAAAAAATCACACTTATCCAAGTTAACCCTTAGGCCCCATTCATTTAAAGTCTTTAATAAGAGATTCAAGTTTTGTAGATGTTCCTCCTCCGACTCGCCCGTTACCACTATATCATCTAGGTAGTTGGCGCTGCCCTTCACCTGGGCTGTCAGCGTATGCAGGCAGCGCTGGAAAATAGCCGCAGCTGAAGCGACCCCGAAAGGCAACCGGTTGTATCGGTAAAGCCCGAACGGTGTGTTAATTACCAATAAGTTCGCAGACTCTTCATCTAACGGGATCTGCAGATACGCGTCCCGCAAATCTATTTTTGAAAATCTCTGCCCGCCCGCTAGCTTCTGAAAAGCTCTTCTGCTCTGGGGATGGGGAACTGCTCTACCATGAGTTGCGCATTAACGGTGCTCTTGAAATCTCCGCACATTCTAATTTTACCGTCTTTCTTTTTTACTATGACTACTGGAGTTGCCCATGCACTAGTACTGACGGGGGTTAAGACGTCCAAATCTACTAACCTGTCGATTTCCTTTTTTACTTTATCTTTCACTGCCAGGGGAACAGGTCGTGCTTTAAAAAATTTAGGGGTGGCATCTTTCTTCAACTGCAAATGCGCCTCAAAAAATTTGCATTTTCCCAATTGCTCCGAAAAAACTTCTGAATTCAAATCTATCACATTCTTTACCTCCTTTGGCAGGGCGCTAGTCTGAATGACAAACGCGTCCTGAACCGTAAATCCAAAAATTGTGAAAACATCCATTCCTAGAATGTTAACCGCATCACGACTGTCCACAACCACCAGTGTTACTTGTCTTTCCATCGCTTTGTATTTCGCTAGCAGGCTTATCTTACCTTTCGTCTTGATCCTCTGTCTAGCATATCCATAAAAACTGTGTTCAGCGAGGCGCAAGGCGGAGAACCCAGCTGCTCATAAGTAGTCATGCTTATTAGAGTTGCTGCTGCACCTGTATCCACCTGGAATAATACAGATTTACCACCTATTTCCAAGTTTACAAACAATTTACTTTTGTCATCACACTGCATAACTGAATAAATACAATCACCATCCCCTTCATCGATGCCTCTTTCTTGCCGCTGGCTTTCGGCATAACCACTGCTGCGTCCTTCTCTGACGTGCCCGCCTCACCTCATCGATGTCCATTTCTTGTCGTCTGTTTTCAGCAGAACCACTGTTGCACACTTCTCTAATATGCCCTTTCTTACCGCACTTGTAGCACTCCGCTCTGAGGAATCTGCAAACCTTCCTGTCGTGACTAATAAAACACTGTCTACAAGACTTCAATAGCTTGCCTCTGCTGGTGGAAGGACTTTTCTTCTCCTGCTGCTTCCTGCTTCGTGGCTTGGCTACCCAATTTTCCTCCTGTACACTCATTTCCTCTACATCTCTTGCTGCTCTATCGCCTAACGTCATCTGATGCGCCGTATGCTTCGTTACCTCATACGATGTTGCTAATTTTAAGGCGTCTTCCAAAGACGGGTTGTTTTGTTGCAATAATGCCCACCGAACTTCTTTTTCCGGCGTATGCATTACCAACATGTCCCGTATCAATGACTCCGCATACGATTTCTCTGTGTTGCATTCAAACGCACAACGCTTCGCCAAACCCTTCAACTCCGTCGCCCAATCGGCATGCGTTTGGCCTGGCTTCATTCTGGATGAATAAAACTTGTAGCGTGCCGCCACTAAATGCGTCTCCCTCGAAAAATGAGCTAGCAGCCGCTGTTTAAGTATATCGTATGACACCTGCGAAATCTCTTCTTCCTTGCTTAACTTACGTAACAACCTATTAACGGTGCGCCGATTGTGGCCAGAAAAAATGCTCTTTTACGAGATTCCTCTTTAATATCATAGCATAACAAATGTTGCTCCAATCTGGCCACATATTCTTCGCAGGTTTCCTCTGCTGCATCGTAAGTTGCGAACGGCGGGGCTGGGCTGCTCGGTCGTGACGAAATTGCCGCTTGCTGCAATGTCTGCACCATCATCGCCATCTGCTGCTGCTGTTGCTGCTGTAGACACGCCATCAGTTGTGAAAATTGTTCCGCGTTCATTCTCCTTTTTACTCGTCGCCACTGTTATAACTCAAAAACACTCACTTTCCATAAGAATATTTATTTACAAATCTGGGCCAACTCGGCCGCTATGTACAGTTACCACAAAACTTCATATACAAAAAACAATATGCCATCTGGCTGAAACCACGCCGAGCGCTCTACTGCCGGTGATCCTCCGTCGGCGTCCTTTTATTTGGGCCAGCTCCCGCGCAAGGCTTCCCGCGGCTTCCCCTGATTGGCCGGTTCACCAGTGCGCGGAGCCCAGGTAACAGGCGTGGCTGGTTTCTGAGCACACCCTTGGCGCGCTTGACGAAGCTCAGCGCGCCTGATGCCGACGCTCTGTGCTGCGCGCTGCCGGAGGCGGGAACATGCTGCCGGCGCTCTTTGCCGCGCAGTTAGCGCGGCAACTTTGAACTGCCGTCCGCATATTACAGTTTTTAAAATAATTCTCAAAAACGGCAGCAACTTTTTTCTTTAAATTTTCTCGATGATTGTTTATGGGATTTTGGATTAGAGCCAGTAAAAAATATATAATTTCATATATATAATGTTGTTCTAAGAAAAATTTTATTATTGTTGTTATTATTATTGTTATCCTCTAATATAATAAAAAAATTAGGTGACGGTTGAATATAAAACCTACTCCAGATTGTCTTACCAGCTTCCTAAGGCGCATTTCTAATTGCTGTACTATACTATGTAAAACAGAAGACCTCACTACTCGTTACGTATGAATAAGTTGTGCCCTCGCGCGGGGGGAGTGGCGCAGAGGCGTGGCCCGTGGGGGGGGGGAGCGTGGGCTCGGTCGGCGCGGCGGCAGCGCACGCCCAACAAAGCCCAGCGCGCGATAGGCGCCGCCCGCGTCCTTCTTTTGTGCGCGCCTCCATTAATCTCCCGGAGGATCGCCGCGCGACGCCCAGCTCAGGCCACTCCGCCCAGCCCCGCCTCTCCCCGCCCACCCCGCCCAGCCCAGCTCAGCCCCACTCGCCCTAGTCTAGCCCGGTCCAGCCCCGCCCAACCGACATCGCCTCGCCATACCCAACCGACCCTGCTCTTCCATTCCCCGCCCAGCCTCGCCCCGCCCCGCATGCTCACTCGGCGTCGCTGGCCACAGGCCGCCTCGCGCCCTCTGGAAAATCCGCTTTGCGCTTCCCTTTTCACCCTGTTGTTTCTCGGATTGCAACCGTATGGTTTGGTTATGATTTAGCTCCAGTTCTGGCAGTACTCTCGAGTTGGATTTTTTGATTCTTAGAACGCTAACCTCGTATTTCGCGATGGCGCCGTCCCCTATCACCGAAGACGCGGATCGGTCTTCTGCGCACTCTCTAGAAATCCCCGTTTCGCTTCTCTCTTCTGAAGCTTATTCTCTTTCACTAAAACCAAATGCTTTACGTATCATCTTTAGTTTCGGACTTTGCAGTCATTGCAATTTAGAATTATCAGCTCTCTGGAACATGACCGCACTTGCGATCAAGGCGCGCACTACTTTGCGCTCAAGGCACGCTTGCGTACAATGCAATGCCATTCACCCCGTTACGGCGAATCTGCTTCACACACTCAAAGCATCATTTTCCATTCTCTGATCTGCCGCTAATCCTCTGGATTTCACCTGCATGTTTTTCATTTCAGACATAGCTTCTTTTCGTTTCGCACTTACAATTTAGATTTTCATTTAAGAGTATCTAGGATGTGGCTGCACATGTACCACTCGAGGGGTTCTAACGAATCACCTTATCTCCCTTCCGGGGGATGAGGTGATTCCTCATCCCATTAAAAGTATCCTATCTGGATTGCGTACGCAGACAAGTCCGCTTTTCGCTTCTACTGCTTTTCTCTGAATTCCATCATCAAGCTCTTTTACTTTCCCGCACTTACTTCGTAAAAAGAGAAAGTTATCTAAACGTGCGCCGAAAACTGTGAATTTTCGAAAGAAAAACACTTATTGCCGGCCCTTGACAAAGAAAAAGTGAATAAATCCTGTGGTTATATGCAACAAATTACTTCTTCTAACACGTGGTGTAGCCAGAATCCATGTTTTGTGAGTCCTTGAAACCGAAAATAAATTGAAAGCAAAACGTCTGTCTGTCTCTCCGTACGCCTGTTTATGTTCGTCTGTGAAAAAAAACGCTAGCGCCTCCACGAACTCGCATTTTTTGCCGCAGTATTACGAAACTTTCTCTATACTACGTATATTATTCCGTACATACGTATATGAGAATATAATTAGATGCTACAGAATGGCCCAGATTTCCCCGTATGAGTATTCTATTTCTTTTGGTTTCGGATAGCTAATTATAAAATTAAAATTTTACATATTTAAAATAATGCACTTACATTATTTATTCTATACATTTCAGGATTCTAAAATAGGATACCAAACTATCTCTTTAGCACTGCTTTAAAATTTTCTTAGGTTAAAGTTTTCTTAGTGGAGCGGGCGACTAATTTTGATGCCCAATTACTCCACAAATACTAATATTTTGGAAAAATTTAACATGACCTTATTTGAAGATCTGTTTTTGATGAGCATATTTCACTGAGAAAAATAATTGTGTCTTCACAATTACAATTGTAGAAAGACGCAGAATGTTTTTTTTTAAATTTTTGCAAAATCATTTCAATGAACATGAGACCTACACCATTCTCTTAACTGAACTTTATGCTATCTAAGGTGCCAATTTAATAAAAATGTGCGGTTTTAAGAAAAAATGGTTTAAAGAAAATACAAATTGCCTACGTTTGACACACAATTTCGCAAACAATATTCATGTTTTGAAAAATTGAGCTTGATTTTATATGAAGATCTGATTTTTATGTACACATTTTATTAAGAAAAAATATCTTCATCCCTAGCTAACGGGAGGTGCCAAACAAATTTTCAATTTTTTCAATTTTCGAAAATTGAGATATTCAATCAACATGAGTCCTACACCATTTACTTAAACGACCATTAAACCGATTATCCAACGACAAAATTTAATCAAAATTATTGGCGCCATTTTTTTGAAAATTTTGAAAATGTCCCAAGGGCTTCATGTAAAGTACCCCTCAAAAATTAAAATATCGGTTTCAAATTCAAAGGGACATGACACCACTTAGATTGATCGGGGAATGTCAATTTTGGAAAAAATTGGCTGAACGGTTTGATGAAAGGTGATAAAGAATTTTTTCTAAATTTAGCAACAGGATTTCTTCACTTTTTCGTTACCAGGGCCCTGTAATAAGAGTTTTTCTGCCGACAATTCCCCGTTTTTTCGCACAGTATTACATAACTTTCTCTTCTTAAGAAGTTCCTTCTCAAGCGCGAGAAAGTAAAGGGTAGTTGATTTCGTGTAAATAGTGTCTGAAATTTACGCAGTCCGCCAAAAAATTATTTTCTCAAACAACGCACCAAAATTTTTTAGTTTTTTGAATACATAGGTGTATACGGAGTAACATATGTACTATAGGGAACGATAAGTAATGCTGCGCGAAAAAACGGCAAATTTTCGGCAGAAAAAAATTCATTGCCGTGACCTGATCACGAAAAAATGGTTAAAATCAGTTGCTAAATTATGAAAAAAACAACCTAACGCGTGGTGTAGCCATAATCCCTGTTTTGTGGGTCCTTGATACCGGAAAATTCATTGTAAGTAAAACGTCCCTCTGTCCGTCCGTCTGTCTGTCCGCCTGTGAACAGCACAACGCCCTAAACCATAAGTATGATTTTTTCAAATTGAAAAAGTTCCTGTCGATCTGGATCCAGTCCAGACTTTGAGATTTTGAAAAACTTTCTTCAAATTTTGGGGGTACTTTACATAAAGCCCCCCGGACATTTTCAAAATTTTCTCAAAAACAGCACCAATTTTTTTCTTTAACTTTCTTGTAATATTATAGTCAAATACTCTTATTATGGTGGCATATGTCCGATTTTCACGGTTAACTGTTAATTTTAGAAAATTGCCAAAGTCTGAATTTTCTTCGACCTCTTCCTACAACTACAAAATTAAAGATCGAGATTTTTCCTACAAATAAAATTTGTTCTCCATACTCTTCTTTCATTAAGGTCCTGTATATTTTTGAAAATTTTAGTAGTTTCCGCGCAATATTGCGTGGAATATATGCAATTTTAAAAAATTACAAAAACAAGCTTTCCTCAAAAACGGCTCCAATTTATTTCTTTAAACTTTTGATAAAGATAGTGCTAAATGTTCTCTATGGGATGACATAACGCTGTATTGTTATATTCTTTTGTTTTTTCACAAATTACAAAAATGTAATTTTTTGACTCGTATCTCACGTAGTTAATATTTATATCAGCTGCGATTTGTTCACTTTATTATATTTATATGTGCATGTGCTTTAAATAATGTCAAGTAAAATTTTTCGAAAACTCAAACGTTTTCTATGAAATCTAGCTCAAAATTCGGCAATTTCAGAAAAGCTCAAATTCCATTTTCTCAAAATGGCTCCAAAATTTTTCATCAAACTTTTCAAACAGATAGTGAAAATTGTGCTGTTTAATATGACGTGAAGTTAATTTTGAGGTATTTTTTCGTTTTTTCAAAAATTACTTTTTTTAATGATCTCTCACACCGTTAAAATTCACGTTTACCACAATTTATAAATACTATTGTGTTTGTGAGTTAATATGCATCAAATGACTTCTAATGAAGCTTTTTGAATCACAAAATATTCCTTTGAAAAAGAGGTTCAATTTTCCCATTTACAGTAGCGCTTAAAGGCCATTTTCTTAAAGTCGGCTCCACATTTTTCAAAGAAAATTGTCATTTAGGACGAGGTTTTACTGTTATTTAATGTTCTTATAATAATATTTCCGTTCTACTGTTAAGAAACGGAAAAAAAATGTAAATGTCAAAAAATGTAGTTTGGGCGGCGATAGACAGCAGCTGGCAAGAGTATGTGTCAAGTCGGAATAGAAACCAACGGAAATAGAAAACTGATACAGGAAAATCTGTGCCATTCTGTAGCACCACTAGTTCCATTTAAGTTTCTCCTCTTATGTAACAACGGGTGGTGAATTAGTGGTACTCCAACAGCAGATACTTTCTCGCATAATCTCTACCTGTTTCGCTATATTTTGAGTACTACATAAACATGTAAAAGTGTTTTCAAGTAGGAAAAATTATTTTCCGCACCGAACTCAAGTCGTCCTAGTTAATTTGTCGACACCTAACCAGTAAGCTTCAGAAGACCCGTAAAAAATTAACTTAGCACGACGCTGATGTATGAAATTGTATTAACCCGAAATTTTTCCAACTGGGAATTTTTGTAATGTTTGCAAATACAGAGAGTTCACTAACAATGGGACTAGCACATTTTTTTTTGTACTTTACGAATGTACTTCGTAAGAAGAGAAAGTTACGTAATCGTGAGCGGGAAAACGAATTTTCTGCACAAAAACTCTCATTGCCGTGCCGAGGCCAACGAGAAAGACAGGCCTGGACACGTACGTCACAAGTTGTAGAAACTTGATCAAAGCGGCCCCAGTGCTCGCCCATCAATTTGTACCAACAGAACTCACGCCGACGTGGTGTCTTCCCGACGACCATGTGTTTATTTTGAGGTGAAAAAAGGCTCTAAACACATTTGTAATATCCTATTTGCTTTCTTAGAGTGTTCGACATTTACTGAAATATTTTCAACTTAACTCTTTCAAACCTAATTTCTCAGAATGCTCATTTATTTCTTATGAAATCATTGTAAATAATAAAGAATTGAACATTTATTCTGGGAGACACATTTGTTCCAAAATCTCGGGTAAAATATTCTCTTTTTTATTTTATTGAAAGCAGGTATAATGTTATTAGAGAGAAGCTACAATTCAATTTTAAGAAACATATGTTCTAACTAAAAAAATCACTGTAAATAATCAAAGAATTGATCAGAAGCAGTGGCATCTCCTGGCTAGTAGAAGTGGGGATGCGATCATGATATTACAAGTTGAACGCATAATTCCAGGTATTTAAAGTCTGCGTCATTCTACTTTACTCTGAAGTGTTTTAGAAGTTTATGTTGCAAATTAGATACCGTCTGAATCTTCCTTGAAAATAATTTTCTTATTGCATGCACTAACGTACATAAACAAAACAATAAAACTAAAAAAATAACCACAAAAAAGTGCATACCTAATTTTTGAACTCGAGATCTATTCGCGTTGTTTTGGTTGTCCATCACTATTTACCGTAAGTTTTTCGGAATAGGAGAAAGAACTACACGGAATTTTCACGAATCCTGTCTATAGCACAATGAAACGTTTCACTACTGTTTCCTGCTACAAATAACTCATCCACTACCACAAATGAACTGGATGAGCTCGCCATGTCGCATCCTTTCACATACATACACACAAGTTGTATTCTTTCGCTTTACAATTTCGAATTCATAATTTTCTTTAACGCATCGATAATTATGCAAAATAGTATATTTAACGCACATTACGTAGTAAACAGCATTTACACTTGAACGCAGGGCACTCATGAACGAAATAACATCGCACGAGTCCACGGATTGTCTTTGTCAAACCATTTTCTTACATGAAGGGAGTGATATTGTTTTGTCAGGCCTGCTAACACACGTCGAGTTACCCATACTGAATCAGGTTGAAATGTGCCTTAGAATGTTAGCAGACTTGCTAGAGTTGTGAAGAAAGACAGACCTACCGTCTACCCCCCCCCCGCTCCCGGGTCCCAATCGTCGCACGTGACTTTTGGGATTCCCAGGCGTGCTGCCGAATTATGACTGCCTCAGAGGAGGGGGTATGGAAGGTTATTGGGAAGCCAATGAGAAGCCTTTGATGTGATAAGCTACGTCACATCTCCAGCAGTCGAAACCACGCAGCTTGCACACAGTGCATGGCCGTGAATTCAATGACCTCGCCAACGAAGTGAGGTCGTTCAAGGGATGTTTCTCGGCCCGTCACATCCAGTGCGGGACTAACGCCTATTGGACCGTGCACATAAATGGCGAGAGGGAATAGAGAAACAGAGAGAGATACTTACAGAAGAAAATAAAATACTTCACTGAAAATATTTTTAAGTGATGGAAAACTAGGGGATGTAACACATCACTCGCATACATTGAGCCTACGCCACTGATCAGAAGAGTATATAAACAAGTACATATTTTGGATGATCTTTATTGAACAGTGACATCATTCATTACATTAACATTTTTGCTTTTTCATTTTTCTTTTTGTTTTATTAGAGTATTTTACATCGCCGTTTCTTGATTTAACAAAATTATTTATCATATTCTGGCACTGCACAACGATACATTCTAAAGCTGCTCAATGTATTTTTAAATGCACAAGCACAAGAAATAGTCTAATCCAAACTCTTTCAATTTCGTGAAGGAAATGCTAAAGAGCAAGTTGATGTGTCTACATTAAAAACTGCTGGAAAAACTCTTTTACAAGAAGGGATATATTATACCAAACACAACTATGTAAGCAAAATAAGTGTACCCCTATCTGTCTTTGATATAGTCATTTAAGGAATTAACCTAAACGTCTTGGTCTAACTGCAACCACGAACAACATTGATCACATTTACTATTACTTAAAGTTTGTCTACAAGCAAATCCTCCTAAATAAGTTGATACTGGCAAAACACTGCATGGAAGAACTGCTTATTCAAAGGGCACATATTGCAAGTTAGTTTGTATCAACAAACTGTTTTGGCTTTCACTAAAAGCTTATTGCATTTGGTCCTTTTCAACACCTAGAAGTATTTTAACTTTTGTTGCTGACTTAGAGAACAGTAAGCAGTATTTTTACAGCATCTGTAAAAATAGTTGGCACTGTATTTTCACTCAATTATATTCTCACTCTCGGATCTTCTTTCAGATTCTTTCTCTTGGATAAAGTTCACCTTTAATGGTAACTTTGTCCACTCGAATTATACAAGATTCCTAAAAATGTTTGATGCAAACTACATGTAGTTTCAGCTTGGATAAATCTGTAGCCACGTTTGGCGTTGTTTTTCGTTACTTGGGGGTGACTAGTTAAATTTGACGTCGCCGACGCTGTAAACTGTTTTAAAAGAAAAATCGCTGCAAAAAATACAGGTACTATATGAATGATGGGACAGCACAGACATATTTTTTTACTTTTTGTTTTCTAATATGAACATAAATGATCACCTGTGAGCTGTTGTTCTTCGTTATTCTCTAATGCTAATATAAGATCATTCTCCATTAGTTCAGAAATTTTGACGCAAAATCTTCTACAATTACATTTGACTCCCCTGAGTTGTTTAACTCTTCCATATTTTTGTCCCCTATTCTAAGATTTTAAAACTCCATAAACTCAGTCTGATTTTGTTCTGAAGGCGAATATATATATATATATATATATATATATATATATATATATATATATTGTGACGAACCTGAATTATGAGGTTCGTCACAGGTGCTAGAACCCCATAAAACGCAAAAAAAGAACGGGAAAGAGAGCGCGGCGCAGTTCGAAAGAGGCGCGCCCGCGGATGAGGAAGTTGTCGCCTATAACGTCGTTCACAAGTCGCGAGAAAATGACGCAGTAACTGGAGGGGAGTAGGAGGCACCGCGTTACCCCTGCGAACCGAGGGCATAAAACGCGGATCCGCAACCGGATGGTTCTCTTTAGCTTTCGTCAGCGGAGGAAGAAAGATCTCTTTAGCTTTCGTCAGTGGAGGAAGAAAGATCTCTTGAGCATTCGTCAGTGGAGGAAGAAACATCTCTTCAGATTTTGTCGGTCGGAGCAGGCAGCATTTCTCTCCGAAGCATTGGTGGCCGACGCCGAAAGATTACGCGAAGGAACGTCAAGTTAGTTAGGAGTATCCGACGTCCAAAGGCGTCTAGCTAGTCATCAGCAAAGTAATTAAAACATTTGTGAAGATTATGGCAGTTACGGCATCGTGAGAGAGGTCGTCTCTGAAATTGGTAACAAATTGACGCTCAGATTACACCATAAAATCTGTAGCCGAAACGGAGGAGAGATCTAGTACGCGGCGAAAACTATACCTCACGCTGGCGTGCGAGAAACAACGGGCGTGAGTAAAAGAACGCGCCGGACGAGACCCGAAGGCGGACGAGCACCGTACAATATCGGACGGAGGAGTCGGGACCGAGGCGGACGAAGAAGACGGAAGAAGGACGACGGAGCAGGGAGCGCAAGAAAGAAGGACGGGACCACAAGAAGAAGGAGACGGAAGAAGAACGGCGACGGGAGTTGAAGACGGAAGACGGAAGAACGAAGACAGCGCGTCGCCGAGTACCGAGGCCGCGGCGCGGAGCGCCAGCGCTAGCAGCGACGCGACAGCGAGCGACAAGGCCACCTAACCGCCAGGAAGGAGAGGTAACGAGGCTAGCGAAAAATATAGGTCAAGTTCGCGCCGTGTCGAATGGAGACGTTAGGAGTTGTTCGGGGAGGTTATAGAATGTAAAGGATAAATGACTTTCATGTTACAGTGTTAAAAGCACGAGCCATTTTGACGCCTGGTTACCTATTAATTTTCTTTTGTAAATGAATTGAAGTAAAGGTGTTAAATTGTATCAAAGTGTGAAGGAAGGTGCGCTACAGAGCACGGTTTATTATTCAGTTGCGAAAGAGTTAAAATCGAGTGTTCAATAACATTGGTAGAGCGCTGCTGTGATAAAGTTAAAGCGCAAGCAGAATTTAATCAGTTGGTTTTGTTAAAAGAATTACGAATTTTACTGGGACAGTAATTATGTTAATAATTGGCAGAAATTTTGGTCACGTGATTTTTAAAGAGGATGTAATGTAAGCAAATGACTTATTTGGAAAATTGAAAGAGAAAAGTGACGAGTTGTGTCTGTAGTAGTATTAGTTATTATTTTAGAATCATTAAACTTTTGTTGTTACTGTTATTTTTGTGTTCCTGTGTTTGGATTGCTCTCACACCCCAAAGATCCCACTGCCCTGAGATTTAAGTAAGCTCGAAAGAGCAGATATTTGACGCACCCGCCCTGACGCCCGATTGTTGTCGAGAGGATTGTCAGATTTTATAAATAAATATAAAAAGGGGTGTTACGGACGGGTTTGCGTCAGTATATATATATATATATATATATATATATATATATATATAAGAATTAAAAGGTTACTATTGTGACGTCGATGGAATACTGCGGTAATCACAGACCTGAGCTTTTACTACATACAAGTTTACTGTACAGTTATTTACACATAGATAGTTCTCACAGCTCTGGAAGATCCCTTTTCCCCTAATCGCAGAAGCGATCCATAGCCTATAGAAGATCGGCCTGAGTCGTGGCCCTCGCCACTCAACGGTAGGCAACACACATGCTCGTAACACGCACGCAACACGGGAGCTCCAATACCAAAAATTTAATTCGTAACCAACCTCCCGATTAGATGACAATGTGCCCCCTCTCCGCTCGTGATCATGAAGTGCCACTATGTTAAATAGGAGTGTATACCCGTGTACTATTTATAGCTCGGGATAAGTAAAAATAATTCTGCTCTACATGACCCACAAAATTCGTATTTTGTTTTTTCAATTTTTTTTCAAGCACATTTACAGATTAGCTTCGCCTTATGTATCTCGTTAATCTGCATCATTGCTGCCTTCGCCTGGCGAGCTGCCAGCGAAATCGCGGAAAAGTGGTTTCGCTTGTGTAATCTGCTATGTTTTCGCGACGTAATGGAAGAGAAACATGAAGCGAGGTTGCAGCTTGTTTAGCTCCAGTGCTCAGCTTTAGGAATAACCGGAACCTCGTTTGAGTATGCCATGGTGACTTACACTCATCAAAGGCTTAGGACTCTCTCTCTCTCTCTCTCTCTCTCTCTCTGTCTGTCTCTCTCTCTCTACCGCTAAGACAATATTAGGAAATTAGTACTAAACACGTTAGTAAGTCGGTTTATTTTCGTAATAAATAAGCACGCAATTGAATTGCATTTCTCGTAAGTGCAGTCTCCTTGATAGAGAGCGTTCCCAAATGATCAATATAAACAGTCATGATTGGCTGCTAGCTAATTTTCTGCGATGCGCAAAATTAAATTTGAATTTTTCTATGAAGTAAACATAAAAGTATTTTGTACAGTCCGAATGACAAATTTTAATAAAAACAAGATGTGACTTTTCAGACTACGTCAATAATAATTACGAAGGGCGGTCGGAAAGTTTGTAGCCCGAGATAGTTGCCGCAATATCTCGTACAACCGACGATAACAGCTTTTATTAGGGTCCTTCGTGGATGTACAAGTCAACTTTCGTGAGCGTAACTTCATTAGTTTTCCCGCTAGAGTGTGTTGAATGTCATTGTGCCAGTAAAATGGCGAGTATGGAGAGAATAAAGAATCGTGCTGTCGTTGAATTTCTTCATTTGAAGGGAAATGTCGCCGAAGGAAATTGTAGAGGACACGCAGAAGACACTTAGGAGCAGTGCTCCGTCTTATGGAACAGAGAGAAAGGGTATACATTCATATTCAGTAAAAGATGTAAGTTAACTGTCTTCTAAAAATGGTTATATTATTGAATTTTTAAAATTCATGTTCAGAATTGAAAATTTACAATTTTTTAAAAATATGCTTTTAAATATGGACTGCGGCTATTCTTTTTATAACTTCAGTTTAATTATTCGAGTTAGTGATATCATTAATCAATCAAACATTTGAAACTTTTCTCGTGTCATTGAACAAATCGATGTGTTGATGTTACATTTAAGAATATGTAACATGTTCTTATCCTAATGGCAAGAAACCTGGCAAAACATTTTTTATCCATTTATTCAATCTTAAAATGAGTATGTTAATGAATTAATAACGTAAGCCTCCCTTCTATTTCAATACCTTTTCAGAAGATCCTTTAACAAATGAACTGAATACTGTAGATACAGTGGCTTTTCGAGTTTTTTATAAAATAATTCTGCCTGCTTGCAATTATTATGATACGACCATGCCTCTTAATCTTACAATGCTTTCCACGATATGGCTACTTTATGTATTTAAGTTCCCCTAAAAATAGTTTGAAGCAAAAAATCTGATATAAAAGCCACGCACTATCTGCACCCTAATCTCTAATTATTTTGCTGGGCGTCAAAAGATAAGAAACAAATATTTACTAAACTGGAAAAATAAATATACGTTTAAACGTTTTTTATGTTTATCAAACATTTTAAAATAAATTTACAGATTTTCATAAATTATTTTACTACGCCGCTAATACTTTTGCAGTGTAGAGAAAGTGTTGTCATGCTACGGGGAAAAAAGGGAATTTTTAACAAAAAAAACTCTTATTGCCGAACCCTTGTGCCGAAAAAGAGGATAAATCGTGTTCTTATGTATAGCAAATTACTTCCTCTAACATCTTGTGTGGCCGGAATTCATGTTTTGTGGGTCCTTGATACCGAAAAATCGATTGACGGCAAAACTCCGTCCGTTCCTCTGTCAACAACCCAAGCGTAGCGTAAGTAGGATTTTCTTCAAATTTATTATTCTTCAAACGACCTGGCTGATGTTGCGGCATCTTGAATATGATACCGATATTTTAATTTTAGGGGGTATTTGAAGCCCTCGAGACATTTTCAAAATTTTCAAAAAATAGAACCAAATGTTTTAATAAAAGTTTGACCTCAGATAGCGGCAAAGACGGTTAAGAGAATGATGAAGGTCTCATTTTCGTTGAAATCCCTGGTTTTTCGAAAATTGTAAAATTTCAAATTTTTTCAGTGCCTTACTATAAGTACTATATTGATAAATTGTTTTTATTATTGAAATGTGTTCATCAAAACAGATCTTCAAATACGGTCTTGTTCATTTTTTAGAAAATATGAGTATTTTTGTTTAAGTTTGCTTTAAGCATAGGCAATTTTTAAATTTTAAACAATTATTTTCTCAGAGATTTCTCCCTATTTTTTCTTAATCCTTTTTCATGTACGTAGGAAAGGTCTGAAAAGAAAGTGGTGCTGGTCCTATTTTCGGTGCTCTCTCTGTTTCCGAAAAGTGGGAAAAAAGAAAAGAATGGCGTTTTTAGCAAAAACGGATAAAAAATTGATAAGAAAATATGCGCCTTATTATTTTTTCGCGCTATCCTCTAGGATTGCATTAGCTCTTAAAAACTAGCCAAAACATCTGAAAATTTGCATCTTAAAACTTCAAAATACTTTTTTTAAGGTCTCAATGCGACCATTTTACACTGAATTACAGCCTGTCAAAAATCACCGAAATATTTGGATTTTTTTGCTCTCTTAATTTTTTGAGTACGTAGTGTATTATCTGCCTTAATTGATAGGTAAAGCCAAGCCAATATTTTTGTTCTTTAGTAACGAAACCAGATAAATTTTCGTGCACCCCTACATACAACTTGTGAACGCCCAATTTTTTCTCGCCAGGGCAGACCCCCGTCGAATCTCCCGTGGAACCATGGGGGTCCACCTGGACGACTTTGGGAATCACTGCTTTAAATTTTTCACGTAGTATGTAGCAAAAAACAGTAAAGAAAGTGGTGCCGCTCCCATTTTGGGCGCGCTCTTTGTATTTTTGAAAATTGAAAAAATCGAAATGGTAAATTCGAATGTCCCGTGCTTGGTTGCTCGAATTTCCCGTGGTGGTAATTGGCAAAATGGCAACACACCTGTTTCAAATAGTATTTGAATGTGTCTCATTGTTGCCGGTCGTGATGATCTTAAGATGTAGATAAAATTCTTACGAAATGAAATAGATTTCAGGAAGGTAATATATTGAACGTGGAACTAACAAATACGTTTCTTTTTCATTAAATAGATCTGTTCGCTTATTACGGTATTCAGAAGTTGATGAATCTTTTCATCGTAATCAAGGCAAGCTTGTGTGAAATATTTCTTTTTTTTGTATAAAGTGCTGCTGATACTGTAACAGTTTAATTTATTTATATTTATTTCGTTTGTAAAAGTAAGAAATTACTACTGTTCCTGCCAATCGAAACAAATGCAGACATATACCATAAGCCCATAGTTTCAATTGATTGAATTGGACTTTTTCAAGTTGTAACGGAGGTTTTAGTATGTTAGAAATTGTTATTTCTGCCATACTAAAAACAATTATATATTTCAATATTACGTAACTATTTCTAATAATGCGAGAAAGTATGGGTTTTTGTAGCTCCTCTAGGTTCAATATGTGCACGTAATACATTTTTAGAATTAATAAGACACCAACGGCACAATACTCGTGGAAGTGCTATTGCTCCATAGTAAATTACCCTCTGGCCTGCGTCAAACATTTAAGACAAATATATAGAATTCTGGAAAACAGAAGGGGTACAACATTTCCATCGTGCATCCCTAACTCTGAAGCGAAGCGTCGTAGGTCCATAAAATAACGTTTGGGGTAGGGGGTTGATATAATATATTTGGTTTGTCAAAATCTACAAAATGAGACCTTTTTGGACTTTTATCTTCTTTGATCGTAAGGTCTTTCACGCATCTCACTTGTTAGACTCTGGTGGTCAGAAGCGTAGAAAATCGTAAAATATTACATTAAATTAGCTATTTAATAATTCGCACGATTTAATTGCACGTGAGATTTTGTAGATATATGCTTAACAATATTAAAATCATTACTAGCGAACTGCATCGGCTCTAAATGATATAAAGCATAGTTTAGATCCTGACCTTTCGAAGTTGAGTTCAAAAATGAAACTATTTGCATCTTAAAACAATGATTTACCAAGTGAGGAATGTTCTAATGGACCCAAGCAGTGAATACGAAAACGTCTATTAAACGTGCAAGTTTTCTTGATATTCCACAGCACGGGGTGCGGGGAGAGGAGGGTTCTGGCTACGTCACCGCTTAAATGAGCGTACCAACTTATGGTGGGCATGAACTTATTGAAACTATTAATGTGTATTTCATGCGCGTGAAGAGTTGCATAAAGTTATTCTTCAAATTCATATGATATATTAATGTAAAATGATGTTCGAAACTTTTTAAAGCAAATACATTTTCATCCCAAATCTCTCAAATATCATAAAGGATTGCAATGAGTTTATTTTATATCACTCATCACAATATAATCCGGTGTGTTGTCAAACACTCAAAATTCACAGCCCGGAATCCTTCCAGCAATGGAACTGAATAAAATGAATAATAAGAAAGAGAAAACATTTCATTTGATTCTCAGCAAAGTGAGTCGGTAAAATGAACTACCATTATTTAAAAGAAGAAAAAGTTTCCCTCTGCCTTCAAGACGCCACCGGGACGGCGGCCGGCCCTTAGTATTCCGGACTCCAGGTGCCAGATTCCTCACCCCACGCCTCTCCAGCAACAAAATCCTTCGCATTCCCAAAGCAACTCGTCGTCGTACGCTTTCTACAATTTCCCATTATCCGCCTTAAGCTCTAAGTCAAATATATTATCGCCTCCCATTATACGTAATCTGCAAGTAAAAAGGCAGAATTTTATTCATTTCCTTATGCAAAGTTGATAAGATCCCTTTTATGGCGGACTTTCTTATGCAGATGTACACGGGGCCCTTTAATTAAATTCCCTAACGAAGTATATTTTCTTTGAATTAAAGCGCGCCGGTCGGGGACGCCGCGAAATACCTTTAACGACGCTGCACCGCCGCCGGCAGCGCTGCCTGGTGTGGGGAGGCGGCGGCGTTTACGTCCCGGCGCTGGATTAGGGCAAGCTACACAGGAAGCCGTTAGGAGCGCAAAGCGTAATGGCGCACTGCGTTCGATTCGCCTTATTAATATTTTAATTCGCCTAAATTTTCGCATACACAAAGTAATTGTAGATTTTTTTTCTGGACGTAACCCGGTGACATCCTGTAATTGCTAGGAATATAAACACTTTCAGAGGAGAATCGGGTGAATCAGGCATATCTGAATATTCTTTGTGTAAAAAATGCTATGATAAGAACGTTTGCGAATATGTTGAGAGTGAACTGGATTTTAATCAATTAACAAATTTGAGAGATCAAATATTATTATAAACGAAGATACTTGGTTGCATACATTGAACTTACAAGTTTGAAGATTGTGTAGTCTACATGAATATAGTTTAATCTAGTGGTAATTTTCATTTGAGATTTTCAACAAACAGCTATTCCCCTTTCTTTCTGACATTCTAATTATTTCTTGTTTAAAATGTATTAGCAGGTATGGATATTAAAGAAATGCGAAAAATATTAATTGTGTATGATATTTAGATTATATAAGTATATAACACGTCAGTTAAGTCACAGTGGAGCCTTGCTGGTGAGAGTGCTTGCAACAGAAATAAGCTAGGTAAATAAATACAATAAATTGGTACTTGCTTTAATATGGCCCCAATTCCTTCAAGCGATGCATCTGTGTAAATTTTTATTGGCAAATCTTTATCAAATATTTCTAAAACTGGTTGAGAACATAATAATTTCTTTATTTCCGCAAAAGACTTCTCACATTCTTCTGACCACATGAATGTGACTTCTTTTCTCAATAGTCGATGCAATGGGTCTAATAATATTGAGCTATTTGGTATATATTTATGGTAAAAGTTGATCTTTCCCAAAAGTTGTCTTATATTTTTTTGAGTTTTGGGAGTAGGAAAATTCTGAATTGCGATTAGATTATCTTTTATTGGTTTTACAGTGTTTTTTTTCTATAATGTGCCCCAAGTATTTCACTGAGTTTGCAGCGAATGAGCATTTCTTGAATTTTAATCTAAATCCTTCTTGTTTAATAGCTTGTAATACCTGCTCCATATGTCCGATGTGATCTTCAAACATTGGTGAATAAATTAAAATATCATCAATATAATTTTCTGTAAAATCTGTTAATTTATGTTTCTTTAATATGCTACTCAGGATTCTTTGGAATATTGCTGGTGCTGTTTTCAGACCAAATGGTAAGCATGTCCATTGATAGTGCCCTTCTTGCGTTACGAAACCAGTTTTTGATTTGTCTTGAATTCGGAGTGGAATTGACCAAAAAGCAGAGTTGATATCCAGTGTTGTAAAATATTTACAGTTTCTAGTTTTGATTATCAGGTCATCTATAAGTGGAAAGGGTTGAGCTTGTGGTACAATAATCTTATTTAGATCTCTAAAGTCAATGCAGAGACGATTTTTCTTTCCTTCTTCTCTTTTATATGCCAGAGTTACTGGTGCCGCAAATGGGCTGTAAGATTCTTCAATCAAATTGTTTTCTAATAACTTTGCCACTTGTGTTTCTATTTCTCTTTTATCTTCTATTGAGCACCTGTCTGGTCTTTTACTACAATATTTGTCTACTATCAAGTCGATTCTTGCTTCATAATTCTTTACTGTACCAATATCGAATTGGTCTTTTGCAAATACAGTTTTATATTTTTCGACTAATTCTTTTATCTTCATTTTTTTTATATTAGTGAGATGTTTCAGCTTGATCTGAAATTCATTTTCCCCTATGTGTTTATTAAAATGTACTGAACACTGGTTAATTTTATTATGTTCATGATCTATTACTTTCTTTTGTGATATTTGTAAATTCTCATCTTGAATTAATTAAAATTTTTTTATTATATCTAATCCTATGAGGAAATCTTCAAAATCATCTATTTGTGCAATGAATACATCAATATATTCCTCCATGTCAAAGATTTTTATTTTCATAGTTACCAAACCTTTTGTATGTGTCACACCATTGACCGTTTTAAAAATATTTATTTACATCTTGTGTCTTGTACTTTATCTTAACTAATTTTGGATTTATTAGAGAGATTTGGGAACCTGGATCATATGTTCCGTTGACCTCTAACTCGTCTTCTAATAATATTTTGACTTTAATCAATGGTGTGATTACTCGTTTTTTTGCTTCTAAATTTAGATTTACTTCTATCATTGAGTTGCTTCCTATTAGGCTATTTGAATTTCTTTCTTTCTTCTAAAACCAACACGAGTCTTCAGGATGATATCTAATACCTTTATTCAAGGTTTCACAATTTTTACATGGCTCTTTCTCTTCGAATTTCTTTTTGTTATTATATTTATGTTCTTTCATTTTTGCAAAATTATTTTGATTTACTAGATGTTCATATTTTTTGATTTCATGCAATAATGCAGTAGAGTTCACACAATGTTCTTTATCAATTTTATTTCTGACAAATTCAGGTAATCCTGCTGCTATAAGCAACACTAGGGTCTTTGAACTAATTGCATTGTCCATATCTATTAATAGCTTTTCTTTCCTCATAGCATATTCAATCAATGAACCTTCTTTATATCTATAATATATAGCATTCATATCTGGACCCCATCCTTTGTCTGCAAAGGACTCTAAAAACCGTTCTTTCCATTCAGACCATTCAGCTTCAATTGTTAATATTGTGAGGGTTGCTGAGTGCCA
The DNA here is from genome assembly GCA_031308135.1 of Acheta domesticus. Lineage (NCBI taxonomy): Eukaryota > Metazoa > Arthropoda > Insecta > Orthoptera > Gryllidae > Acheta > Acheta domesticus. The sequence continues at coordinate 80,004,935 of JAHLJT010004567.1, forward strand.
ATCTGAACAGGACTTGTCCAGAAATAGTCTCAATATTTCAATTTTTGTACTGTCTTCAATTATATCAAATCTTTTACATTCTTTCTCAAATGTCTCTAGCCATTGGTTTGCATTTGAATGTTTAGATGTAAATTTTTCAATCATAAATTGATCTGTTATTTGTTTTAAATTAGGTTGACTTTCTTTCTTTTCAGTGGATCCTACTACATCTATTTTTATTTGTTGTAAATACGTGTCGTTAAACATTATATTACCCTCTTCATCAATGTATGTCTGTTCCAATTCGTGTGTGAGTGTGATCCACACTGTTCTGTTTTGGCCTCGTTGAGTAAATAGTAGTTTATGCAATTAGTTTATAATGTTGACCTTTTTTGCACGAATAAGAAAATAGTCTATTACTAAACGAACGACGAAGGAGTGAGTTTAGTAATAGACTATTTTCTTATGAGTGCAAAAAAGGAACATTATAAACGAGTTGCATTAGCTACTTTTTTGTATAACATCATTATAAAGTTATAAATGAAACGAAGTAAGTGTAAGTAAAGTTTTATAGTTGGCAACATGGACGTTGGTATTATGACGTCACAACTGTGACAGCGGAGAGCCGATTCACGCGCGCATTCGAATGAAAGATGGCGTCGTTACCAATGGTAGTTTTAGAAAAAGCCTCGAAGGCAGAAGAAAGTTTAATACCTAAAAAGTCGAGTGCATTGTATGAGAAGGAATATATAAAATTTAGGAAGTGGATGGAAACAAATAATGTAAATATTATATGCGAGACAGTTGTTCTGGCATATATACCTGAGTTGGTAAGTTTGTCATACTTTTTATGATTAATACTAGTGTCGAGTTCTCATTTTCTAATTATGTTATTTTGAAGTCTGCAGTATGTAAGGCATCATCTTTGTGGTGCAGTCATTCAAAATTGAAGACTATGCTGAAAATTAAAGATGGAATTGACATCTCTGCTTATAACAAAGTTCAGTTATATATGAAACAAGCTAATGTCGGCTATGAAGCTGAAAAATCTATGATATTTTCGAAAGATGATGTGTAGTGGAAGCAGATGATGAGAAATATCTCTTAATGAAGGTAGAGTAATAATATTTTGTAGAAATATTTATTTTAACTATTGAAATATACCTTTTTGCACATTTGTTTACTTTCTGAAACCAGTTCTACAGATCTGTCTTTCTGTGAACAGTAGACGTTCGTCATGACGTCATGTCGCGTTTAATAATGGCGATGACGTCATGTAGCGTGCGATAAAATACTGGATTATGCACGATCCGGGGTATCGAAAAGGGTCGTTTATAATGATGGTATACAAAAACCTTTTTTTCACTCGTCTAAAAACATGTCTTAGTCAGTTCTGTATGTTCAGTTACTAACCTCATATCCTGTGGGAACTCATAATGTTTATTGTCCTCTGCCATGATGGAGGTAATGGCAAGAATATTTCTTTTATTATCCTTCGTATCTTTCATATATTGGAATGTAAACTGCAGTCGCCGCGGCATTATAATAATAAATTCTCGTTTTATAAGATATTAGTGTAGTATCAAGGCAAAATGTTTCACTGTAAACAGAGAAACGAGAATTTATCCTTATTACTACCGCTTCTCTAGCTTCTCTATTTACTTATTTTAAATACAATACAATACAATATAATAGACTTTCTCTCCGTATTCCTTTGTCTATCTATTATCGTACTTCGTCTGTCAAAAACGAAACGCTAAGCGTTGGAAGCGCGGCATATTCAAATTAAAGATAATATATTTTCTTTACATGTATAACAACTATTTATGTAATAATGTGTGTATATTGAAACAAAAACTATTGAAAACAGTTTTATCCAATGCAAAATATATCTCTCTATTATTGAAACGTTGGGCTTCTATCATGGGTTCGAATATGCAAGGGGCACAATTCGGCTTACCTCATCGTTCGACCACAATCTGCCTCCTGTAGACTCGCTTCCATACGGAAAACGATAAAACCTGAAAGTGTTTTTTTAATGATGAGGCGTCAGATTGCACAATAATAACCAAGTTTGTTTTTTTGTACTTTCTTTCGCACTAGAACAGTATGAATTTATTATAATTAAAGATTTCATTTAAATCGAAACAACATCCTTTGAAAATTATTAGCTTTGGTCATGACCATAAGAAATAAAATTATTGTTCGCACGAACGTTAACCTGAGCTCTCTTCCCGTTGTATCGTTGGATGCTTCGCTCGGACGCCGCGTATCTCCACACCATCACCTTCGACCAGTCTTGATGCCTTCTATCTTGTATCTTCCGGCAAGCCACGAATTCACTCCCATTCACGTAATGTACTAGCCTCCTATATCACCATCAGCAAAATAATTACAAGTTCATTTAGCTTAGTGCTTCACCTTCGTCACTGGTGAAAACTAATCAAAGTTGGCAATTTTCTTAAAAGTTCCTCCCTATCAGTAAGAAAATACTCCAAGTCAATGCACGGTTTCACCAAAATATTTCTATGTTCCACTTTCACTCGCGAAAGAAAAAAGTTAAAGTCCCGAACTGTATCTCCGGAATTTTTACAAGTCTCTATTTTCGACCACAAAAATCTACTAAGTCTCAACTCGAACACGAACCCCCTAATTCAGAGATGATCCTCTCGCTATGAGATCTGAGCTCCAACTAACTAATTTTTTCGTTCTTCAATCCAGGAAAACTCGCGTTCTTTGTTGTCCAAAATTCTGTTTTACATTCCCTACCAACGGATTCTTATTAGGTATTCACTCCTCTAACCAAGGTGCACTCTTGGGCGAAATTCTACTCTTACACCTGCATCTTTCGACGTATTCTACATTACATCCACGGGCTCATGAAAATGTTTACCTCTGTTACTACGGTGCCCGTTACCAAATATCGTGACATGTTAAACATCGGTGTCCTCCCTAGCAACCTGTTACTAGGTGCCTAATTCTAATTTAAATTAACATTAAAGCCTTAAATTATTCAATTTCGAATGCCCTCCCGCATTTGGTATATCACGATATATAGACACCCACATTATATATATACACGCACATTGTATAAGTTTCATCTTAAGAAGTTTCACACCGCGTACTTGTTACGAAACGTAAGACGTCCTTTGTCTTGCTCGATGTAATGACCAAACTAGTGGTGCTAGAGAATGGCACAGACTTTCCCGTATTAGTTTTCTGTTTTCTTGCTCTCCGCTAGCTATCCAGATTTGCCACATAATCTTGCCAGCTGTCATCTGTCGCCGCCCAAACTACATTTTTTTGACATTGTATTAATATTTAGGTTTCCTAATAGTAGAACGGAAATATTATCAATTTTTGAAATATTATCAGATTTCGATGATATAAGCATCGTAAACACCGCACCATTTCCTACCATTATCAATTTTCATTGAAAAATTTTGTTTTTAAGAAACTGGCGTTTAAGCGCGAATGTAAATTGGAAATTTACAGCTATTTTTCACAGAAAATTTTAGAGTTTTCGAAAAAACTTCATTGAAAGTCATTTGAAGCACAATAACTCACAAATACAATAGTGTTTACAAATTGCTGGAAATGTGCATATTAATGGTGTGAGAGATGTTTAAAAAAATTACATTTCTGTAATTTCTCAAAAACAAAACAAAACAAATATTTGGAGCCGTTTTTGAGAAAATTTTGAAAATGTCCGGGGGGAGGCTTTCCTGTAAAGTAACCTCAAAAATTAATGAATGTTTTTCAAAATAGCAGAGCTTCGACTCATGCCAGATAGAGATTTCTTCAATTTGGGAAAAATCCTACAGTTGGTAGTGTTGTTCACATATAACGGACAGACGGACAGACGTAAGGACAGACGAAATTTTTTAGACGTCAATTGGTTTTTCGGTATCAAGGACCCACAAAACAGATTCTGGTTGCACCACGTGTTAGAGGGTTTTGTTATTAATTCAGCAACTGTATTTATCCACTTTTTCGTTATTAGGGCCCGGCAATGATTTTTTTCTGCCGAAAATCCGCCGTTTTTTCGTGCAGCATTACATAACTTTTCCTATACTAAGTATTTTACTCCATATATTCGTGTGTATACGGGAAAGTAAAAAAGGAATAATGATACCCCATTGTACAGACTTTACGTCACCGAAATCGTTGTTTCTATTTTCATTAGTGTAATAATCTTCTCAAATATCACACGTGCTTTAATTTACACATCAATTGGAAATACAATCGTTTTTCCAGCAGCATTACAATTTTTCTCTACTGCCTCAGCAACACGCGAGAAAGTAAAATTAAGTCCTAACGAGAATCCCGTTTGGATAACCGCATTCAGCTGATCAAACATCAGAAGACACTATATTTAAATCGGAATTTATTCTTCAATCGATGTAAACGTTTCGTGATCCTCGATTGGACGGCGGCATTGAGATGACGACGGGCTTTGCCGGGCGTCAGCGCGACCAAGGACATGGGCGCCGGACCTCTCACTGGCCGTCTTTCGTTGGCGCTGGCGGCAAGGTCGACAAAACGAAGATGCCCTACTCATTGTTTGCTTGGTTGCCACGGTTGGACGACTCGGGAATCGGAAAACTACCAATTACTCCTCCACGACCTGCCCCTTATTATTCTACTAGGGCCGCAAGGCGGAAGTCCGATTGTCCACGTTTCTCACAATCAAAACAGTTCCTTATGTATGGTATGTTTCTCAGAATGCATTCGAGTCGTGCGAAGTATTTCAGGCTCAATTGTAGGGTTGTTTGTAAATAATAGTATAAAAACCCCTTTCCGATTGTTTGTTTTGTAAAGATATACCTTCCTACAACTTCAACAGTGAAGACGGAGATTTGTCTTTCTGAATTAAATCTGTTCTTCAAAGACAGATCTTTAAATAAGGTCGTATCAGTTTTTCGAAAATATGAGTTGTTTTCGCGTAATGTGTTAAATATGGGCAAATTGAAACAATTATTTTCTCAAAACTTTAGCAACAATTGCCTTTACTTTTTTGTTGGATAAAGCATTAGACACAACTTTGGCTGTCTTCGAAAATTGCCAACAAAAAATTAACATTCTAAAACTACGAGTACATTGTTCACATTTGCTGTATTTAAAGATCGGAGCGAAAATTCCCTGCTATGTCATTAGCGGTAACAATGGGCAATAAAAGAACAAAAATCGTATTCACAACATAATACGCCGTTCTATAAATTTCGGAACACTAATTGAAACTCTCACAATTTGATTTCCCAATTCCATTGCTGACATTCTTCATGGAATGTAACTCTCTCGTGAGATAGTACGAGTAAGAGGTAACGGGGTATTGTCAAATTTACATTATTGCTGTTAAATATTTTTTCCTTGGTGCAACCCGTTTTTTAAATGTAGATCTTGAAATAATATAAAGTAAGCATTCGGAATTTTTTCAAACTTCGAATAGAAATGTTCAAGGTTTTTTAAAGAGTCAGGAAGGTAGACTATGTAGGATGTTAAATTGGTGGTGGTGTAGCGTGAAGAGTCTGCTAACTCTGAAGAATCGAGTTTAATCGCAACGCCGAGAAAAAAAATGCTTGTTGGATGCACTTTTGCAGATTCATGTAGTATAATAATATTGTACTAGAAATAATTTACATGACTGCATTACAAATAATGTGAAAAATTATGTGTTGTTGTAACATCAGTAGTTTAATATTGAAATACTTGGATTGGTATAATAGACTGGCTCAGACTTTAAAAAAAATTCCAGAATTTTTTCTAAAAATTCGGCGACTGGTATTCAAATCAAGTAGGAATCTCCAGCATCCAATGTTTTACTGTTAATATTTAAAACAGTTTTTTAATTAAGTAAAATGAATTAAAAATTGAAGAATTGACTTATCATCTACTGCATAACATTAAAGAATACGTTTCTAAGTCTAGTTTATGTCAACATTAGAATGTAGTCGTAGTTCATCCAATATTACTTAGAACATTGATAGATCGGATCGCGTGTTTCCCCTAACGTGTCCGATACGATTACAACCTCTCCTCATTCCAAAGACCGTAGCAAACTGAAATTGCTGATTTTCTCAAGAAGGTGATTCAATACTCAATGCATTATTTCATATTGCATTGTTCAGCGGCATTAGTGTCCGATGTATTGCCACTTGACATTATAAATTTCAGATCATCGATGGTAAATTTGTTCTAGTACTTCAAAATTCAGTAGGACATTATAAACGATTGGTATAATAGACTGGCTCAGACTTTTTCATATAAGTTCGTTTCTTATTCTGAGTCTCAGTTAGCTATTCAATTTTGCCTCGCCAACTTCCCGGTGCTATCTGTCGACGCGTAAAGACACCAGGCATCTCGTGGGACCCACTGCTCCTCTGGGAATATTACTTGTGAGGAGCGCCTTTGCATTCCCCAAACGTCGCATAGTCCTCACCTGCACTTTCACATATTTGCCCATTTTATATAGTGGCCTCATCTCGGTTCTCAGTGACTTGAATGTATGGACCCAGTTCCGCAATTATACATACAGACTGAACACAATTGACTGACAGGCTAAAAGATTATTAAAGATTAGAAAGTAGATGTAATACACGAGGGATTAGGAATGCACCCCTTGTAAGAACTTAAATTAATGCATTCATTCCTTACGCGGTTTTCGAAAACACAGCCTTCAGGTTCACCTTCATAGGCTCACCTGCACCTATCCCGCCTCACGAGGCCGATTGACTTGTCAGGACTATTTGTAAACGTGATGTGATTTTGTAAATAATAATAATTTGATAAATAAATAAATAATAAAGCCTGAGGATCCCTGAGTGGGCTACGGCCTCTCGTTAGGAGTATTGCTCTTAAACTGAGCAATGTTTGTGGGTCTTAAAATTATTTTCCTAAAATTATTTACATTAGGCAACTTTCTCAATGTTACATTTCTGTCTCTATTTCACCCATGAATTTGATAAAACAAATGATAAAACTAAAATTGACTTTTTACGCATGTGTAGCCTTCAATGCGCTTTGCCGCATTGAATCAAAATATTTTAATATTTCGACCCCTTCAGCATCAATAGCATAGCTCAGTAAATAGCATCAGTTCAAACAGGGTTACATTACCATCAAAATCTATCCACCTCATTAATGAACATTTAAAAAATTTAACTAGTTGCACAGACAATGTTGTAGACCATTATATATTCTGTAATGTTGTAGAACATTATATTTGCTTGGCGTTGCTGTGTGTGACCCTGAGTGGAAACGAGCAGGACAGGACTAACGAGCTGCGCAGGATAGTGGTTTTTTTAATTTTTTTATTTTATATATATATATATATATATAATATATACATATATATATATATATATATAATTTATATATATTTTGCGAACAGGCTTCGGACCACGCGTGCATGCATGCGATTCATCAAGGGGATCAGCATTACGATAGATCCTATTCTTATCCCCCAGGGTTGTTAGCCCTGGGGGTTTGGAAGATGAGATGATGATAGTGGGGGGTGAAAGGGCGGCACATATATATATATATATATATATATATATATATATATATATATATACATACACAAATACACCCATGCCCGAGGCGGGGCTCGAACCCATGACCCTGCGGTCCGAGATCGCCACTCTACTACTGGCTTAGCGATCTCGGCCACGGGGCCGTCTAGAGAGACATATAGGGAGAGATACTGAAAAAGAGACAGAGAGCGAGAGAGAGAAAGAAAGAGAGAGCGAGAGAGAGAGACAGACAGACGAGAGACTGAGAGAGTGAGCGAGCGAGAGAAGAACGTCTGCCGGATTCTGCTAGTAAGTATATCCATATTGCTGGTGTTCCACCAACCATGGGGCATCCTCATAACTTCTAAACGGTTCACGATATCGAAATTAAAGTTTTCTCTTAACAATATTATGCCGTTTATTGGTTATAATAATTTTAGTTTTCGAGAAATTCATCTTTGATTTTTTAAATAGAACTACATTTTTTCAGTTCCAGTGGATTGATTATGAAAAGATAAAAACAAAGATCTATCCCAGTCCACTCGCAGATTCCGTAGTGACAACATCGTTCTAGCTGCGTGTTCGCACCGAAGACCATGATACGAGAGCAAAAAACTGTGAAGTGTTGTGTTCTATTTATACAGAGTCTCTACTGAACAAACTACAATAATACATTCAAGTCGGCTGCGTTTGCAACTGATGCTGATAACTGCACATCCAAAACCACTAATAATGACATCCCAAAACAACCAATCAAGAAAAAGAAAAAAAATGATAAAAGTGGAAAAAAAGTAACACAAGATGACAATCGCGGATTCGATGGCGTGACGGTTAGCGTGCCGGACTGTCATACCCAAGTTCGCGGGTTCAAACCCGATCGAAGGGTTGAGGATTTTTAAGGGCGAAAAAATCCTTCGTACGCCTTCCGCGGAGGGGAAGTAAAGCCGGCTGGCCCATGTTAGTAGATTTACTTGCATGTAAAAGATTCTCCAGCCTAAATGACGCCTCTGAGCTAAATTCAAATCGCCTGTTTCGTCGCCCGAGATAATACCTTCTTTCTCCGCTAGGTGAAAGGAGCGTAGCGAAATTTGCGTGGTCAGACGGAAGAGTGGGCCTGATGGCCCGAGTCTCGCCACGTAAAATAAGGCACTAACTAACTAACTAACAATCAAACCAAATATATTGATGATATAATTGAACTTTTCCGAAAGGCTATTAATGAAAATTCTGACCAACTTCCTCGGAACTATATACAATTTACAAATTCCTTGAAAATTCCTTTGGAGCTAAAAACCCTATTATATTGGTTAAAGACAACTCCTGTGACACTCAGTCTGTTATCCAGATGATGACTGACATACATCATCTCCTAACAGAAAGATCCATTAAATAAAGATTCACCAGAATTACAAACAAATTAAAAAATAGTAACCCACCTAATGAAGACTCAGGAAGTGATACTGCTACTTCTGCTTAACAATCCAGGATCTGGAAAAAACACTGTGAAAAATAATGCAAGAAAAATGGTACTTTACGTAAACAACACTTAAAGAAGTGTGGTATATTCCACCTTTGTTCTCTTTCTATGTGCATATTATCATCCTGTAAACAATCTGTATTACTGTCTTGTACTGAGTCTGTAAAACTGATTAAAATGGTACATCTCCTGAACAACTATTCAAAGGAGTGTGGCTTGTTCCACTCTACTTATCTTTCTGTGCAGTAGGATATTTCTTGCTTTACATACTGCCTTCCTCAGAGTGCTTGTTAATGTATATGAAACGACCATTTTATCAGGTGTTTTAATTTTGTGTTGCTCATTCTTCTCCAGAGATTTCTTTGTATGCCAATTCCTATACATATTATTGTTACTTCTCTTTTCTTTTCTGCATATTATCATTTTGTAAACAACTTGGAAGGAAACGGCTTCTCATCAATATCCTAAGATCATTCGTCCCGTAAGTGTAGTGTATGTTTTTTCAGCGGGAAGCTGTCTTTCCTCGCTAGATGGTGAGACCCAGCGCCGACCTACCGTCGCGTCGGCAAGCGAGATTTCCCATACCCATTAACTGTGCATCTCCTCAGCCGGGGCAAGCTCTAACACGCAACACTCACCGTGCTGGATGCTCGGATTGACACGAAATTTCACCAGCTTATAGAATACCATGCAAAACCTATGTATACAAATTTTGAAGTGCTATGGAATATTATAAATAGCGTTTTATAGGCATTTTGTATCAGGACCTTTCGTGACCTTCGCGCTTCCCGCAGCGGGCGAGCCGTTGCTTCGGCAGGGCTAGGAACGTTACGCGACATCTATCAGCTGGTATCAGATTTCCAAGCGTGTTCGTTTAAGAATTCGTATTTATCTTTTCTTTCTTCTTCTTCTTTCGTTTGGGTCATCTAGAGACCACGCATCAATTTCATTGCTTCTTCCTTTGTCCTTCTTTCTTCTTCCTCCAGTACTCTTTCATCTGCTCGCTGTGTATCACTTTTCTCTCCTCGGACAATTTTGATCCTGTCTTCTTTTCCTTCCTGCCCCGGAATCATTCCATTTCTAACACTTTCTTCTTAAAAATGTATCTTTTCTTTATAGTATCTGTTTATTATTAAGTTTTATTTATTTACTGATTTGTTGTGCATTTATTTATTTATTATTTAATAAGTATTGTCTGATTAATTAAACCACATTGTAATCTTTAAATCCTGTAAATAATGCCAGTATGCATTTAATTATTGCATTCGAATTACTCATGTATGTTTTCTCGTCCTACTCGTCCATCTGAAACTGCAAAGTAAACACTCGTCTTTGTCACCCCGCCTGCCCTCCAAGTAACTGAGACCTTGCCGACACTCCGATAGTGCAGGCGTGGTGTGTGAGTAACGGCCGCAGAACCAGCGGCGAGCAGCGATTTCCGCCCTTGCACGGTCGGTAAGGTCAAGAAAGGTCACAATACTAATTATCGCAAAAACACTACTTGCAATGCTTCATAGCACGTAAAAATTTGTATATTGGGGTTTTGGAAGGTGCTGAACAGGCTGGTAAAATTTCAAGTCATTCCGAGTATCCAGCATGGTGAGTGTTGCGTGTAAGCTCCCAACCGGTCTCCCGGCATGTGCGGTAGTGGAATGCATGTAAGGGTGTGTAAGGGGTGGGGATACGACAAGGAAAAAAGGAAAGATCGCGCGCGGTCCGTGATCCGTTTGTTAGAGCACTGCTCCGGCATTCTCTTGGTATTGAACGGAGAAACCACGGAAAACTAGTGATCAGAGCAGCCGGCCACTAGAATTCTCCTCCAGAATTCGACCTTGCTATCGAGCTGGTGCCGAAAATCCTGTCACCGTCGAGATTCAAACCGAGGACCACCTGATCAGAGGAACTACAGTGATATCAGTTGATGCCTTGAACTACCTCTCTCGGTTTAATTGAAGTAGATGAAGTAATTCAACATACGAGGTAATTGGTCTGCAAGATCCTTCAAGAATTTTTTAAAATGCATTCATACTATTTAAGTACCTACATTAAAATATAATGTTCGGATACAAATATCAAACGGATACAAATAAAACGTTTATCACCACTGTAAATTTTAATGTAAATTATACAAAGGTATAACTGTCCCTATTCCTCCTGTTGCAGTTGTAAAATTATGCCGTTGGACAAAGGTTAAAGACTAATTCTGCATAAAAAAAATATTTAAAAAAAACGAATCTTCAATCATGAAAGTAGTTGCTCGAGGTAATCAAAACAATTTGACACTCATGCAATTTTCAAAGATTCATAGTTAACAATGAAAATCGAACCAACTCCTTATTGAAATGGATTATAAAAAACATTTTAGGTATCAAGAATTTTCAAACGGTGATTCAAAACGTATGTTCCGTTGGAGTCTCGAATTCGATTTTCCTCAGCATTAATAAATTTTATGATATGCATATTACTCCATTCTAGCTGAAAGTGGCGTCGCTGACGCTTTCTTCGGTTTAGAGTCCCTCTTTATTCAGTTCAAAGGTTTTGTCGGGGTTGCGTACTAACTACTTAAATTTTTCAATTATTTTGTGATATTGAGCACGATTTCTACCTTTGGCTTTCTTTAACTTAGGTAATGTAATTGTTTCATAAAATTTACTTTGTCAAGAGTTATTTCGAAATGTCCTTCTTTCAATTTGTCGTTGTACATATTTTTAACATCAATTTGAAAACCGCACGACGTTATGGACAAACACGCATTTATCTGTCGCACCTCCGGATCACTTGACTTCTCCTGATTTCTCATATAAAAAATTATCGTCTTCTCTTTGAAGACATAACGCTGATCCCCGCAGCCCACACGCAGCGACCAGCTCGATGACACCGCTATGCTCTACTCGGAGACGTGCACCCATGACCGTCTGATCCGGGCAACTCAATAGACCCTCCACATATGTAGTTCACTTTCCGTGAAAGGAAATTCTTGGTTTTTGTATTCTCGTATTCTTTGTCTTCTAATACTTCTTCTGCGTCTTCATCTACCATTTTTTCTTCGTCTGCGTCTTCATCTACCATTTTTTCTTCGTCTTTCTCTTCGTCTTGCCCTTCGTCTTTCTCTTCGTCTTGCCCTTCGTCTTTCTCTTCGTCTTCCTGTTAGTCTTTCTCTTCGTCTTCCTGGTAGTCTTCCTCTTCGTCTTTCTCTTCAAAAAATGCCTATAGGTACTGGAGTTTAATCAACGCCACTTACGTGGCCTATTTAGGTGGCCTTGGTTTAGTTCCCGGCATACTCGCCAAGATCGCTGCGCCAAAACACGAAAAAACACGTTTTTGGAAATTTCTTAGAATCTGGATCCGCAAACAAGTTATCAGTTCCCCATCAGAGGCGCTTCGAATGACAGCTCGTGAGTCTCGATTGGTGCACGGGAAGTGGTCTAACCGTGAGTGACGGAACCGCACATCCGTGCACTCGAGGAGTTACTCAAATAAGGATATATGTACGGAATATAAGGAAATAAGGATATAAGGATATATGTACGTGTACGAAAAAGTTAGAATGGAAACAATTATATCTTGAATACCCTATTTGGAACACTTAAACATCCGTACTGATATTTATTGAGATTTTATCACCTTGTCAAAGCATTGTGAACTGAGATGGTTGGAAATTAAGAGAAAATGAATTTGTTTATAGTATAGTATGTTTATCAACTAGTAGTTTGCATTTCTTTTCAGTGAGAACTGTTTTCTCTTGAGTGAGAACTTGTTTGCATTGCATCAGCATCTACATGACTACATTCTACATCTCTACAGATGAAAACTTCTCTGGATTTAACAATAAAATGCAAATAATACTATAATTTGACAAGCGAATATTAAAAATTACTGTTACTTTTGGCTGTGTTTTTAGCATTTTGCAGATTTATAAAGTATCTTTTGACCATTTTGGGAGATTGCTGAGTTCATTATCTATTCATTTTCAAATAAAATTTAAGTGAAAAAGCATTCCTGCAAAAACAAAGCGCAATAAATATTCTGTATCTCTATAGCGTGTGGCTTACAATATACTTTGAAATAAAATAACCTCGATTTTAATTTCGTAAAATCTTCTCTGCATCACATGGTCAGTTATCACCAGGAACGTAGAAAAACTTCATTTCAGTAAGTAACGGGAGGTATTTTTATTCGATGTGCTGCAAACATGAAATCGCGTCATGTTGGAAGTTTCCCGGAGTTGCCCATCTGCACATCCGCCCAGGATACACATCCGCCCTCCACGTTGCGAGCGGAAGCCCAAATTGAAGCGGCGGGGAATAAAACATGGAGGGGAAGCGCCACGTGTATTCATATTCTCATATAATTGTGCCTCATCTTGCTTCACAACACGGGACCGATCGACGTCCGATTAATGATCACGTGCCGATGCACTTTTTCTGTCACAATTAACATTTTTGTGATTTAAACAACTGTTTTCCACCAAATGTAATATTGTTGAAAACGTTCACTTGTAATTCGCCTGGAAATATTATTCTAAAAGCAATTTCAAAATTATTTTCTAGAGATTGTAATATGGTCTCACTCACAAATAAATCATTGGAAGTGCTCTGATAGAATGGAAAAGAAAAGTATCAATTTTTCATTGTTGGTTCAGGTGGAAACGGACCATGGAGAATATACATGAGCGTACGCAGAAAACTGAAGGATATCCTCGCAATTCGATTTCCAGTAAAAGAAAACTTGTAATAATTTAACTGCGGATTTTTGCATATTTTTCTCCTTCAATAGAAAGTACAATCTTTTAGCTTACTTATTCATTTTGAGGCATTAGGAGCATAATAGGAGAATTGTAGAGTGCCTATAAATGCCAATTTCACTAATAAATGCCTGTTTTATGTATAAGTATCTAAATGTTGCTTATTTTCCTATTTATTGACCATGATGCAATTATCCTTAATAAACAATTTAAACAATTGTAATTTCTTTTCGTTTTTATCCTGCAGTGTATATAACAATCTAACAACTATCAATAAATCTATTCGTTTTACTACCACTGTTAGTGCAGTCAAATGATTTATTATTTCGAATTTTTAATTTTTTTCTTCAAAAAGACTACAATTTATTTCTTAAAACTCTCTTTCCGTATGTATCAAAGGATTGGTACCGGTTCCATTCTTCGCGAACACTGAATTTTTGACATTGCTAAAAGCTTACATTGCAAAAGTACAATCTTGAATTCAGAGATTTTTGTCTTCAATGAAGTCTGTTCAAAAAAATCAGATAACAAAAGGACATGTACATTTTTAAAACTGGTGTTGTTTTGCAGAATTTCTGTTTGAAATTAATGCAGATTATTTTTCAAAAATTCTCAAAACCCACTACAAATTTTTGCTCAATATTTTTCCCACGTATAGAAAAAAGAACGCTTAATAGAATGGATCAGGTCTCATTTTAACTGAATTCTGTAAATTTGTGGTAAGTTGCAAATTTTGAAATATGTTTTCGAAAAAATGCGAAAAAGTATGTTCTGTTGTGACACCACTTGTTACAACATTGTGTTATGCATGGCGATTATAACTAATCATACAATTTAAATGTGAGAAAAAAGATCATTCTGTGCAGCATTAGAGTATCAGCTTGCATTTAATGAAAAGCAAAAAGGTAGCTACTAGCTTTTGTACGAATTGCCCAACAATGAATGACAGGATTTCTAGGAGATGTCAGAACAATGACGAAGGCAAACATTCCATCAAAGTTACTATATTAGGTTTTTCTTCAGAAACTTTCTACACAAGTACACATAAATAAATAAATAAATATGGATACGAAAAATGTGTAATGCCGTTTGAAATACTTATTTAACACTTTTAAACGCCTATTTTACATTTTTAAACGCCTATTTTGCCTACCTATTTTCACCGTTTTTCGTACTATAAATCCGCAGCTTAGTAATAACTGCCGATGCTCCAACCGGTAAGTGAGATAGCGCATTGTTGGCAGTTCACAGACTGTCGGCAGTACATTTAGCATGGGCGCTATTAATTTGAAACGCGTGGAAGCATTGTTTGAGAACGTGAAACATTCTTGTAGAGCATGTAGTATAGCGTTACGTCGTGATTGTTGTGTGAAGAAAATAAGAGTACAGAGATAATGTGGTTGATTGAAAGTAACGTTGCGAGGTGAAATGAATGAAATTAATCATTGACAAAGAAGTGAACAGTGCACCAGTGATTTTAGGAAACTCCCCAATCTCGGATGTGAAAAGAACGAAGGATGAGACCACTGGGATAGTAAAATTAAAATACGAAAGAAAGTTT
>JAHLJT010004567.1:80021206-80171206 GCA_031308135.1 Acheta domesticus
CTCACCTGTAAACAGAGAAACGAGAATTTATCCTTATTACTACCGCTTCTCTAGCTTCTCTATTTACTTATTTTAAATACAATACAATACAATATAATAGACTTTCTCTCGGTATTCCTTTGTCTATCTATTATCGTACTTCGTCTGTCAAAAACGAAACGCTAAGCGTTGGAAGCGCGGCATATTCAAATTAAAGATAATATATTTTCTTTACATCTCCCCTCCCCCCTCAGGGTGAGACATATAAGAGTATTTTGATTTCGGGTATATTCTTTATTCTTGTCCTGCTTCTTCTTTTGTGTATTCCTGTCCTATTGGTATGAGTTTTGATATATGGAATAAACTTATTTGTGACTTCACATTAGTCTTGATTTTGTACAGAGACTTTGATATTTTTTCTATTATTTCAAATGGTCCAACTCTCAGATGGTCAAGCTTTTTTCTATTTAGTCTGTTTCCGTTTTCTATATATACCATGTCTCCGACATTATACTCATAACATTTTCTGTTTTTATCATAAAGATTTTTGTTGTAGTTATGTGATCTTGTGGACCTTTCGAAAGCTAATTTTCTATCATTGGTCCAGTTATCTTTGTTTTTTTGTCTTTTAGTTCGTCTGGTATGACACTCGTGTCCGTTCCATTCAATAAATATTCTGGAGCAAAACCAGTAACAGAGTGTACAATCTTATTATATTTATCTACACATTCTCTAGCAACCGTTGTCCAAGCTCTTTTTTGTTCGGTTTCATTTATTTTACATCTGATTTTATTGACTAGAGTCTGATTCAGTCTCTCGTTCAGGCCGTTTGAAAATGGTGCATTAACTGCTGTAAATATTAGTTTAATGTTCTTTTCTTCTAGAAATTCTTTTGAATTTATCCCTGGGTATTGGTCCGTTAGTATAATGCCAATTTTATCTGTTTTCGACACGTTCTGAACGAGCTTGATGAAATCAGTGGCGTTCTGTGTCTTGGATGTTAAAATAAATGCATATCGTGTGTAGTGATCGACCTATAAGTGGAGGTATTTTTTTGTTGATCTTCGTCCTTCAAATCCGCCAATGGTGTCTATAGACATGATTTCAAATGGTTCAGTAGCTGGTCCCAAGTGGGACATTAATCCAAATTTGCCTTGGCCTCTTGTTTTATTTTTTATACAAATGTCACAATTTTTACATATTTTTTTAATATTATCTGTTAGATTCTTTGATGTAAAGTAAGGGCATATTCTGTTCATAGTTTGTCTAATGCCTGTATGGCACCATTCGCTATGTATATCTCGTATCAATTTAATACTGAATTCTTCTGACAAGATTATTTTTTCTTTATTTCGGATTTTTTTATAAAATATTCCGTTCTTTCTTATTAATTTTGGTTTCATTTTTTGTATTATTTCATTGTGTTTTTGGTCCGTTCTTATTTCATCTATTTGTGTCAGGTTTACTATTGTTAGAGCTTCTTCAGTGTTTTCAATTGGTTCTAGTACCGGATTTCGGCTTAAGCAGTCAGCTTCAGGTTATCTTTACCTGGTACGTATTTTATTTGGAAGTCATATTGTGACAGATAATAGGTTAATTCACCTAATTCTTCATCTGTTCTCGCTTTTATGTTCAGATTTTCAAGTGGTTTGTGATCCGAGTATACCTCAAAGTTTCTTCCAATCAACCAGTGTTGCCAATATTTTACTGCTTCTTTGATTGCCAGACATTCCAGATATATTGCCTTCTTTCTTTTTTGAGCTTCATTCAACTTCTTTGAGAAATATGCTACTGGTTTTTCTTGTCCATCTCTTTGTACTTGCTTTAATATGGCCCCAATTCCTTCAAGCGATGCATCTGTGTAAATTTTTATTGGCAAATCTTTATCAAATATTTCTAAAACTGGTTGAGAACATAATAATTTCTTTATTTCCGCAAAAGACTTCTCACATTCTTCTGACCACATGAATGTGACTTCTTTTCTCAATAGTCGATGCAATGGGTCTAATAATATTGAGCTATTTGGTATATATTTATGGTAAAAGTTGATCTTTCCCAAAAGTTGTCTTATATTTTTTTGAGTTTTGGGAGTAGGAAAATTCTGAATTGCGATTAGATTATCTTTTATTGGTTTTACAGTGTTTTTTTCTATAATGTGCCCCAAGTATTTCACTGAGTTTGCAGCGAATGAGCATTTCTTGAATTTTAATCTAAATCCTTCTTGTATAACAGCTTGTAATACCTGCTCCATATGTCCGATGTGATCTTCAAACATTGGTGAATAAATTAAAATATCATCAATATAATTTTCTGTAAAATCTGTTAATTTATGTTTCTTTAATATGCTACTCAGGATTCTTTGGAATATTGTTGGTGCTGTTTTCAGACCAAATGGTAAGCATGTCCATTGATAGTGCCCTTCTTGCGTTACGAAACCAGTTTTTGATTTGTCTTGAATTCGGAGTGGAATTGACCAAAAAGCAGAGTTGATATCCAGTGTTGTAAAATATTTACAGTTTCTAGTTTTGATTATCAGGTCATCTATAAGTGGAAAGGGTTGAGCTTGTGGTACAATAATCTTATTTCGATCTCTAAAGTCAATACAGAGACGATTTTTCTTTCCTTCTTCTCTTTTATATGCCAGAGTTACTGGTGCCGCAAATGGGCTGTAAGATTCTTCAATCAAATTGTTTTCTAATAACTTTGCCACTTGTGTTTCTATTTCTCTTTTATCTTCTATTGAACACCTGTATGGTCTTTTACTACAATATTTGTCTACTATCAAGTCGATTCTTGCTTCATAATTCTTTACTGTACCAATATCGAATTGGTCTTTTGCAAATACAATTTTATATTTTTCGACTAATTCTTTATCTTCATTTTTTTTATATTAGTGAGATGTTTCAGCTTGATCTGAAATTCATTTTCCCCTATGTGTTCATTAAAATGTACTGAACACTGGTTAATTTTATTATGTTCATGATCTATTACTTTCTTTTGTGATATTTGTAAATTCTCATCTTGAATTAATTTAAATTTTTTTATTATATCTAATCCTATGAGGAAATCTTCAAATTCATCTGTTTGTGCAATGAATACATCAATATATTCCTCCATGTCAAAGATTTTTATTTTCATAGTTACCAAACCTTTTGTATGTGTCACACCATTGACCGTTTTTAAAAATATTTATTTACATCTTGTGTCTTGTACTTTATCTTAACTAATTTTGGATTTATTAGAGAGATTTGGGAACCTGGATCATATGTTCCGTTGACCTCTAACGCGTCTTCTAATAATATTTTGACTTTAATCAATGGTGTGATTACTCGTTTTTTTGCTTCTAAATTTAGATTTACTTCTATCATTGAGTTGCTTCCTATTAGGCTATTTGAATTTCTTTCTTTCTTCTTAAACCAACACGAGTCTTCAGGATGATATCTAATACCTTTATTCAAGGTTTCACAATTTTACATGGCTTTTTCTCTTCGAATTTCTTTTTGTTATTATATTTATGTTCTTTCATTTTTGCAAAATTATTTTGATTTACTAGATGTTCATATTTTTTGATTTCATGCAATAATGCAGTAGAGTTCACACAATGTTCTTTATCAATTTTATTTCTGACAAATTCAGGTAATCCTGCTGCTATAAGCAACACTAGGGTCTTTGAACTAATTGCATTGTCCATATCTATTAATAGCTTTTCTTTCCTCATAGCATATTCAATCAATGAACCTTCTTTATATCTATAATATATAGCATTCATATCTGGACCCCATCCTTTGTCTGCAAAGGACTCTAAAAACCGCTCTTTCCATTCAGACCATTCAGCTTCAATTGTTAATATTGTGAGGGTTGCTGAGTGCCAATCTGAACAGGACTTGTCCAGAAATAGTCTCAATATTTCAATTTTTGTACTGTCTTCAATTATATCAAATCTTTTACATTCTTTCTCAAATGTCTCTAGCCATTAGTTTGCATTTGAATGTTTAGATGTAAATTTTTCAATCATAAATTGATCTGTTATTTGTTTTAAATTAGGTTGACTTTCTTTCTTTTCAGTGGATCCTACTACATCTGTTTTTATTTGTTGTAAATACGTGTCGTTAAACATTATATTACCCTCTTCATCAATGTATGTCTGTTCCAATTCGTGTGTGAGTGTGATCCACACTGTTCTGTTTTGGCCTCGTTGAGTAAATAGTAGTTTATGCAATTAGTTTATAATGTTGACCTTTTTTGCACGAATAAGAAAATAGTCTATTACTAAACGAACGACGAAGGAGTGAGTTTAGTAATAGACTATTTTCTTATGAGTGCAAAAAAGGAACATTATAAACGAGTTGCATTAGCTACTTTTTTGTATAACATCATTATAAAGTTATAAATGAAACGAAGTAAGTGTAAGTAAAGTTTTATAGTTGGCAACATGGACGTTGGTATTATGACGTCACAACTGTGACAGCGGAGAGCCGATTCACGCGCGCATTCGAATGAAAGATGGCGTCGTTACCAATGGTAGTTTTAGAAAAAGACTCGAAGGCAGAAGAAAGTTTAATACCTAAAAAGTCGAGTGCATTGTATGAGAAGGAATATATAAAATTTAGGAAGTGGATGGAAACAAATAATGTAAATATTATATGCGAGACAGTTGTTCTGGCATATATACCTGAGTTGGTAAGTTTGTCATACTTTTTATGATTAATACTAGTGTCGAGTTCTCATTTTCTAATTTATGTTATTTTGAAGTCTGCAGTATGTAAGGCATCATCTTTGTGGTGCAGTCATTCAAAATTGAAGACTATGCTGAAAATTAAAGATGGAATTGACATCTCTGCTTATAACAAAGTTCAGTTATATATGAAACAAGCTAATGTCGGCTATGAAGCTGAAAAATCTATGATATTTTCGAAAGATGATGTGTAGTGGAAGCAGATGATGAGAAATATCTCTTAATGAAGGTAGAGTAATAATATTTTGTAGAAATATTTATTTTAACTATTGAAATATACATTTTTGCACATTTGTTTACTTTCTGAAACCAGTTCTACAGATCTGTCTTTCTGTGAACAGTAGACGTTCGTCATGACGTCATGTCGCATTTAATAATGGCGATGACGTCATGTAGCGTGCGATAAAATACTGGATTATGCACGATCCGGGGTATCGAAAAGGGTCGTTTATAATGATGGTATACAAAAACCTTTTTTTCACTCGTCTAAAAACATCTGTCTTAGTCAGTTCTGTATGTTCAGTTACTAACCTCATATCCTGTGGGAACTCATAATGTTTATTGTCCTCTGCCATGATGGAGGTAATGGCAAGAATATTTCTTTTATTATCCTTCGGATCTTTCATATATTGGAATGTAAACTGCAGTCGCCGCGGCATTATAATAATAAATTCTCGTTTTATAAGATATTAGTGTAGTATCAAGGCAAAATGTTTCACTGTAAACAGAGAAACGAGAATTTATCCTTATTACTACCGCTTCTCTAGCTTCTCTATTTACTTATTTTAAATACAATACAATACAATATAATAGACTTTCTCTCCGTATTCCTTTGTCTATCTATTATCGTACTTCGTCTGTCAAAAACGAAACGCTAAGCGTTGGAAGCGCGGCATATTCAAATTAAAGATAATATATTTTCTTTACATGTATAACAACTATTTATGTAATAATGTGTGTATATTGAAACAAAAACTATTGAAAACAGTTTTATCCAATGCAAAATATATCTCTCTATTATTGAAACGTTGGGCTTCTATCATGGGTTCGAATATGCAAGGGGCACAATTCGGCTTACCTCATCGTTCGACCACAATCTGCCTCCTGTAGACTCGCTTCCATACGGAAAACGATAAAACCTGAAAGTGTTTTTTTAATGATGAGGCGTCAGATTGCACAATAATAACCAAGTTTGTTTTTTTGTACTTTCTTTCGCACTAGAACAGTATGAATTTATTATAATTAAAGATTTCATTTAAATCGAAACAACATCCTTTGAAAATTATTAGCTTTGGTCATGACCATAAGAAATAAAATTATTGTTCGCACGAACGTTAACCTGAGCTCTCTTCCCGTTGTATCGTTGGATGCTTCGCTCGGACGCCGCGTTTCTCCACACCATCACCTTCGACCAGTCTTGATGCCTTCTATCTTGTATCTTCCGGCACGTCACGAAGTCACTCCCATTCACGTAATGTACTAGCCTCCTATATCACCATCAGCAAAATAATTACAAGTTCATTTAGCTTAGTGCTTCACCTTCGTCACTGGTGAAAACTAATCAAAGTTGGCAATTTTCTTAAAAGTTCCTCCCTATCAGTAAGAAAATACTCCAAGTCAATGCACGGTTTCACCAAAATGTTTCTATGTTCCACTTTCACTCGCGGAAGAAAAAAGTTAAAGTCCCGAACTGTATCTCCGGAATTTTTACAAGTCTCTACTTTCGACCACAAAAATCTACTAAGTCTCAACTCGAACACGCACCCCCTAATTCAGAGATGATCCTCTCGCTATGAGATCTGAACTCCAACAAACTAATTTTTTCGTTCTGCAATCCAGGAAAACTCGTGTTCATTGTTGTCCAAAATTCTGTTTTACATTCCCTACCAACGGATTCTTATTAGGTATTCACTCCTCTAACCAAGGTGCACTCTTGGGCGAAATTCTACTCTTACACCCGCATCTTTCGACGTATTCTACATTACATCCACGGGCTCATGAAATTGTTTACCTCTGTTACTACGGTGCCCGTTTACCAAATATCGTGACATGTTAAACATCGGTGTCCTCCCTAGCAACCTGTTACTAGGTGCCTAATTCTAATTTAAATTAACATTAAAGCCTTAAATTATTCAATTTCGAATGCCCTCCCGCATTTGGTATATCACGATATATAGACACCCACATTATATATATATATATATATATATACACACACACGCACATTGTATAAGTTTCATCTTAAGGAGTTTCACACCACGTACTTGTTACGAAACGTAAGACGTCCTTTGTCTTGCTCGATGTAATGACCAAACTAGTGGTGCTAGAGAATGGCACAGACTTTCCCGTATTAGTTTTCTGTTTTCTTGCTCTCCGCTAGCTATCCAGATTTGCCACATAATCTTGCCAGCTGTCATCTGTCGCCGCCCAAACTACATTTTTTTGACATTGTATTAATATTTAGGTTTCCTAATAGTAGAATGGAAATATTATCAATTTTTGAAATATTATCAGATTTCGATGATATAAGCATCGTAAACACCGCACCATTTCCTACCATTATCAATTTTCATTGAAAAATTTGGTTTTTAAGAAACTGGCGTTTAAGCGCGAATGTAAATTGGAAATTTACAGCTATTTTTCACAGAAATTTTTTGAGTTTTCGAAAAACTTCATTGAAAGTCATTTGAAGCACAATAACTCATACAATAGTGTTTACAAATTGCTGGAAATGTGCATATTAATGGTGTGAGAGATGTTTAAAAAAATTACATTTCTGTAATTTTTCAAAAACAAAACAAAACAAATATTTGGAGCCGTTTTTGAGAACATTTTGAAAATGTCCGGGGGGGGCTTCCTGTAAAGTAACCTCAAAAATTAATGAATGTTTTTCAAAATAGCAGAGCTTCGACTCATGCCAGATAGAGATTTCTTCAATTTGGGAAAAATCCTACAGTTGGTAGTGTTGTTCACATATAACGGACAGACGGACAGACGTAAGGACAGACGAAATTTTTAGACGTCAATTGGTTTTTCGGTATCAAGGACCCACAAAACAGATTCTGGTTGCACCACGTGTTAGAGGGTTTTGTTATTAATTCAGCAACTGTATTTATCCACTTTTTCGTTATTAGGGCCCGGCAATGATTTTTTTCTGCCGAAAATCCGCCGTTTTTTCGTGCAGCATTACATAACTTTTCCTATACTAAGTATTTTACTCCATATATTCGTGTGTATACGGGAAAGTAAAAAAGGAATAATGATACCCCATTGTACAGACTTTACGTCACCGAAATCGTTGTTTCTATTTTCATTAGTGTAATAATCTTCTCAAATATCACGCGTGCTTTAATTTACACATCAATTGGAAATACAATCGTTTTTCCAGCAGCATTACAATTTTTCTCTACTGCCTCAGCAACACGCGAGAAAGTAAAATTAAGTCCTAACGAGAATCCCGTTTGGATAACCGCATTCAGCAGATCAAACATCAGAAGACACTAAATTTAAATCGGAATTTATTCTTCAATCGATGTAAACGTTTCGTGATCCTCGACTGGACGGCGGCATTGAGATGACGACGGGCTTTGCCGGGCGTCAGCGCGACCAAGGACATGGGCGCCGGACCTCTCACTGGCCGTCTTTCGCAAGACCATCTTCAATTCTCAGACCTTCATGTAGGTATCGATACCAGGCAAAATGGCGCCGGTACCGGTTGGGTGATAGTGTGACTGTGTTTCACGTGCGTTCCATGTGGTTAGGTGCAGAGAGTATATGATTACGTGTGTTATAAGTAGATTGTGTGCTTATTTATGAAAGTGAAGGTTGAGTCTTAATCGTGAGTAGTTGTTTAGTATATTTTCTGCGATCTTCAGAAAAGTAACCTTCACAAAACTGAAATATGGGTCGCTCGTGTTGTGTGCCGGGATGTAGATCGAACTACTAGGCTTCAGACACTTCTACGTTTCAGTTTCCCAAAGATTCTTGTCTGTATTGCCAGCTATACAAGTACGAAAGTTCTTTTAGTGTTAGATAAACAAAGAATCTGTGATGAATGTCACATGCTGCAATCGCATGAGGAAATGCATTTGGATTGTGAAAAAGAAATGTATGAGTCTTTTAAAGAACTGAATAGAGGTGGGTTGAAATGTCCTTCATCTTTCATGATTACATTAGCTGCAACAATTTATGCTTTATTCCAGACCTTAATAAGCCACACTTTTGAAAAAGAATTTTTAAAATTAAAAACCCAGCAAAATGCAGTAATAACATTAGGTATTCAAATATATGAGAGTAGTGTCAATGATATTGATAAAGAGTGCACATGTGCTATTACCCTGATGAAAATTGTAAAGAAATCTGTAAAAGTATTGAGTAATATTTTTATTAATAATTATCATAAAGTTTTAAATGAAAGGCATACTTCAAAGGAATTAGCTAAAAAGCTTGGAGCAAAAAGAAAAAAATCTTACAATTCTAATCTTGGCGATAAAGGAGACAAACTGAAGCTAGAGAAATTCACCAGTTAAACTGTCCCTTGCTCTTGTGCGAGGAAAATTACAATACAATTTAGGCCTCTTTTCAGTATCTTTCCACCGCTCCTGTGTGTTTCCACATCCCTCACCTTGGAGTGTAAGACGTAGCCTTTGGATAGCGGATATCATTCATTTTATCAACATTTTCTTGGTAGTATGTTCTATACTGTTCATTATTGCAATGAGAAAATGTTAAATTCTTTCCTGATGTGCATGTATTCTTTTTTTATCTTTTCACTTACATTCTTCACTCTTGTTAGAATCTGCATTTCAGCAGCCTAAAACTGACTCCAATCCTTTTTCTTAAGGATTTGTAACTCACTTCCATATTTAGAGGTGGGACATACTTTTGTAATTTTTAGGTACATGTTCTTCCTTGTTTTATAACTAACGTAGAATACTAACCTCTTGTATATTTTTATGTAAAGGTGATTATACTGGTATTGCTCCATGTATCAAGTTGTAATTGTGCATTTCTATTTATGAAACTGGTTAGACTATATTTTGAACATTTTTTTATAAGTATATGTATATGCACTTGCTACTCCATATAAATCTCAGCTCTGATAATAAAAGAAAGTGAATTTATAAGGATTTCTGTTGCTATTTAACACAAATGAAATTTTATTTTGGATGATAACATTTATTATTTTTATTGCTGTAAAGAAATGTATTTTGTGTACTCTGATCTATATTATTACCTGTGATTATTTCTAAATGAATATTGAGGTTAAATATGTACAGTATAACTGATGTGGAAGTCAGGTGTTTGCATATCCTTTGATTGTTCTTATAAACCACAGAAAAAATGTTGCGTAATGTTGCATTATGTTTTATTCTGACTCAATACTTTTTCTAGTGCTTCTGATTCATTTTGTGCAATTGAAGGCAAGTCATTGACGATTTCTTAGGCTGGGTACTCCTAAAGCAAATGTAATGTGTTATGGGAATAAAATGAATTCCTAAAATGTTGCTGTAAATGTAGTGATCTTCAATAAAAATGCTGAAGAAAAATTAGTTTTCTGTTTGCCAAATTATTGCTATGTGCTGTCCTAAATAATAAAGGCCAATCATTTTCTGTGAATAAAAGTATGATTGAACGTGCACTAAATTTCTACTGTACAAATGTATTATTATTATTACTACGAATTTCTATTATGAGCTCATACAAAGTGTAAATTGCTACATCTAAAGATTTTTGAAAATACATAGGAACGCTTCAGATATATCCACTTGTTTTATTTCAGAATGCCCATCCTTATTCAATAAATATTGAGGAAAAAATATCATCCACAGGTGCGCCTAAATTTTGTATATTTTTTTGCTTTGCTCACAAGCTTATTTCCTTTAAAATGCAGTGTCCAGTCTGCAATGTATTTCTTCTTAAATTCAACCTATCTTGATATTTCCAGACTACAATGTAAACCGCACTGTTTCTGTAAGTATAATAGCTTCATAAGTAACTCAGTAATTAAATCCAGTTAATGTAAACATTGAATGAAATTATCACGAGTAAATTCTTTTGAGTGCTGTACACATTCAAATTTCCCGCGTGTGCTTGCTTGGTGAGCGAAGTACGCCCAACCTATACGGCGACCATGTTTTTTCTACATGAAGGTCTGAGAATTGAAGATGGTCTTGGTCTTTCGTTGGCGCTGGCGGCAAGGTCGACAAAACGAAGATGCCCTACTCATTGTTTGCTTGGTTGCCACGGTTGGACGACTCGGGAATCGGAAAACTACCGATTACTCCTCCACGACCTGCCCCTTATTATTCTACTAGGACCGCAAGGCGGAAGTCCGATTGTCCACGTTTCTCACAATCAAAACAGTTCCTTATGTATAGTATGTTTCTCAGAATGCATTCGAGTCGTGCGAAGTATTTCAGGCTCAATTGTAGGGTTGTTTGTAAATAATAGTATAAAACCCCTTTCCGATTGTTTGTTTTGTAAAGATATACCTTCCTACAACTTCAACAGTGAAGACGGAGATTTGTCTTTCTGAATTAAATCTGTTCTTCAAAGACAGATCTTTAAATAAGGTCGTATCAGTTTTTCGAAAATATGAGTTGTTTTCGCGTAATGTGTTAAATATGGGCAAATTGAAACAATTATTTTCTCAAAACTTTAGCAACAATTGCCTTTACTTTTTTGTTGGATAAAGCATTAGACACAACTTTGGCTGTCTTCGAAAATTGCCAACAAAAAATTAACATTCTAAAACTACGAGTACATTGTTCACACTTGCTGTATTTAAAGATCGGAGCGAAAATTCCCTGCTATGTCATTAGCGGTAACAATGGGCAATAAAAGAACAAAAATCGTATTCACAACATAATACGCCGTTCTATAAATTTCGGAACACTAATTGAAACTCTCACAATTTGATTTCCCAATTCCATTGCTGACATTCTTCATGGAATGTAACTCTCTCGTGAGATAGTACGAGTAAGAGGTAACGGGGTATTGTCAAATTTACATTATTGCTGTTAATTATTTTTTCCTTGGTGCAACCCGTCTTTTAAATGTAGATCTTGAAATAATATAAAGTAAGCATTCGGAATTTTTTCAAACTTCGAATAGAAATGTTCAAGGTTTTTTAAAGAGTCAGGAAGGTAGACTATGTAGGATGTTAAATTGGTGGTGGTGTAGCGTGAAGAGTCTGCTAACTCTGAAGAATCGAGTTTTAATCGCAACGCCGAGAAAAAAATGCTTGTTGAATGCACTTTTGCAGATTCATGTAGTATAATAATATTGTACTAGAAATAATTTACATGACTGCATTACAAATAATGTGAAGAATTATGTGTTGTTGTAACATCAGTAGTTTAATATTGAAATACTTGGATTGGTATAATAGACTGGCTCAGGCTTTAAAAAAAATTCCAGAATTTTTTCTAAAAATTCGGCGACTGGTATTCAAATCAAGTAGGAATCTTCAGCATCCAATGTTTTACTGTTAATATTTAAAACAGTTTTTTAATTAAGTAAAATGAATTAAAAATTGAAGAATTGACTTATCATCTACTGCATAACATTAAAGAATACGTTTGTAAGTCTAGTTTATGTCAACATTAGAATGTAGTCGTAGTTCATCCAATATTACTTAGAACATTGATAGATCGGATCGCGTGTTTCCCCTAACGTGTCCGATACGATTACAACCTCTCCTCATTCCAAAGACCGTAGCAAACTGAAATTGCTGATTTTCTCAAGAAGGTGATTTAATACTCAATGCATTATTTCATATTGCATTGTTCAGCGGCATTAGTGTCCGATATATTGCCACTTGACATTATAAATTTCAGATCATCGATGGTAAATTTGTTCTAGTACTTCAAAATTCAGTAGGACATTATAAACGATTGGCATAATTGACTGGCTCAGACTTTTTCATATAAGTTCGTTTCTTATTCTGAGTCTCAGTTAGCTATTCAATTTTGCCTCGCCAACTTCCCGGTGCTATCTGTCGACGCGTAAAGACACCAGGCATCTCGTGGGACCCACTGCTCCTCTGGGAATATTTCTTGTGAGGAGCGCCTTTGCATTCCCCAAACGTCGCATAGTCCTCACCTGCACTTTCACATATTTGCCCATTTTATATAGTGGCCTCATCTCGGTTCTCAGTGACTTGAATGTATGGACCCCGTTCTGCAATTATACATACAGACTGAACACAATTGCCTGACAGGCTAAAAGATTATTAAAGATTAGAAAGTAGATGTAATACACGAGGGATCAGGAATGCACCCCTTGTAAGAACTTAAATTAATGCATTCATTCCTTACGCGGTTTTCGAAAACACAGCCTTCAGGTTCACCTTCATAGGCTCACCTGCACCTATCCCGCCTCACGAGGCCGATTGACTTGTCAGGACTATTTGTAAACGTGATGTGATTTTGTAAATAATAATAATTTGATAAATAAATAAATAAATAATAAAGCTTGAGGATCCCTGAGTGGGCTACGGCCTCTCGTTAGGAGTATTGCTCTTAAACTGAGCAATGTTTGTGGGTCTTAAAATTATTTTCCTAAATTATTTACATTAGGCAACTTTCTCAATGTTACATTTCTGTCTCTATTTCACCCATGAATTTGATAAAACAAATGATAAAACTAAAATTGACTTTTTTACGCATGTGTAGCGCTTTGCCGCATTGAATCAAAATATTTTAATATTTCGACCCCTTCAGCATCAGTAGCATAGCTCAGTAAATAGCATCAGTTCAAACAGGGTTACATTACCATCAAAATCTATCCACCTCATTAATGAACATTTAAAAAATTTAACTAGTTGCACAGACAATGTTGTAGACCATTATACATTCTGTAATGTTGTAGAACATTATATTTGCTGGGCATTGCTGTGGACTGTGACTCTGAGTGGAAACGAGCAGGACAGTACTAACGAACTGCGCAGGATAGTGTTTTTTTTAATTTTTTTATTTTATATATATATATAATTTATATATATTTTGCGAACAGGCTTCGGACCACGCGTGCATGCATGCGATTCATCAAGGGGATCAACATTACGATAGATCCTATTCTTATCCCCCAGGGTTGTATATATATATATATATATATATATATATATATATATATATATATTTATATATATATATATAGACATACACAAATACACCCATGCCCGAGGCGGGGCTCGAACCCATGACCCTGCGGTCCGAGATCGCCACTCTACTACTGGCTTAGCGATCTCGGCCACGGGGCCGTCTAGAGAGACATATAGGGAGAGATACTGAAAAAGAGACAGAGAGCAAGAGAGAGAGAAAGAGAGAGCGAGAGAGAGAGACAGACAGACGAGAGACTGAGAGAGCGAGCGAGCGAGAGAAGAACGTCTGCCGGATTCTGCTAGTAAGTATATCCATATTGCTGGTGTTCCACCAACCATGGGTCATCCTCATAACATCTAAACGGTTCACGATATCGAAATTAAAGTTTTCTCTTAACAATATTGTGCCGTTTATTGGTTATAATAATTTTAGTTTTCGAGAAATTCATCTTTGATTTTTTAAATACAACTACATTTTTTCAGTTCCAGTGGATTGATTATGAAAAGATAAAAACAAAGATCTATCCCCAGTCCACTCACAGATTCCGTAGTGACAACATCGTTCTAGCTGCGTGTTCGCACCGAAGACCATGATACGAGAGCAAAAAACTGTGAAGTGTTGTGTTCTATTTATACGGAGTCTTTACTGAACAAACTACAATAATACATCCAAGTCGGCTGCGTTTGCAACTGATGCTGATAACTGCACATCCAAAACCACTAATAATGACATCCCAAAATAACCAATCAAGAAAAAGAAAAAAAATGATAAAAGTGAAAAAAAAGTAACACAAGATGACAATCAAACCAAATATATTGATAATATAATTGAACTTTTCCGAAAGGCTATTAATGAAAATTCTGACCAATTTCCTCGGAACTATATACAATTTACAAATTCCTTGAAAATTCCTTTGGAGCTCAAAACCCTATTATATTGGTTAAAGACAACTCCTGTGACACTCAGTCTGTTATCCAGATGATGACTGACATACATCATCTCCTAACAGAAAGATCCATTAAATAAAGATTCACCAGAATTACAAACAAATTAAAAAATAGTAACCCACCTAATGAAGACTCAGGAAGTGATACTGCTACTTCTGCTTAACAATCCAGGATCTGGAAAAACACTGTGAAAAATAATGCAAGAAAAATGGTACTTTACGTAAACAACACTTCAAGAAGTGTGGTATATTCCACCTTTGTTCTCTTTCTATGTGCATATTATCATCCTGTAAACAATATGTATTACTGTCTTGTACTGAGTCTGTAAAACTGATTAAAATGGTACATCTCCTGAACAACTATTCAAAGGAGTGTGGCTTGTTCCACTCTACTTATCTTTCTGTGCAGTAGGATATTTCTTGCTTTACATACTGCCTTCATCAGAATGCTTGTTAATGTATATGAAACGACCATTTTATCAGATGTTTTAATTTTGTTTTGCTCATTCTTCTCCAGAGATTTCTTTGTATGCCAATTCCTATACATATTATTGTTACTTCTCTTTTCTTTTCTGCATATTATCATTTTGTAAACAACTTGGAAGGAAACGGCTTCTCATCAATATACTAAGATCATTCGTCCCATAAGTGTGGTGTATGTTTTTCCAGCGGGAAGCGGTCTTTCCTCGCTAGATGGTGAGACCCAGCGCCGACCTACCGTCGCGTCGGCTAGCGAGATTTCCCATACCCATTAACTGTGCATCTCCCCAGCCAGGGCAAGCTTTAAGCTCCCAACCGGTCTCCGCATGTGCGGTAGTGGAATGCATGTAAGGGTGTGTAAGGGGTGGGGATACGACAAGGAAAAAAGGAAAGATCGCGCGCGGTCCGTGATCCGTTTGTTAGAGCACTGCTCCGGCATTCTCTTGGTATTGAACGGAGAAACCACGGAAAACTAGTGATCAGAGCAGCCGGCCACTAGAATTCTCCTCCAGAATTCGACCTTGCTATCGAGCTGGTGCCGAAAATCCTGTCACCGTCGGGATTCAAACCGAGGACCACCTGATCAGAGGAACTACAGTGATATCAGTTGATGCCTTGAACTTTTTTTTTTTTTTTTTTTTTTTTTTTTAGGGGAAAAATCTTTCAAAGACACCGCTCTTTGCGGGAGTTGGATTTCCACCAACTAAAAAACCCCGTTGCTCATCAGAGCCATTCTGGAACTGCTGATGTGCATGACATCAGAATGGCATTGCCTTTAACTTCCTTCCGATTGCCTTTCATCTGCCTCTTTTCTCTTCATTATTTTATTTGCTAAGGAAGCAATAATTGTCCAATTTTCCTTCTTAGTTACTATTATTCTATGGAAATTTTGTACTGTGAGTTCTACATTTAGTTTCTGGAACGCATTGTGTCTGTCTTTCTCCCACCGAATACATGCAAAGAAAGTGTGGTACGGTGTGTCCGCTTCGCCGCAGTATATACAGTTGTCATCATTCCTTTTCCCCATTCTTTTCGCGTAGCTTCGAAATTGGCCATGTCCAGTTAATACCTGTGTTAGATAGTAATCTGTTTGCCTGTGGTCGCATTTTGTCCATATGACTATTTGTGGAATTAGTTGTTTTGTCCACTGAGCGACGTTAAGTGTTTCTTCCCATCTGCGTTGCCACTGTTGCATCGTCTCTTCCCTGATGTTGTGTTTTTCTTCCACTCCTTTTTCATGGATGGCTCTTCTTTCCTTCGCGATCAGGTCAACAGGTATTCCCGCCGCGACTACCTGTAAGGCTGCCGTGGAGATGGTTCTGTATCCACAGATGACTCGTAACAGTATCTTTCTTTGGGCTTTCTCTAGGATTTTCGTATTCTTCTTACGTGCTAGGGCCGTGTACCATATTGGTGACGCGTATAGTATCGTCGATGTGACTGTACTTGCGAGGATAGCCCGCTTCTGTGTTTTTGGCCCTCCAATGTTGGGCAGCAGTCTTGCCAACATTGACGCCTTTATCTCCGCTTTTTTTGCCACCTCTCTCACATGTGTCGAAAAATTTCTGTCGTCCATCCAGACTCCCAGATACCGCACAGCACTCTCTGTGGTAATCCATGTTCCTTTTAACAGAAATCGTATGCATTGGCGTTTTCTTGGGCCTTTCAGGACAGTAGCTTCAGTTTTCTGTGGGGCCAGTTCTAGTTTATTGCGCGTCATCCACGTGTCTATACGCCGCAGTGATTCATTGCTTCTAAACATTAGCTCATCAGCATCTTCAGCAGTTACAACTAGCGCGAGATCGTCAGCGTATCCTATGAGCGTCGCCCCTCTTGTCAGCTCTACCCGGAGTACTCCGTCGTATAGCACATTCCACAGGGTTGGTCCCAGTATCGAACCCTGTGGGACGCCCGCATTCATTGCTAAATGTTCCTTTCTGTCCAGGCCTAATGCTTCTGTCTTGGAAGTACTGCGTGATGACATTTACTAGGTATTGTGATATCTTTCTTCTTTGCAGCTCCGCTACAATTAAACTCCATGAAGCGGAGTTAAAAGCGTTTTTCACATCTAGTGTAATTAAAGTAACCCATCTATCGGCAGTGTTATCTCTAATCTGTACTACCTTTTCGATTGCCTGTATTGTCGACCTCCCTTTTATAAATCCAAATTGATTAGAGGATAGTCCTTCTCCTTTATTAATTTCTGCTTGGAGTCTTCCTTTAATAAGGCTCTCTTAAAGTTTACTTAAGGTGTTTAGTAAACAAAGCGGTCTGTAGGCTGCTGGGTCTTGTACTATTTTTGCTTCTTTTTGGGAGCAATACCAGCTTTGCTACTTTCCAGTGAAGTGGGAAGTCTTGTGTTCTTAATAATTCATTCATTGTCCCTAGCAGGAAATCCGGGACTACCTCTGCGGCAATCTTGATTGCTTCCGGCGGAATGCCGTCCAATCCAGGGGCCTTTCCCGACTTCATGCTTAGAGTAGCCGTCTTAACTTCTTCGAGAGTGAATGGCTCTACATATTCACACCGTGAATTACCCTTCAGCTCATCGTTTTCTGCGTGGGAATAGTTCCAAAGCTATATTCCGTTTTGCTCTGTGGAGAGGTTGCACGGGATGTTATTCGTTAGCCTTCCAGTAACGATTTTATATCCCGCTCCCCATATGTCATTGTCTAATTCTTCACACAGTTGTTCCCAGTGTCTCTTTTTTGCCTGGCTAATCCTCCGCACCAGTTCGTTTCTACATTCTTGGTATTCTTCCCGCAGACTTGAGTTGTTTTGTCTTGTGCGCCTGTTCGCTCTCGTCAAAAGTCTTCTCTTCTGAATGCAGATCTGCCTTTGGATGTCTATTTCGCTGTTCCACCAGTATGGCACCCGTGTGTTTCGTGTACTTCTTGAGCAGCTGCCCCGGTACGCCAGTTTTAACACTCTTGATGCTTCTTCTGACGATACATCGGCGTTTATCTCTTCTCGCCTATTTTGTACCGTCCATAGCAACAGCTTTCTATAAGCCTCCCAATCGTACTTCATATTTGTTTTCTCTGTGTTTTTCTTCCTGTGTACTTGCGTTTTCGTCTTTATTTCAAACGCGATGAAACGGTGATCACTAAGGGATTCTTCTTCGAGTACCTGCCAATTTGAGATTCTTTTAGCGATTCCCTGTGTGGAGCACGTAATGTCGATGAAACTTTCCGTTCCCCCCCCTAGCAAATGTCGGTATGTTCCCCGTGTTATGTATTACTAAGTCCATTGCTGCTAAACATTCGACGAAGTATTCCCCTCTCTTATCCGAGATAGGTGATCCCCATACTGGCGACTTCACATTCAGATCCCCGAGTATTATAAACTCTCCTCCTAATGATCTGCAGTCTTGGAGTATGGTATCTACCTGTTTCTTGAATGTGTCCAAGGGGATATTCGGAGAAATGTAACAACAATAGATATTGAAGTCTTCCATGTGTAGACATATGTATCCTTCTTCGGGCCTGAGTTGGCGGGTGGTCAGGTTCTTATTTGGAAAGATGGCTGCAGTATCGAGTCTCAAATCCTTCACCCATTCGTTCGTTTCGATTCGTTTCTTGTTTGGCTCGCTTACAAGTATGACATCTATACCTTTGGTTTTTGCCACTTCGTAGGCCATGTCATGGCTGTAAGTGGATCGCATCAGATTGGCCTGTAGTACTCTGATGGATTGAGTTCCCATTACGATTTTTACAATCTTGCCCTGGCCTCCATAATCAGTTTCCTGAATACAGGACACTTCATTTGGTCTGATCTATGTCCATCCTCCTTGCACACCGTACAGCGGGCTTCATTTCCGCAGTCTTTTGCGTGATGTCCAGACTCTCCACAATTCAGGCAATCTTCCTTTTTGTCCACTGTCTGTTCGCACTGTTTGCTTAAATGCCCGAAGCCATGGCACTTGAAGCACCTAGGTAGATAGATCCTTTCCCGTACCGTATAGTCCATCCATCCAATCCTAATTGTTCCCTGCTTGGCTATTGCTCTAGCTGGCCCCGTTAGCACACTTACTGTTGCATTGTTATTGCCGAATCTGCCTGGTCTTATTGACGTGACTTCCACCGCCGCCTTGTCGGTATTTGTTTCTTCACTGATAGCGGCTTTTATGTCTCCTCGTTTACGGACGGCACAATACCATAGATATGCAGAGTGGACTTTTCCTTTGTCAAGTTGACATCTACATTTTCAACATTACATTTAATTTTTCCTGGAGGGCTTTGCCTGCTCCTGCCCCAACTACTTTCACCACCATATCATTTTTCCCAGTTTTCTTTATGCTTTTCACCTTAACCCCTAATGTTTTTAAATTAACCCCTTCCTGTAGGGACTTAACTAAGTCTGCATAGGACTTACCATTTCCTTTACACACTATCGTTTCTTCGGTCTTACTTTTTTTTCCCCTGTGCCCGATTTTCTTCGAGTCTTGAGCTTGCAGCTTTGTTTGTCCCTGGTACCAGACAGCAAATTTTGATGTCACTCTTTCGGAAAACCCATTCCGTAAGTTTCCTTACATAAATCATATTTATTCCTACTGGGGCAGTTATTATCACCCTTTCCCTGCCATGTTCAATTAGCAGATCTTTCCATTGTAAAATGATTTTGTACAGCGGCTCGACGTCATTAATTCCGTTTTTGTCTACTCTAAGCGGGATTGCGTAGCCATAGTGTGACTTCTCCTCTCCGCCACCTCTACTAGTGTGGATGTTTGTCAAAGTTTTGACATATTCCACTTTCCCTTCCTCCAGTTTTTTCCGTCAGTAGGCAGGTGATCTCATGGTACAGCCCTTTTACTTGCTTTATCTCAATTCCCTCTTCGTCTTCCGGGTTGACCACGGCTGCTATATCCCAGTCTTCCTTTCTTATATTTGGTTTACTAGTCCGGACGGAGGCTGTTTGATATACCGCTTCCGGCCACTCTTTATCTAACAGCGGAGCGAATTCGTTTAAGTCACTCGCGCTGGCGATGGCTATTTCTAAGTCCACCTCCTCTTTCTCCACTTGTGTCCTGGATGCCAATATCACAACCTTTCCCTCTAGCAGCAGGTTGAGACACGTTTTCCCTCGAGTAAACTTCATATTCCTTCCATCTGCACATCAATGCTTCGCTTAAGTCGCAAACTGTGCGGGCACTTTTCTTGATGTTAGCCTTGGTGGTGGGTGTCTTATTGATTGTCTCGCCCAGTGCTTCACTGCATTTCTTCAATTTATCAATCATAGAAAAAATTTCCTCCATATAATTATTCGTGACCCCTTTCTCCTCACTGTCTTCCTTCTGAGGCAAGGCAGCCGCATTCGACATCATTCCGGCGCCCTCAGAGTTCTCGCACATCTTTCTGACGAACCGTAATTGCCCTAATATTAAATGGGCGCCTTAGGGGCGCGCGGTACATTAAAGAACAGCAGTCCTAGCAAAAGATTCCCCTTCTCCGCCGCAGATTACTGCGGAGATCTAGTAAACTCCCAAGAAGTGTGTAGTCGCCTCAATAGATCGCGCTCCGTCCGCCGGCCCTCCCAAGGACATCGTCTCAAGGACAAGATGGCGCAATAGTTCTGCCCACAACCGCGCGAGCGCTGGGGGTCGCGTGGTATACCCTACGCCCGCTAGTTCTGCCCCCGTCCGCACGAGCGCTGGGGTCGCTTGATATACCTACGTCCGCTCCCTATTCCAAGGACATTGCTCAAGGACAAGATGGCGAACCACGTGCAACATTCGACAACGGCCGTTTACGCTTATATCATGAAAATTGTTTTATCCCCTTCGCTCTTAACAAAAATCGGGGCTCCTTATGACACAAGCTGCCCGCTCTTCTTACCTTATAAGGCTATTCAAAGCCGAAGCACTTTACAGGAGTCATTTCGGCAGCGCTCGGAACACACGCACCTATGCACTACTCAGGCGTACCAACCGACCTTGATGATGCCTTGAACTACTTCTCTCGGTTTAATTGAAGTAGATGAAGTAATTCAACATACGAGGTTCAATTCGAGGTTCGTAATTGGTCTGCAAGATCCTTCAAGAATTTTTTAAAATGCATTCATACTATTTAAGTACCTACATTAAAATGTAATGTTCGGATACAAATATCAAATAAAACGTTTATCACCACTGAAAATTTTAATGTAAATTATACAAAGGTATAACTGTCCCTATTCCACCTGTTGCAGTTGTAAAATTATGCCGTTGGACGAAGGTTAAAGAACTAATTCTGCATAAAAAAATTTATTTGAAAAAAAAACGAATCTTCAATCATGAAAGTAGTTGCTTGAGGTAATCAAAACAATTTGACACTCGTGCAATTTTCAAAGATTCATAGTTAACAATGAAAATCGAACCAACTCCTTTATTGAAATGGATTATAAAAAACATTTTTAGGTATCAAGAATTTTCAAACGGTGACTCCAAACGTATGTTCCGTTGGAGTCTCGAATTCGATTTTCCTCAGCATTAATAAATTTTATGATATGCATATTACTCCATTCTAGCTGAAAGTGGCGTCACTGACGCTTTAAACTTTCTTCGGTTGTTTGACCTTTCTTTTTTTTCTTCGGTTTAGAGTCCTTTTTATTCAGTTCAAAGGTTTTGTCGGGGTTGCGTACTAACTACTTAAATTTTTCAATTATTTTGTGATATTGAGCACGATTTCTACCTTTGGCTTTCTTGAACTTAGGTAATGTAATTGTTTCATAAAATTTACTTTGTCAAGAGTTATTTCGAAATGTCCTTCTTTCAATTTGTCGTTGTACATATTTTTAAAATCAATTTGAAAACCACACGACGTTATCGACAAACACGCATTTATCTGTCGCACCTCCGGATCACTAGACTTCTCCTGATTTCTCATATAAAAATTATCGTCTTCTCTTTGAAGACATAACGCTGATCCCCGCAGCCCACACGCAGCGACCGGCTCGATGACACCGCTATGCTCTACTCGCAGACGTGCACCCATGACCGTCTGATCCGGGCAACTCAATAGACCCTCCACATATGTAGTTCACTTTCCGTGAAAGGAAATTCTTGGTTTTTGTATTCTCGTATTCTTTGTCTTCTAATACTTCTTCTGCGTCTTCATCTACCATTTTTTCTTCGTCTTTCTCTTCGTCTTGCCCTTCGTCTTTCTCTTTGTCTTCCTGGTAGTCTTCCTCTTCGTCTTTCTCTTCAAAAAATGCCTATAGGTACTGGAGTTTAATCAACGCCACTTACGTGGCCTATTTAGGTGGCCTTGGTTTAGTTCCCGGCATACTCGCCAAGATCGCTGCGCCAAAACACGAAAAAACACGTTTTTGGAAATTTCTTAGAATCTGGATCCGCAAACAAGTTATCAGTTCCCCATCAGAGGCGCTTCGAATGACAGCTCGTGAGTCTCGATTGGTGCACGGGAAGTGGTCTAACCGTGAGTGACGGAACCGCACATCCGTGCACTCGAAGAGTTACTCAAATAAGGATATATGTACGGAATATAAGGAAATAAGGATATAAGGATATATGTACGTGTACGAAAAAGTTAGAATGGAAACAATTATATCTTGAATACCCTATTTGGAACACTTAAACATCCGTACTGATATTTATTGAGATTTTATCACCTTGTCAAAGCATTGTGAACTGAGATGGTTGGAAATTAAGAGAAAATGAATTTGTTTATAGTATAGTATGTTTATCAACTAGTAGTTTGCATTTCTTTTCAGTGAGAACTGTTTCTCTTGAGTGAGAACTTGTTTGCATTGCATCAGCATCTACATGACTACATTCTACATCTCTACAGATGAAAACTTCTCTGGATTTAACAATAAAATGCAAATAATACTATAATTTGACAAGCGAATATTAAAAATTACTGTTACTTTTGGCTGTGTTTTTAGCATTTTGCAGATTTATAAAGTATCTTTTGACCATTTTGGGAGATTGCTGAGTTCATTATCTATTCATTTTCAAATAAAATTTAAGTGAAAAGCATTCCTGCAAAAACAAAGCGCAATAAATCTTCTGTATCTCTATAGCGTGTGGCTTACAATATATACTTTGAAATAAAATAACCTCGATTTTAATTTCGTAAAATCTTCTCTGCATCACATGGTCAGTTATCACCAGGAACGTAGAAAAACTTCATTTCAGTAAGTAACGGGAGGTATTTTTATTCGATGTGCTGCAAACATGAAATCGCGTCATGTTGGAAGTTTCCCGGAGTTGCCCATCTGCACATCCGCCCAGGATACACATCCGCCCTCCACGTTGCGAGCGGAAGCCCAAATTGAAGCGGCGGGGAATAAAACATGGGGGGGAAGCGCCACGTGTATTCATATTCTCATATAATTGTGCCTCATCTTGCTTCGCAACACGGGACCGATCGACGTCCGATTAATGATCACGTGCCGATGCACTTTTTCTGTCACAATTAACATTTTTGTGATTTAAACAACTGTTTTCCACCAAATGTAATATTGTTGAAAACGTTCACTTGTAATTCGCCTGGAAATATTATTCTAAAAGCAATTTCAAAATTATTTTCTAGAGATTGTAATATGGTCTCACTCACAAATAAATCATTGGAAGTGCTCTGATAGAATGGAAAAGAAAAGTATCAATTTTTCATTGTTGGTTCAGGTGGAAACGGACCATGGAGAATATACATGAGCGTACGCAGAAAACTGAAGGATATCCTCGCAAGTAAAAGGTATAAGTATTCGATTTCCAGTAAAAGTAAATTCTCGGTTGTAATAGTTTAACTGCGGATTTTTGCATATTTTTCTCCTTCAATAGAAAGTACAATCTTTTAGCTTACTTATTCATTTTGAGGCATTAGGAGCATAATAGGAGAATTGTAGAGTGCCTATAAATGCCAATTTCACTAATAAATGCCTGTTTTATGTATAAGTGCCTAAATGTTGCCTATTCTCCTATTTATTGACCGTGATGCAATTATCCTTAATAAACAATTTAAACAATTGTACTTTCTTTTCGTTTTTATCCTGCAGTGTATATAATAATCTAACAACTATCAATAAATCTATTCGTTTTACTACCACTGTTAGTGCAGTCAAATGATTTATTATTTCGAATTTTTAATTTTTTTCTTCAAAAAGACTACAATTTATTTCTTAAAACTTCCTTCCATTCTTCGCAAACACTGAATTTTTGACATTTCTAAAAGCTTACATTGCAAAAGTACAATCTTGAATTCAGAGATTTTTGTCTTAAATGAAGTCTGTTCAACAAATCAGATAACAAAAGGACATGTACATTTTTTAAAACTAGTGTTGTTTTGCAGAATTTCTGTTTGAAATTAATGCAGATTATTTTTCAAAAATTCTCAAAACCCACCACAAATATTTGCTCAATATTTTTTCCCACGTATAGAAAAAAGAACGCTTAATAGAATGGATCAGGTCTCATTTTAATTGAATTCTGTGAATTTGTGGTAAGTTGAAAATTTTGAAATATGTTTTCGAAAAAATGCGAAAAGGTATGTGCTGTTGTGACACCACTTGTTTCACCACCACTTGTTACAACATTGTGTTATGCATGGCGATTATAACTAATCTTACAATTTAAGTGTGAGAAAAAAGATCATTCTGTGCAGCATTAGAGTATCAGCTTGCATTTAATGAAAAGCAAAAAGGTAGGTACTAGCTTTTGTATGAATTGCCCAACAATAAAAGACAGGATTTCTAGGAGATGTCAGAACAATGATGAAGGCAAACATTCCATCAAGGTTACTGTATTAGGTTTTTCTTCAGAAACTTTCTACACAAGTACACATAAATAAATATGGATAAGAAAAATGTGTAGTGCTGTTAGAAATACTTATTTAACACTTTTAAATGCCTATTTTACATTTTTAAACGCCTATTTTGCCTGCCTATTTTCACCGTTTCGTACTGTAAATCCGCAGCTTAGTAATAACTGCCGATGCCCCGACCGGTAAGTGAGATAGAGCATTGTTGGCAGTTCACAGACCGTCGGCAGTACATTTAGCATGGGCGCTATTCATTTACAACGCGTGGAAGCATTGTTTGAGAACGTGAAACATTCTTGTAGAGCATGTAGTCTAGCGTTACGTCGTGATTGTTGTGTGAAGAAAATAAGAGTACAGAGATAATGTGGTTGATTGAAAGTGACGTTGCGAGGTGAAATGATTAATTCATTGACAAAGAAGTGAACAGTGCACCAGTGATTTTAGGAAACTCCCCAATCTCGGATGTGAAAAGAACGAAGGATGAGACCACTGGGATAGTAAAATTAAAATACGAAAGAAAGTTTGAGATGTCATTAGATACTAAAAGCTTTGCAACGTTATGAATCACACACAGGTAAAAATTATGTTTGGC
This sequence comes from Acheta domesticus, assembly GCA_031308135.1. Lineage (NCBI taxonomy): Eukaryota > Metazoa > Arthropoda > Insecta > Orthoptera > Gryllidae > Acheta > Acheta domesticus. The sequence continues at coordinate 80,046,804 of JAHLJT010004567.1, forward strand.
GCATTTTCACGGTTCAAACCTACTGTATGATAGGAAAACAACGTTTCGATTGTCCAAAAGATGTTCGATTGTCACTTTTTTGTTTCAAAAGTTTGTTATAATTCATGTCAGCACCATGAGTAGGATTCGCCGTGGCTCTATTCCATACCCATTGTCACCAATTACCACAGCATTTGCTGTGGTTCTTTATTTTGTAGCATGTGAATTTTTACATAATTTTGAATTGTGCACTTATCCTGGCCAGCTAAAGTCCAAACAGGTGGATTCTTCTGTGGCGTCACAAGTGGCTTTCACTTTCAGAGTAGGTGTACCTTTCCGGTAAATGTATTCCGGTAAATGTGCACACTCCTTGGCGATGTGTGTCTTAGTATTCCGGAATGAGCACACTCACCTACACCAATTGCTGTTGGAAACGTAACTGCTTTGCCGCAACTATTTTCCCTTCTCTGATAGGAAATTTTACTTATTGATTTGCTGATATGCTGTCAACCACTGCATTAACACTCCGAGAGGGCTAGCAAAATCAACTCTTCAACAAGTTCTTCCGATACCGTTTTGATAGCTGGAATCTGCGAGTCAATTTAAACATATTCTCATTCTCTTAATGGATGACAGTGCAACTCCTCAAGTTTCTTTACTTTCATCAATAAATCTGTCTGCAAGCCACTGCTCGCTGTCTTTTTCAAAGCGATGTAACTCTTTAACATCAGGAAGAAGTGTAGGTAAGCAGGGATTCTAGTTTTTACCATCTTTCATATGCACATCTTCCGTCTTCGCGATAAAGCAGGAAAACTCGATCTTTTACGTCAACGATGAGTCTGCCACTAACCACGCTCAAATTTCTTGAAGGATGTCCTTAAGGTTTGAAGTAAAAGATAATTTTAAGCAAAGGTAAGGAAGCATATATTTCAGATTTGAAGTAAAAGTTGTACATCTACTTCTGAGTGGTGTGAGTAGTTCAAGGTCCCTTATCCTCGAAAGTATAAGGATTTCCTTGCAATGCATTTCCTTGTAACGCATTCCCTGTATGCACACAGGCTGAAGGATATCCTTCATATTTCGTAATTATGAGCACATCCTTCTTTAAAAAAAGGGAAAAGGTAAAGGTTGTATAAACATATGACCCAGTGACTTGAAAGATAAGGTCAAATCTTCGATTTCTCGAATTGCAAGAATTTTGAAAAACATTCGACTTTTGAAAATCTTAATTGTTGGACTGATTTTGTCATTCAAATATTTCAAATTCTAGTTTTAAAAAATATTTTCCTGTAAACTTATATTTCTTAGATATTCTACTTAACATACACTAAAATAGCTACAATAATTACAACTATTTTATAGAATGCTCCTCTCAGCTTGTAAAATTCGAGCACTTACAATTAATGTCAAGGTTCTTGTCTTGCGCGAGCAGTCCTTGACGGTCTACGCCGTGAGCCAATTCGTCGATTCGTCGTGAGAACCAGAAATGTCCGTGACTTGGCTGGTGAGAACGAAGGCTACACGACCAAAAGGGTACGTTGACCGTTCCAGATTGTGACTTTCTGGCGTTTAGTTACAACTTGACCCTCGTTCAGTGATGACTTGTTCAGTTGACTTTTTTGCGAGTGAAGATATCTTCCTTATTCTGAGGAACATTGAGGAAATATAATGATATTCATGAATTTATTAAGGTGTTTTTTGTCATCATTATTTTATTTACTTTAGCTACTAAATTAAAATAATGCAAGAAAGTATGTGCTGTTGTAGCACCACTAGTTTTCTTTGATTCTAGCTAATACATGAATCTATTGATTTGATGCAAACATTCTCCAGTTGGGGGAATGACCAAAGCAAATTGGTACTCCCACAGCTCAACGTTTGTAAAATGAATATGAATTATTTCTGGATTACTCACCAACCAGGCCCGATATGTTTTCGCAAAAAAAACGAGAGTCGAAATAATTGCTCGTTTACTGAAAAGAGTATATCAGAAGTTTTCAAGATGCTGTTGGTTTCAGAGTCACTTGAAATTCGGATTCGACAAAAATTAATATTCGTCGCATCTCTGCTTTAAAGCCTAGATGCGACCGCCCCGAATCTCTCGACCCTCAAGCAACTTCCCGGGCGTCGGGCGTTTTTCTCGCTTCGACGCGCTCCGGCCTAATGGATGCGTTGATTCCCTCTATATATATGCAAAGCACGTGTAAATTTATAAACGGAAGTTTAATGGATTAATCCAGAGGGCCGCGTCCGCGCCGCGCCGAGGCAGCTGAGCCGGCAGCGCTGCGGCGCGGCGCGAATGGCGATAGCGTCTGCAGGCGAAGGCGCGGCAGTGCCGCCGGTAGCGGTTGCTGGGGCGGAGGAGGGACGGGCTCGGAAGCGGTGGCGGGCGTGGAGGTGGGGAGGATGCGGGTGCAGTGGTCACGATGATGGCTCAAAGGAACATCAATGTGCACTTTTCCGCTGGCGCGGAAATTCCAAGCAAGCATCACAACTAAATTATACAAATATGTTATTTGTATTAATGGAAACTTGTGGAAACCCGCCCAAATTTGACGGTAACTAAGAAGAAATCCACAAATGTGATTGTTTTGTAAATCCAAGAATTGTAAATATGTTCATTGTCTTCCAACCCATATGGCTCTGGCCCCAAAATAATTAACGGGTATATCAGAATAAATGAAAATATTTCAATAAATTTGTCTACATTAAACCAAGCAGTGAGTTCTGTGCATTTTAATGGTTCAGGAAGCAATGCCTCAGAAGGGTTGTCTTCGGTAAAATACACTTCGGGCAAATGAACAGGTAAGTGGATGGTTTAGCGTGATTGTTCGGATTAATTGTGGGCGAACATTGTGTAGCACAGCTTCATAAGGACTCACATAAGTGCTATTTAAAATAGTAAATCATCTTAAATAAGATATCCATTTTCTGTTGTAATGTGCATGTTTGCACAATCATGGTCTTTGCTAAGATAACTATTACCTCACACTTACAGACTTGCCTACGCCAAGTCACGAAACATCGATCGATTGCAACTCGAAGAACAAAACAATGAATGTATGTCGACAAATAATTGCTCATTCTATTAATTTTACGATTTTATTAAAATTTTGTGTTCACACTGTAAAATTAGAAAAAAATTGCAAATTCTAACAAACCTGGGTCCATTAATATTCATTTAAAGAAAAAAGCATCATATGATATAGTTGAAATTTCAAATTGCTTTGTAAAAGAAAACTTTTGTTTTTTAAAATAAAGATAAAACAACGTGGCGTTAGGAGAGGTAGAAGAAACTTACGAGAAGAGATGAAGGAGTATTGAAAAGAAAGTGCGAGAAAACATTTAAGTGGCAAGAATTAAAATTGGTAGAGATTACGTAACAGAAAAATGAACAAAACATTAATGGAATGGTTTCGTAAACATTTCTACTTTTCCGTATACATACGTATACACGGAGTAATATACGTAGTAAATTACTCCGTATACTCCGTGTATGCAATATACGTAGCGTATTACTCCGCACAGGGAAGTTATGTAATACTGTGGAAAATCAATTTTGGATATACGTTTTGGGGTCCCCTGATACCGAAAAAGTGTTGTTTTTGTTTTTCAAAACGTCCTCCGCCCGTCCGCCACTTGCAACGTCCAAATTTAGGACGAGGTTTTACTGTTCTTTAATATTCGTAAAATAATATTTCCGTTATGTTATTAGGAAACCGAAAAAGCAAGAAAATATAAAAAAATGTACTTTGGAGAACGATAGATGGCAGATGGCAAGAGTATATGGCGTGTCCGAATAGCTAGCCTAGACCCGAGGAAATAGAAAACTAATACCAGAACGTCTGTGCCATTCTGCAGCTCCACTAGTTTTAGTTTATTTTCATATTATGTTTATTTATGGGGAGAGATGTTTCAATGTTACTTGTCGCAATACAAAATGAAGTACACTTACAAATTTTTCATGTATTTTGATTTCATGAAGTTTAATTTTTTTAAATGTAATTTCTTCTTTCTCGAATACGTAGAGAGAGATAATGCCGGAAAAATGGAACCCGAGGTTTCAGAGTATTTGTTCTTTTATGAATTTATGGTTAGCTTTATTTCATTCCATTAGCTGCAAATAATTGCTTTTGAAAAGGTTGCTATTTGGTCATAATTCACAACTGTGGCTCCATTGTACCCAGTATTAACTGGTTCACTGTCCTTCTTCAAAACATTTTGCATTTTATTATAACAAGTTTTCCCCATTGATTTTACTGGAATTTTTTTTTTCCGGTTTACATTCCAAAGTAGTATGAGGTTGCAATTGGACTCCTTTTGGAGCAATGTGTGGCCACCGTTTGTTTGACACATTTTCGACTAAACTGTGCCACTTGGGCAGTTGAGCCTGCAGTTCCACCCGTTTGGAAGCAGGGTGCGCTAGCGGTGATGATGGCATCAGCGGCGGCAGTGAAAGAGGTGGTGACTGAGGTGGCGTTGGTGAGGGCGAGAGTAGATGGCTGTGGCAGAGCTGGAGGCACAATCTAAATGCCGATTGAATTAAAGCCGTTCGGAGGGCGTAATGAAGAAACTTTCCGAAAACAATTAGGTCTTAAAATCTTTCACGACATTTTTACACCCCGTGGCGCTCTAAGAACGACAGGGGGACTACGGGTGGTAGAAGGTTCCAGAAATCCATAAATTAACGGTTTCTGCAGCTCAGGGCTCCTTCATCTAGCTTTCTCTTCTTGAGATTTAACAGATATCGAACCAGAAGTAAAACAAGACAAAAAATTATAAAGAAACTTCTAAGAATTTTAATGTTTGGGAAAATTAGAATTTCAACTCATAACCGGTATTTAGTTTTGATTTACACACATTTCGGATTAATGTTTCTAATAATCGAACCGGGTACCCGTAGAACCAATGGATAGAAATCCTGAAAGAATTGTGTTCGAGGCGAGGTGTCCAAAATCGATAGAAATCCTGATGCAGAACTTCAATCTTGTAAATACGTAATGCTGCACATGCTTTCAGTGTAATTTGCATATCCCCCATCATACTTCTCTGTAGGAAACCTGCATGTGAACCAAGAGAGGGTTCGTAGAACGAATGACCAATCGCTCGTTTTCTAGAGGAAAACAGCACTGACATTAATGGGGAACCTGATGGACAAACAGATAGAAATCCCGAATGATGAATTGTGTCCAAGGTGAGGCATCAAAATAGGTGACGCACTCAGTTGCGTTGTGAAGTAGTTTTATCCATCTTTTGGTTCTAAGTCCAAGCTAATCGACTCAATAAAGCTTTTGGTTTCAATTGAATATGAAAAAAATGGTATTTCTCACATTAATTTTTAACCTGAAAGTAGCAAGGGAACTGCATGACTAACATTTACTATTTATTACATTTTATAAATATCATTTATTATTTTGATGTATCTAATTAGAACACTGATTACGATTAATGTTAATTTTATTAAAAAACTTTAATATCACCAGTTTTCATTTTATTTTTTAATTTCTGGCTAGATTTCTGCTAAGTGAAAGAAAGTGATAATAAGGGCATTATTATCGTAATAACTTACTGGATCTGTGCAAAAGGGATATTTGATAGAGTACCGCCTAAGGAACGTATCTTTCAGGACTCCCAGGACCTCGGAAAACATGTTTTATGCACTTACGACGCACGTTTTCTGAGTAATGCAGATGAAACGCGCGAGGCCTTTCCATTCCTCTTTAGATAAAACGAATGCGCTTGATTGGTTTAATTGAAGCTTCAAATAAAAGAGGATGTAGGTGCCATTTCTTTTAAATTTACCAGAATAATGCTGAATGAATCAGGCCCTGTATCATAAATAAGAACAAAATTCCAGACACATTTTTTGATAGTACTACGGAATGATTATAAATGGCAGGAGGTGTATGTGACAATAGGTTTAACGTATAGATAAATAATTCATTGCTCTGGGAAGTATGAAAATGGCACTTACATCCTTTTTTATTTTAAGCCTTCAATTTACATTTGCCAAAATACAGAGATATTGTCTTTCTGAATGCTCGTTCACTCTTAATAACATCCATTGGATGTAAGAGATGGAAAGGCATCTTTTCAACAGACATGGGGAGCGTCCATAAATTACGTAATGCTTAAGAGTGGAAGGGTGTCTGAGGAAGCGTTATGCTGTATTACATAGGGGTAGGGGATGTTAGTTTAATCTTACGTAATGCTGATATTTTTTTTCATTTTTCAACTTTTTTTAAATAATTCCACTTTTTAGTCTTATACTAGAACATTAAAATATGTACTAATTTTATAAATATATTAAATAGTTTGTATGTATAAAATGTTACAATTAATTGATTTTTTTCTCAATACTATGTTATTTAAAGTTGTTAGGTTGTGAAGAAAACGTTCAAAGCTGAGCTACAGTATATTCTACAAAGCAATTAAATCGGCACAGTAGACTCTCGTCCATATGTCATCCACGATAGCGTGTGCACGACGCATCGGACATTTTCACGTCTATGCGTCCTTCCTTCTCTCAAACATTGTTCACAATCTTATTGTTAATTGGAGTCAGCATTGTCAACTAATTCTGATTTTAACATACATTTTAATATGTAACACAAATAAAATTAATAAAAATTGTTTCACTCTGCTATAATTCATTTTTTCTTCTTGTAAATAGGGTGAGGGTAAGCGTTACGTAATTATTTATGGGGGTTCAAGCTTTCGTTACGAATGCGTTACAGAGGAGAAGGAGTTTTCAAAATACTCCAAATTTGCCTCATGAAAATTATGGACTTTCCCATATACTCGTGCAATATTTGCAGAATCAATAATTGCTGTTTCCCAAAGTGGCAACAAAGGGCTCGACTTTAAATTCAAATTATGTAATTGTATAAAATAATAAAGGGTGGCAATATTTTTTCACTTAGCGTAGATTGTCCCAACCTTTTTGGACGCAGACCCCTTTTGAGAAAAATGTAATAAACGTTTACTCCTCACGGTAATTACATTTACTTACTCAAATTACTTTCACAGTAATTTCCTCTACCTACTCTAAGTTTTTCAAACATTTCAAATTCAAAATTAGGTCTTCCTACAACTAAAATATTAAAGATAGAGATTTTTCCCTGAATGAAATCTGTTCTTTAAACATAGATTTTGAAATAAGGTCATGTACAAATTTAAAAAGTTTGAGTCCTTATCTCGTAATTTGGCATTAAAGTATGGGTAAGAAAGTACGTGCTGTTTTAGCACCACTAGTTTTTAACGCACAGATGTAAAGTTTGTGATTCCATGTCAAAATATAAAAGTCTGTTGTGAAAGGCTTTTGATATTGTAAGCGAGGTAGGACCTCTTTACCTGTTTTTATTCATTTCATTAAAGCGCGTAACTATACTTTCTATATCGTCTATATTTTGTACTACGTAACCTACACATTATTATTATTATTATTATTATTATTATTATTATTCCTCTAAATCACGACTAAAGATGTTATGTGTCGGCTGAATATAAAATCTACTCCAGGTTGCAACCAGCTACCTAAGGGGTAGATCTAGGGACTGTCGGTGCCTCTACAATACCTTGCGCAAAATGTGGGCTGTTCCAAATAAAGCGATTTCTTGCACTTCCCAGTCTTTTGGATTACCTGGGAGTTTAGACAAGTTCTTACACAAATTTTGCGGAACAAATCCCAGAGCTCCGATAACTATCAGTACGACCTGTGCTTTTACGCCCCACATTCGGCTGATCTCGATTTCCAAACTCTTGTATTTAAGACGTTTCTCTGCCTCCTTGGTAACGACGTTTTGATCGCAAGGTACAGCAACATCGACAAGTAAACACAATTTTTTCTCCATATCCCGGATGACTATATCCGGTTTGTTTGCTGCTATCGTGCGATCAGTTTGAATTTGTTGGTCGTACAATATCGTACACAATCCAACAGACGTCACCGGTTTCGGTGAGTGTTCGTACCACTTGGGGCATGTGTTCGGAACTTCGAGGGCGGTACAGATCTGCTAGTGGAGGTAGCTACACACCCTGTCGTGTCTTTTCAAGTATTCGGTCTTTGCTAGGATTGGACAAGCTGAGACAATATGATCAATGGTTTCTACGTTATTATTATTATTATTATTATTATTATTATTATTATTATTATTATTTTATTTTATTAGCAGTCAGTGGCGAGGTAAGTCAATAATTGTTAGCTGTCGGCCCCAAATTTTTTTATTGAAACTGTTGACCCCTAAGAACGTTCAAAACGGGTGAGAGGCCCAATATCGATCACTTTAGGAACGGCTGATTTAGCGTATTTTCCTGAACTGGGGGAGGACGCCTAATGGCCCTACTTCTGCGTCTCCTTCACACAGTGCGCCCGATGAAGTGGAATTAAGATTAAATGATAGTCGATGTTGTGGAAATGAACGTAAAGATGGAGTAGATGGTGGTATGAGAGCCGGGGAAATTCCTCCAGGAAACACGACACCAACTAGTACCGTCTACCACATTCCGCAAGAATCGAGGCAGATTTGAGATCCGGTACCCCGGAATGAAAGTCGAAACAAAGTGTCAAGGGTAGGGGAAATTAAATAATAAAAAAATTAAGGTAATAATAATTATAATAATAATAATAAACTAACGGCCGGTCCCGAGAGCCCAGATCGCTAAAGCAGCAGTACCATGGCGATCTCGGACGGAAGGATCGCGGGTTCGAGTCCCGCCTCGGGCATGGATGTGTTTGTGTATGTCTATATGTGTGTGTCGTTCATTCACCCTTCATGATCATTATTATTCCATCTTCCATCCCCCCATGACTAACAACTCTGGGGGATAAAAATGGGATTCAGCTTAATGCTGAACCCCTGATGCGTCACATGCACCTACCACTGAGATAAAATGATACTGAGGCCCGGTAAGCGTGTGTGCATATCTGCGTGGTCCGAGGCGACCTATTCGCAAACAAAAAAAAAACATAAAAATAAAAACCGTGAGGAAGAATAGCAGGCATGTGAGAAACATGAGTCAGGAATCTTGTGGGAAGGTTGGAAATCTAGTGAGTGACAAGTTGTATTTTCAACTTATTTTTTCAGAATGGACGTCTACTGCATCAGAAGCATATTTCTATTTAAACAGTATCACCTAATCATACCTCACCTCAGGCGGTACTTCGCTACGCATTTCCGAATTGAGACTCGCTATTTAAATAAAGCAACTTCGAATATGTATTTAATTTTAATTATTTAAATTCGTTTAAAATTTAAGTATTTTAAATGTACTTTTATGCCAAAATACTTCTCGCGAACCAACAAGATTTTTTTCACTTGGTCAGTTATCTTACTTAAACCAGCGCCCTGTAAGCCAATACCTGTAAGCCTGTAAAGCTTATCTTAACGATAGCTGACCTTACTATCCGCTACTAAACTAGTAAGGATTTTTTGAGGGAATAAATGGTGAAAGTTTTGTTCTCTATTTCACCTCGGGATCTTTTCTTCTTTTCTTTCCTTTTATTTTCTTCCACAACTTCCAGATCCGATGTGCCTGGAGAAGGAAATTTCGTTATTGCTCACGAAATGGCTTCCAGCTTTATGTTCGGATATTAAAATCCAGTAATTCTCTGCAGTTGTTCCTTCTTTGCCTCTCCCCTCTCTTGAAGGGTCATTTACAGTATATGTTCTAAAGTCGTCACAAGGTTGAAATTCCAAACATATACTGTGAGTCGGGCTGTTGCATTTTCTCAACATTTTCTCACAACGACATTTTGCAGAATACAAAATATGTACCTTTGTATTTGTGGTTTGTAAAAGTTTCAAATTTAGCCTGTGTTTATAGTTAGGTAAGAAATTCGAGATAATGTCGGTGAATAATGAATTTTGAGGAATAGAGAGGGTCACATGATATGGGACATTATGATTATAAAACTCATACTAACTGAACACTTGCGATTGCACCGCACAAAAGAAAGAACTGTAGAAAAGTTACAACATAAATGTACAGCGTGCGTTGGAAGGAAAATCGATCCCATCCTCCCCAAAAATATTTCACTTCGTTCAATATTTAATCTCTAAGATTAATGGAATAGGAGAAGTTTGCAAAGTCTGAATAAAATAACCTCTGTTTATTAGGAACATAGAGTTATACAGGATTCTGAAAATGTACTGTAAATGCCTTTTATCTTCCAAGTTCCTGTTCACGTATGATGTATTGCAAGATATTGTGCTACTCACCTAAGTTTCAAAAGGTAATGCATCACTTTTCAAAAGGTAATGCATTATAATAAATGAATTTAGTTTGTAAAAGGACACGTTTTAAATTATTGCTGGTCATTTATATACTCTCTGTAGACTTTGAATTTAAAAACACTCGATCTTCGAACTTAAAAATGCTCGCTATCTTCACTTCGCTAACTATAACCTCACACTCACATACTCTTGCTAGCGCACAACATTTTCTCTTTGCAACTTTCACCAAACGACCTATTAATCAAATGACCACATACAAGCATCTATTCAGTTACGTTTAAGATATCATTAATATTTACTGCAGGGGTTTTCAACATGCAAGACTTCAAGGCCCACAGCAAAAACCTTCAATATCGTTGCGGGCCATATATACACCTCTTGGACGATCGTCACCTGACTACCAAGTATTGTAGATCCCGGTAGTTTACCCGGCTGTTCTGAAAGGGGCGGGGGGATGAAACCATGCGTGCTATCTGGCCGTACTATACATAACGCAGGGAAACACATTGATGTGATTCTGAATTTACTTGAAAAAGATATTTTTAAACCTAAACTTGACCTATTTTTATATTAAGAGGGTGTTGACCACATCAAGTGCACATTTTACATTAAGGGCGCCTCTCGACATGGATGCAAGGGACTTTCACTTTTACCTTTCGTGGGTCGCAATAAATGGCACCGCGGGCCGCCATTTGGACAACCCTGATTTAGTGTTTATACAATAAAACTGATTTAATAATAGCAAGCGATTACACATCTGAGGCCTACTATATTTCAATTGAAGTAAAATCAGTAAGTTTGATTGAGTAGAAAGTTCAAACTTCTTTCTAAGCGAAAACGATTAATGTTTTAAAAATACAGAAAAGCATGTTGGGATTCTATACATTCATTTAAATTTACGTAATAGAAATTTTATTTCATATCATCAAACGATTCTTTGAGATTAGACAAAGGTAAATTAGACTTAAATATAGTGTTCGCCGATTGCAATTGTTTGTCTGATATCTGAAAATTTCCTAATGAAGGTATAGAAGTCTTCATTGTAAAATAAAATATCACAGGAGAAAATCCTTTCACTTAAATTTCTATACACAAAAGTTATAAATTGGTTTTCTTTTTTCTCATATCTTTACATTCAATCCATAATAATAGTTTCATTGCCTCGTTCCAATGCAAAAGTCACATTGACATGACGTGTGAAAGTACTATCGATTGAAACATATTCGAAATCAAGCCTTTAATAAAATCCTCTCACAATTGGATTAATTGATTCTTGATCTGTTCAGTTTATTATCTTTATAAAGGCAACTAGAGGGACTACAACAGCACATATTTTCTCGCGTTATTGAAAACAATTACGTTATATAGTGTTATGTTTACAAATGAAAGAAAGCACGCCAACTTAACTTTTTATTAATTCTTTCAACATGGTTTTTCACATTAAAAAAGAAAGTAAACAGGAGTTTCTCTCTTCCGGCTGACAGTAACGTCCAGGTCCAGATCCCTCTAGTGTGTCACTTGGTACTGCTCCTGTCCCGCACGCCTCCCGGTGCGGCTCCACCGCGTGCGACTCTGGCACGCATTCTCGCCTTGCGTCAGCACGGCCCCTGGGCTGCCCGGCGCGACTTGTCCTGCACGCCTCAAGATGCGACTCCACCACGTGCGACTCCGGCACGTATTTTCCCGTGTCTCTGCTCGGTCCTCACGGCGTCGGCGCTGTCCCGGTTTTCTCTTTGTTCTGCCCACTGTCGCAGCCAGCGCCCGCTCCAGCTTAAATAGGGGAGGCGCGGCCCAGGATAGCCTCGCCTCGAGGCTCCCTTCTCGCTGGCCAGTGTTCCGAGCCAGCGAGCTCCGTGGCGCGCGGCATATAACTGTGCGCGCAAGCTTTGAAATGCTGAACACTGCATATAGTTACAGAAAACAGTTACGTTATATATGCCATTTCTACCCTCCCAACAACTCAGCTATAACAAAAAGTCCAACCAATTCAAATGAAGCGCCTGTGGTGCATATCTTCATTTACTTCGACATTCAGGTAAGTAGTCATTTTTACTTTCCCATATACTGTACGTACGTTTAGTATAGGACAAGTTATGTAATGCTGCGCGAAAAAACAACGGTATAAAAACTCTTATTACAGAGCCCTGGTAACGAAAAAGGGGAAAAATCCAGTTGCTAAAATAAGAAAAAAATCTCCTAAAACGTGGTGCAGGCAGAATCCCAGGTTTTGTGACTCCTTAATGAGAGATGTGTCCAATATATTTCGTTTGACTAATTTTTTAAAGAAAAAACAAGAGAGTTTTTGAGAAAATCTCGTTTTTACTAATTTTAAAAATGTCTCATATTCATCATCGAAGAGGTTGGAGTGAGGTTAGATCGACCGAAAAATATTCATTTTGGAAACTATCTTACGAATAGTTTAGCCGCTAATGTTGTTGACGGACGACAGACTGACGGACAGACGGACGGACGTTTTGAAAAAACAGACACTTTTTCGGTATCAGGCGGCCTCAAAACGTCCGTTGAACTCTCGAAATTGATTTTCTCCAGCATTACTTAACTTTCTCTATACTACATACTCTATACGGAGTAATGACAGTACGTACGTACGTATACGAGAAATAAAATTAGTGCATTATTCGAAATATTATAATTTGGAATTAAGATCGAAGATTTTCTGTTCTACTGAAACAGAAACTCAGTTGTAAGAATTTCTATGTGCAATGGATTTATATGTGTCATACATTCAGCGAATATGAATGGTTTGGAAATTAATATTGATTACGAAGGTAATTGCTTCTGTTTATACAGCAAAATTAGAGGTGAAAACTGATATATTGGAAATGACGTTCAAGGAAAGCACTCTAAACATGCTATTAATTTTGTTTACATTAATTTAGAAAGCCTTCAGTAACAATCACTGTGAGTAATCTCAATGATTCATCAATGTAAATATGGTTATCTATGTCATTATTCAAATCACTTCATTAACATCAACATGTTAACTGCTCACCAATATCTAGTGCAGAAGAACTTTGAATGGCCTCTTCCTAAACTACTCGAATTGTATTGAGTAAACTCTAAGAATAGCGGAACGTCATAACAAGTCCTTGCATTCAAAACCTTACACCAGAGCACATAATTCTTCGACTTCGAAGATCTGTCTCTCCTGACTCTGATAGTATAAATATTAATACACTGAAGTTACAATTATAATGGAGTATTTTGAAATTTTTCAAAAGAAACGACCTCCCATTCGTGCATATGATCAATTGATTGTAGCTGTACTTTTTCAAGTTAAATTTGGAAAACTATTGGAATGCTCAATACCATATGGTATAATATTTACTGAATTGCATTTCATAATAAATTAATACTGTCAAAATGGTGAAAAAATGCACTTTCTCAAAATTTCATTCAAATTCCCTTCCCTCTATATTTGATACTGTTTATGGAACGTAGTGTGGCGTACTGGACATGAAAAGCACAGACGACAGATTCTGAATAGTATGTACAGTATATTTACAATAATAAATTACAAGATAATGTTACAAAATTGAAAACCTTAGGCAACCTTTCTATTCTCTAAGCCGCGAAACCCCGCGACCGTCTCTAGGCTGAGCCCAGTGCCTTTGCTCGAGAGCATGAGAAGCTGCGCGAAGTGCGAGCTGTCGGACATTAAGTCCCCGTAACTAGATGTTACATGGCCGGATGCCAAAACGTGCAAGGTTGCAAGGAGATACCTCACGCCTTTCGACTCACTAGCGTATCCCCCGAGCGCATGACGGCGCCGCAATAAATACCCCACGGCTCGTCCCCCACTCTACCAGCGGCGGGCGTCATTCGGCTCGCAAGCCAGCCCTCAGCAGAGAGCAACCGTCATAAATGAACTCGCGCTCAGGCACGCCCTGTTGTCCAGGTTATTTTGAGGCTGGGATTTTCCTGCCCGGCGCGCGCCGGCGAGGCGCCGCCGCATTCCAACCCCCATCCCCCATCCGGCTTAAGGCCGGGCTTTCCAGCGAAACGGCACGTGCGCCACCTCGCGACGCTACAGTAGCAAGCAAGTTGATCGATGTCATCTTTTTCTAGCTGAGAATTTTTAAAATTTTCTGAAAGACCAATTGTGAAATAAGAATGTTTTATGGATTTAATTTAATTCATCGATTTTGCTTTTGATCTGACATGTTCAGGAGAGGCTGAAACCTGAAAATAAGTGAATGGTAATCGATAAACAGCGTGAAAATATTGGGCTTTTGACCTATTTTGACCTACTCTAGTAGTATCAATCACACATTAATCTGCTCAATCCTAATTGCATCCTAAATGCAATGACTTTGAATCAAGATGGAAGAGTAGAACCTCCCACTTGGAATTGCTAAAAGAAAAATTATTACACATTGAATTTAAAAATGGATTGAGGTCGAATGAAGGAGATAAAATAATTAAGTTAACCAAGTCATGACAGTTTATAGCACACTAATTGATGGAAAATGCGTTATTTTAATTGATAATTCTTAGGATTTTAGAATTAGTCATAAAATAATCTCACTAGAGGATTTCTGGCCACAAACATTATGACTTCATTCTCAGTTTAAACAAATGACATTTTGAAGATGGTGTGTTGTAAAAGAAGGCTCGCAAATATTGTACTTAAGTACCAATCATTGGATCTGGGAAATTTCCCCACAGCTTAGAAATACAGTAAAGTGGTCCCTATATTCAAGAAAGGTGACAAAAGTGACATTTCAAATTATCGTCCTATTTCCATTCTCTAGTGCTGTCTCAAAACTTTTCGAGAAACTTGTAGTTAATGCTTTGGCACCACACGTTTCCACAATTATCTCAGACTACCAACATGGTTTTACTAACAATAGATATGCTACAACTAATCTAGATATATTTAAAAACTATATTATTAAAGCATTTGAATCCGGTTGTCAAGTCGATACGGATTTTGCCAAGGCCTTCGACCATGTTAACCATGACTTACTGCTCGACAAGTTATCACACTCAGGCATCAATAATCCCCTCCTGTCATGGATACGCTCGTATCTTTCTGGCAGAAGCCAGTATGTTGTTGTCAATGGCCATGCATTCCAGCCATTTGTTGTTAGTTCTGGTGTTCCCCAAGGCTCCCATCTGGGTCCGATTTTGTTCAATATCTTCATAAATGATCTGCCATCTATTATCAAATATAGTAAAATCTTATTGTTTGCGGACGATGCCAAAGTTTATGCCAAGATTACTGACTTTAATGATGCCCACCGCTTACAAGAGGATCTCTCTGCCTTCTCGCAGTGGTGTTCTATAAACAAAATGGAACTCCACACTGGCAAATGTTGTTCAATTACCTTTGCCCGGAAACATAATGTTGTGAACTTCCCATATTCTTTAAATGTGAAACCTTAAGCACTGTCTCTAACATCAGAGATCTCGGAGTGATTTTCGACTCTAAACTTGATTTCAATACACATATTACTATCACAGTGAATAAAGCTCTATGTTTCCTTGGTCTGTTTTTGCGCAACACCAAATCCTTCCAGTCCATTAATAACCTATTAATTCTTTATAAAACCTTGATTTGTCCTATCTTAGAATATGCTTCTGTCGTTTGGTCACCTTACACTAATTTATCGATCGTTGGAAAAAGTCGATCATTTGGAAAAAGTACAACGTAAATTTCTACGCCACCTACTTTCAGAAATGGAACACCGATTCATTGATTCGATCATGACCTTTCAAAATTGTACTATCTATATAAATTAGAATCTCTTCAAGATAGAAAATTCCACTATTTAGTTTTCTTCTATAAAACACTACATGGTTTCATTAATTGTCCTGAATTTCTTTCTCTTATCTCTCTTCACATCCCTCAGATGAAAATGTGAAATCCTACATGCTTCTGGGTGGATGCTTGTACCACTAAATACAGCTATCATGATATCTTTAGGAGACTACCTAGAACCGCCAATGGATAAGCCGATGGGATTGATTTTTTCAGTCACGACTGTAATAAATTTTGTAGCTCTCTTAAACTAATTTTACTAGTTGACCGTGTAGTCATGCTTTAAATTTTTAAAATTTATTTTGTATCTATATATAATTTTCTTATGTGATTGTTTGTGCTCTAATATTTTTTTTAATTTTGTATCTGTATATAATTTTCTTATGTGCTTGTTTGTGCTCTAATCTTGTTATTTTGTATCCGAATGTATTTATGTTTATGTGCCTTACGTGCTGTAATTTTGTTAGTTTGTATCCATGTTTTGAACTTTATATGTCTTTATATGCGCTTTGTGTTTTGTGGAGGGTTTAGCCCGTTTATCAGAAATAAATTAAGGTTCTCACATTTCGTCATTGAAGCCCAACAAGAATGTATCGGAGGAAGAAAATCTCACCTGTGTCAACAATTGTGCTGCCGCTCTGAACTTCGATGAGGTCTTGAGAGGTCGTAGATTTTTTATTTTCTTGACACAACTTGATACGTCATACATCGTGATGTATCAATAATAATATAATAGTAATAATATTACATTTTTAATGGTAATTAACTGAATTTCCGACTAAATGTCTAAACAAACTTGTTTATTCTAGAAACTCATTATTTATTCGTCAGGACTAGGATGCTGATACGCAAATTAGTATTTTTCCCAATGTGTTTACTACGCCTATACTCATCTACATTCATACGTATTTCGATCACCAACCTCTGCATTCCCCAGTGAACACGAATTCTGAATTCTATAGAAGAACGGTTGCCAATACGTTGATATTTGTGAATCTCCACATGAATCAAACTCAGCCGCAAAACAAAGGCCATTGCTATATTTTTTATCGAATAATGCTGCAGCGGAGAGATATACGAGCGGCGCTCGCATCCCGCCGACTGCGGAGGAAGCAATTGCTGCTTCCGGTTGGAGAACTCTGTGTTGTTTCGCGTTGGCGGCGGCGCGGAGACGCGACGCGGCGAACGGGGGGGAGGCGGCGGGGACAAGGGGCGTATACCAAATGCACCCCGCGCTTAACTTTTCCTAAGCCATTTACCTATCTCTGCAAAAAGGCATAGCCCGACTGCATCTCGTCCCGATCTTCTCCTTGGTGTAAGGAGTAGTACCTGTGTTCACTGTGGTCTGCTTAGTATAATATTAATCGATTATAATTCATCCACTTGTCTGTTTTGATGAAACATTCGCACGTCCTTTTAGAGCACTGCCAACCAAGCCACACTTAAACGTTTGTGGAAACAACTTTTGAAACCTCTTATCACGAACATATTCGTACCCCACTTAACGTACATAATTCCGAAGATTTTGCCATGTTCACCTGTATTCAAATTTTCCTCTGCACTGGTGCGAGAACATCTGCTCGTATTTGTTCTATTTATGAATAGAAACTCAGCAAACATTTTTACACATCCGAAACACCGAATGAACAAAACGGGACGCAGTCGGGCTGTGCCTCCTCAAGTAACGAAAAGTGAGAGGGGATTGGCTGGGAGGCGGGGGGGGGGAATGTGACCGCGAGATGCAGTCGGGCGATGTCCGGACCGCGTGGGTCCCAACGAGCCGTTCGGGGGCGCAACGCAGAGAACAGCCTCCCACCCTGCTTCTCTTCCAGTCAGTTGACGTCGCGAGGGACTTCGCAAGGAGACCCTGCGCGCCACAGACATCGCAAAAAGCGATGCGGAAAAAGTAGCAGTTTGGGATGAAAGTGCTAGATCTAATAATCGGAATTCTTTTATATTTGCTGACGCTCTCGTCTGAATATCAGTAAATTCATCTTCAAGAATATATAGAAAAAAACGATATAGCGAAATACTATTATACCGACAGGACAATATCTGACTGGAACAATCTACCTTCTACAATACTAGCGACTTTTCCCTCTTGTGGGCGTTGTTTACGGAATTGTTTAGGAAATTGCGTATAATGCCGATATGTATATGCTTTGTATGTTTTCTGAGTAATTAGTACTTGTATATTCCCTGCATTATGTCTTACTAACTTGTCTTTGTTTTTTTATGTCTTTATTGTAACCGTCACGTACCTCCCGCTGACTGGTAGTACGCCGAATTACGAAAGTAAATCTTTAATTCACTTATTTCGTTACGTGTGGCTGCACCGTCACGCAAACCTGGGAATATCTCAATTAAAGGATAAAATTCCCTGTCGGTGGTGGGTTCGTCTTTGTCAAACTAATTACTAATTAACAGGCAAACACAATTTAGTAGTTTGAAATAACAGTTAACATATATTCTGACGAGTGAAATTCTTGTACAACTGAATTTACAAATTCTCCTATGTTTTCAGTCTTTTATATTAAATTATGGTAGCTAATTTCCCTACCTAAACTGCAGTTTTTCTAATACGATCTTAACTTCGATCCCTATTTGCGAGTAACAACCTACAAATACATATATACACTTCACACAAAAAAAATCACTGATGAAACACATAAAATACAGTTCAAGTAATTGTCCTGGAAAAAAAATACATACACACAATGCTCCAAGTTCTCTAACACCTTGTAACCATTAACACTATTACACTTAATGTTCACAGTTGAAATTTGGCTTCTACGTAGCCTTTCAGTATAAAATTGCGTTTAACAACGCCTTTAGCCTTCAAATAAGTCCTTCAAATAATATTGTGAAAGAAATAATTGGACGGCTTTCCCTCCCGTTCAGAATTTCACACAAATAACTTTTGTTAAATGGTTTTAACACCCTTGAATCAATTACATATGAATCCAGTCAAATAATTATATACAAGAACAATTTTACATTAACCACAAGGAATATCCTGATCTGATTCTAATTACGACTATACAAAAAAGAAATGACTTGACTAGCTAGCAAGACTACTGTTCCGCGGTCTTCTAGATTGAAATTTAGTGAATGTTCTTTCAGTTTTGTTTGACTCACGGCCGGCGAACTCCCGAAGAACGTTCCGCGCTGCGTAGTCGGCTGCCGAACGGTGTTCACGCCTCCAGGGTCGTTGGATTGCTGCAACACTCCGTGTGCTGTCCGTCGCGTCGAAATTGGAATGCCTCCGAGCGCAGTCTCTCCTTGCTCAGCGACGCTTTACCATTGCTCACTCAAAGGCGATGGTCGCATCAGAATGCGAGTTCGGAACTTCCAATTATGACTTTGTGATAGCAAAAAGTCAAGCTAGTTGTGGTGTCAATCAGAATTTTTAGAATTCTCAAGATTCTATAAGTGGATTTCACGAATGAAATTCCGGAAAATAATAAAAACTCTTATTAAAGCTCTCTCATATGTCGTACTCCTCCACGTGTCCCTCGTCGTCTGCGCAGTGCACCAATGGTCGACTGCTCACCTCGGCGACTCGAACGAAAAAAAAAATTCTTTCGACACAAGTTCATGCCGCGTCCGTCCATTCACAAAAGTTTCTGATTGGCTGACGTCTGAGTGCGTTCCGAAATAATTTTTCTGGCTGTCGCCATCTCTTCGCCACAAGAGAAACTACTTGTCGGTGGTATGGTGTCGGGCTTTTCGCTTCTATTCTCTCGTTGGTTTTGAATGTAACCGACGATGAGCGGTTACATTATATGTTCTGTTAAAACTGCCACCGAACGAAAGCTCCTTAGCAGAAATATTATTGTTATTATTATTTACTATTATTATTAGTCTCCGTTAATCAATACCCGACTGCGGAGGCAAATGAAGGGAATGCTTCTCACCATAATTTTCGTGAGATTCTTCCAGCTAGCATTACTTTTGAATAATTCCAGGCTTTTGATATGATCGAAGAAACAAACGTCATATTTTTAGTTCCGAGGTGATGGAGGCTCTTCGAGATTTCTTAAAATCAATACAGCAGGCACTATCAGGGTAAAGTATGAAATAGCCCTACGCTATTTTATTTACTATGTTTTTATATAATTTGACTTTGTAAATAGACGACGGTTTTTTTAATATTTATGATGAACTTGTTCAAACAGTGTGAACCGAAACAGCATTTGAAAATAATTTTAGTATAAAACATGATCGGTTTGCAAATAGTACATTATGAAACGATAATGTAATGATGGGTTTTAATACACGAGTGTGATATTACGATACGAGCAAGGAACGAGCGAGTATCGTAATTTTCACACGAATGTATTAATAATCATTACATCGAGTTTCATACGGTACTTTTTCTACAACTTATGGTAACTTTTATAAGTTAAACTTTTACATTGAATCGTTTCGTGGCAATTGACATGGAGGATTCAGCCAAGGCCACCTAGCGGGCAGCTCCCTACCCACCGCAGGTGGCTTTGTTTTGCCAGATCGCCCGCGAGGGACTACAGAAGTTGCGGCATTAATTCCGACGTCGCCATTTTTGCTTTTTCTCTTATTTCTAGAGGTGTTAAGTCCACCTTTGATTCACTAGACGTTATAAACTATACTATTTTTTAAGGAGAACCACAAGGCAGCAACATATAACCCAAAATAACTTGCGTTCGGATGTTAACTCGTACATATACAACAGGAAAGTTGTATGTCAAAACCCGTGGATGTAAATGAAAGTGATCCAATAATATTCAAAAACAAAACAAAGTGAACAGTATAATTAGTTAATATTAGAAAAATAAAGGAGCGTTACACTATATTGAAATTGATGTATTACATACTTAACGCAAACATATCAACTCTTTAAATGGTGTGATGCTATACCGTAAGCAAATATATCAGAATTTCAAATGTTCGGTCTCCAATCCGGTCAGAGCGTTATCGGCAAAGAATACTAAACTCCTTTTAGTGACACACGGGAAATTGAAAGTGTTTGGATTGGAGTGTTTGCTGTAAGTAATGCAAAGTGTGTCTGTATCTGTGTTCCACAGTCAACCCCATATTCTGTGTGCAGCGTCCGAGGCCGGGGGCGTGGAAGAGTGTTTGCGCGGGGGTGCTGTTTAGTGTGGCCAGAAACAATGAAGAATTGCTATTGACCTTTCTCAAATTAAAATGAGCCCCTTTGAGCACTACTGAAATTCTTTGAAACAAGGATGCCGCCTTCTCTGCACTGTCGCTCCCGAACAGTAAGTCATCAACATAAAATCCATCCCTGATGGCTGAAGCCACTTTAGGATCAGTTTCAGTTATCTCCTCAGCTAACTTGTTAAGACACCTTGTACTAAGGAATGCGGATGGGACCATGCCATATGTGACAGTTTGCAACGTAAAGATTTTAATAGGACCCTGGGGTTCTCTCTCCACAAACTTCTCTGAAATTTAGTATCAGTATCATACACCTTTACCATTCTATACATTTTCTCAATGTCTGCTGTGAAACAAACATTGAACAATCAAAATCTAAGCATAATGTCAATGAGTTCTGGTTGCACGTTTGGGCCAACGTAAAGTAGGTCGTTCAAACTTAACCCAGAAGATGATTTGGCACTACAATTGAAGAACACACGTAGCGGCGTAGTATGTGATTGTGGATTCAAGACACAAAAATGAGATATGAAATAAAAGGGAGGCGCTACCTTACTGACGCATTCAACTGCATGCCCCAATTCAATATATTCTCGCATGAACTTGACATAATTATTCTTTTGCTCTCCCATCTTTTGCAAATCTGTTTTCTAATGCAAGTAAAAACTCTTTGGCTACATAATGCAAATTCCCCAATAATTGTGGAGGACGTTTAAAAGGCAAAGAGGCACAAAATTGCCCATTCTCCAACCTGAAGGTGTCATCATTAAACTTTTGTTCATAAGGGTGATCCAAGTGTGAGAAGTTTTCATCACGAGAAGGTAAAATCTTCTCAGAATTCCAAACATTCTCATAATCATTGACTAAGGAGGGAGACTGGGCAGTCAAGAAAACTAGTGGTGCTACAACAGCACTTACTTTCCCGTATTAGAGGAAACAGCTAAGTAGTACTGTAATATTGCACTTTATGCGCTACTAACATCTTTGCTTGGAACTCACTATTTCCATTGCAGTGTTGTCAGAACTATGTGAATTCTACAACTTCACAAAAATAGAATGCAAAAGTTTTGTAACCCTGTATTGGAAAAAGAAGCCTGATACCCTGGAAATATAGAAATGCCTTCCATTGGGCCATGATTAGGGAAGAGTATTTTAAAACCATGCAACGAATTCTCTACTCACTACAAATGGTACAGCATTTGGTGCAAAACTAAATATTTGCCTGCAAGTATCAACATAAATTAGATAATTATAACTCCTTTTCATACAGCTCCATTAGGTCACATCAATGACACTAATTCACAGATATTCGCGAGGGCAAAGTGAATTCCATTGTTGCAGACCCTGCATTGTCGCTATTCTGAGAGCTATTAATTCTTTTTACTTATTTCAAATATTTCAAAATAAACAATTTCTAAAATATTAATGTGTAAGTCTATAACAAAGTTCGAATGTAAGAAACGAAGAAAGAAATAATATACAAAATTGCACATTCTAATTTACGACGCATCCAGCTGTCCGAAGCGCAGTAAATTTACAGCGGCCTATTACGTTTGTCACAAAATTAAAGAAAAACTACTCGTATTTTGAAAAAATTAAGCATGACCGTATTTATTTTATTTATTTATTTGTCAAAAAACAGAAACAGAATGGCACAGACTTTCCCGTATTAGTTTTCTATTTTCCTGGGTCTTCGCTAGCTATTCGGAATTGCCACATACTCTTTCTTGCCAGCTACCATCTATCATCGCCAAAAGTACATTTTTTTGTCATTTTCTTGATTTGTCGGTTTCCTATTGGTAGAACAGAAACATTAATTTTAGAATATTAAAGAACACAAAAACCTAGCCGTAAATGGCAAATTTCTTTTAAAAATTATGAGCCGTTTAAGAGAAAATGGCGTTTTAGCACTACTAAAAATGCGAAATTTGAAGCTCATTTTCACAGAAAATCTTTGAGTTTTCAAAATACTTTATTTGAAGTTATTTGAAGCACTTACACTCACAAATATAATCATCTTTACAAATTGCGGATAATGTGCATATTAAAGATGTGAGAGATCTTTCAAAAAAATTACATTTATATAATTTTTGAAAAAAAACAAAAAAAACTCAAAATAAACTTCATGCTATACTAATGAGTGTAATTAGCACTATCCGTTACAAAAGTTTCAAGAAAAAAATTGCAGCATTTACGAGAAAATGACGTTTGAGCATTTCTGAAAATGCCGAAATTTGAGCTACTTTTCACAGAAAACGGTAGTGTTTTCGAGAAACTTTACTTGACATTATTTAAAGCATATATACTCGTAAATATAATAATGTAAAAAAATCGCCGATAATGTAAATATTAACGACGTGAGAGACAAGTAAAAAAATTTACATTTTGGTAATTTTTGAAAAAACCAACCCATAGACCAAAATGGCTTTTATGTCATTGATAGAGTACATTTACCACTATCCCTACCAAAAGTTTAAAGAAAAAATTTGGAGCCGTTTTTGAGAAAATTTTGTTTTTGTAATTTTTTAAAATTGCACATATTGCACGCAATATTGCACGAAAACTACCAAAATTGTGAAAAACATTTACATGACCTTTATTAAAGAACTCAATATGCAGAACAAATTTTAGTTGAAGAAAAAATCTCTATCTTCAATTTTGTAGTTGGAGAAAGACGCCGAAAAAAATTCAAACTTTCACAATTTTCGAAAATTCAGAGCTGTACGTGAAAATCGGACCTATGCCATGTTAAAAAGTGTATTTTCCTCTATTCATACAAGAAATTTAAAGAAAAAATTTGGAGCCGTTTTTGAGAAAATGTTGAAAATCCCCGGGGAGCTTCATATAAAGTACCCCCAAATTTTAAAGAATCTTTTTCAAAATCACAAAGCTTCGACTAGAATCAGATCGACTGGGGAATATCAATTTTGAAGAAAATCGACCTGAACGGTTTAGGCGCTAGCGTTGACCACAGACGGACAGACGGACGGAATGCCGTCAATCGATTTTTAAGTATAAAGAAGCAACAAATCATGGATTTTGACCACACCACGAGATAGAGGATTTTTTTTCTTAATTTAGCAACTGGTTTTATCCACTTATTCGTTTTCACGGCCCGGCAATTAATTTTTTTCCGCCGAAAATTGGCCATTTTTTCGCGCAGCATTACATAACTTTCCCTATACTACGTATATCACTCCGTGTATACGTACGTATACGGGAAAGTAAAACACTGATCTGGGGGTGCCCCACTTGGCAACAGTGTGGGCAACCGATCCCGCAATGACATTTCCGCAATGACATTTCCAAACTTAGTATCAAGAATAAAAACATTTGAACAATGGCTTATCTTTTTAGTGTTAAGCACTTGAAAAAACAAAGAAGAGCCTAATAAAATGTCTAATTTTTTAGGAATAACGAATTGGTCATCAGCCAGTTTTAGGCCAGCAGGCTGTAATGAATTCTTAGCCTTTTCTCTTTTAGAAAACAATAACAATTAACATTTATTGTTGCTACATTTACAGTATGCGAGATCTGATGACTTGATCATTGAAATTTTCTTTGAATATAGATTGTACCGTACGGTTTTTGATCTAGAAAGTTCGTAAGCTTACGATGTTTCTCGAATGGGTCTTCTTGGCTGAATATCTTCCCGTATGGTTTCCCGTGCAGTCCAAGTGACGTCTCCGATGGTCCGTCTAAATTTTGAAGGCCCGTGATATCTCTATTCGATTAATTTCTTAAACCCTTCGATATATTGCATCGCGACGCGACTGGCCCTAATTTCGGTTCCGTGTGGTACCCTTTGCGTGACTGCTATTATCATCCACTGATGTTATTAATATTCCTTTACCAGGCTACGAAGCTACTCTATCTAAACCCTTCGGTAATACGAATTCTATTTTATCAAATCTCTAAAATGAACTCACCCCAAAACACAAAATTCCTCATTAAGATTTTGAATAATAATATTTTTACACTTGAATAATACGTTGCTTTAAAAGCATGAACCTCCAAAACGTCACCTCAAAGTCCTTTTTCCCTATAACTTAAATCCCGATAAAATAAAATTTCCACGTGCCGTCGTCCGATGTGATCTGCTTGCTGGCTATCATAAGACAAGCTTGAAAGCTTCCGTCTCCCCCAACACGAATTGCCAAGGCCTCCTTCACGTTTATTCCGTCTCATTACGATTAGGCCTTGGAGAGACATGTTTAACACTATAATTGATGTAGAGCAAAGAATCCCTACGTTTGTTGATGCGTCGCTTTGACAACGTCTACTCTTTGGTTCTGAATGTCCAAATAAATCTGTTTCGCCTCGTAATTTTCATGACAAAAATGTCCTGGGGCCTTTTGGTATATCACAATAGTAACCCATCAATTTCTAGAAGAGATTTTCAATTCAACTAGTTAGGCAAAACGAAATAAATTACGTGATGCCAGAGAAAAGGAAAAGTAGAAAGGAAATAAAAATTTTCGGAAATATTCACGTTTGGGGCGAGTGTTGATGAAGAATAAAAGGAAATCAAGAAGACAGATGCAACTGGAATGGAAAAAGAAGCTGTAACTTGCAGCGCGTGTTGTGATTAGCGGACTATAAATAAATTAAGGCGGGGCCAAATTACACTGCACCTCACATCCTCTGGTTGCAGAGCGGCTGTCGTAATCATGAGTGTTTATCACCGATTGTTACAGTCTTGCATCAGTACAATGATGATCAGCTGTTGTCACCCTGGTTGAGTCTGGATAGAAGATCACCCAACCGGGTGAACGTGAAGATTAACACGCGCGGCGATCAGCTCATTTGCGCGGGAGACTCGTTGACGCATGATGTAGGCAGCAGTCTTGTGATGGAATTGATAAGCATACCACCACTACAGCACAAAGTTTACTTGCCATACTGGAGCAATAACTGTCAGGCAGTAAATTAGAGGGTCAATGTAGAGCGCAGATGTCACGAGCACAAGGATCGTGCCATATTGGCAACATGCAAAGATCAAAGTTTTGCATTGTACGTACGGTTATTCTGTCAAATGTAAGTAATGAAAGTTACAGAACTATGACGCTAATGCGTAAAAATTAATACAAATTTGAGTTCTGGATTGTGCAACATAAAAATTTGAGTTCTGTATTGTGCAGAGATATTCAGTTACCATGAATGTACAAAGACCTGGAGGGGCGGTGTATAGGTATGTGAAAGTCCCTCATCCAACACCCTAAATGGAAAGGGGATGGGCAAAAAAATGGTAACAATGTTGTCTTTAAGAACAACTATACTTTAGCCCGTTTACAATACAACTTAGGGCTCCTATTTTACCTAGCACAATATAGTTTTCAAAAATTACAGGAACAAGTCTTTTGCAAAAATCATAATGGTACTGTACACATGCAATCCGCACTTAACTATCAGCGTACCCACGTCTTTAGTTCCCTAAAGACAAAATCCTACGGATCATATTTTATGTACCGTCGGGTCTCCTTAAACCTTTGAAACTCACGCAACGCACAGTGGATGAGTACACAAGTGTATTTTCAAAATACCTATAATTAGTTTCTTTCCGCGCATAACATTGAACGATTGATGATTCCTAGCGCGACAACTCCTACGTCATTAGTCTCATAAGTGTAGAACATGTTTTTACTCGGAAGGTGACGGTGATCTTCCGCTGAATGGTGAGATCCGACGCCCACCTACCTGTCGGTTAGCGGGGTTTTCCCCAATTACATATCTCCAATCAGCACGGCACCACCCCAGCCGGGACAAGCTCTAAGCTCCAGACCGGCATGTGTGGTAATGTAGACTGTACATGAAGATAGGACTCCAATGAGGATAGGAGAAGGAAGGGTAAGAAAATATCGCCCGCGGTCCGTGACCCGTTTGGTAGGGTACTGCTCCGGCATTCACCATGTGTTGATCGAAGAGACCACGTATAATTACCGATCAGAGCAGCCGTCCGCTAGATTTAGCCTCCAGATAGCGACTGAATTCGAACTAACTCTCCAGCCAATGTAAAAATCCCGCCACCGTCGGGATTGAACCTACCGGTCCTTCAGTACCTCCCGGTCAGAGGCATTAGTTGATGCCTTGAGCCACCTCTCCCGGTACATAATGATCTGTTTGGTGGACAAAGAATGTAATACATTTACATAGATAATGAATATTGGAAATCAGTTTTATTCATCAACTTAATTATTATATTCTTGAATAATTAATCGGGCTTTATTGCGCTGCCTTAGCATATGATACTCGTACGTACTTCAGAAGAAATTTAGCACTAAAAATATTCAAAATTGTGTACTATTTCATTCAAATTGTATCAGAAATGACTGGTTAGAATATTTAAACTTCAACAAGAAGCTGTCAATTCTATGAATAATAAGACAGCTGTTGTGGCTACTGTTTTGAGAGCATTATGGGGTATTGTCGAATAAACAAAAGAAAATTGCATATATTTTGAGGTACGCAGTGAACGTGCTACGGATAAATTTTGGATATTATATACGTTAGTTTTTAAATGACACGGTGTTTAATTCTGTTACCAATACTGAACATCTAACTATCCCAATATATTTTATGCATTTGACTCGTTCGACGGTTGAGGAGAGAGGGAGATTGTAAGGGAGGGGAAGGGAGAGAGAGTGAGGCATCGAGATGGAAGAGAGAAATTCTATTCTTCGATAATTTTTAGTGTGTATATTATATATAAAATTGTATATATGTATGTGTAAGTATTTACTTGATTCTGACTTGGCATTGAAATGTTTTACAGTTAGTGTCAAAAGTATTCGTACACCTCGAATTTTCGCTTACAAACGTTGAGAATCGTACCAAATTTTCATAAAAAGTCTGGGAGAAAAATAATTATGATTTTACATCTTGTTTCTGTCTATTCCTAGATAAAGAAACAGAAAAAAGATCTGCATAATTCTTGCAAAAAATCCCTCTTTAAAGGTTGACACATTTTTGGGCGACAAAAGTATTTGTACACTGAATATATTTTTATTTCTAATGAGATCGAGAGTGAAAATTATGCGTGTCTGAACGGGAATCACAATTTGTAACGATTTTTCCGAATCGTGGGAATTACAAAATCTCATTCAGTCGTCTGTAACGGTCACTGGGAAACAGTTCAAGGCTAGGTCGTCGGCGCGATGAGTCGCAAAGGAAAGGAGACTACTGCAGAGGAGCGACGAGTAGTTATTAATATGCACAACCAGTGCAAATCTCTAAGACACATTTCTAAGAGACATTGCAAATGCTCTTGGAAAACCCAGGTCGACTGTTCAATCGATAACAGATAGATTCTGTGTGAGAATATCGTATTTAAATAAGTCGGGATGCGGACGACCTCTGATGCTGTCTCATCAAGATCGACAATTAATTATACGTGAAATTTAAAAAAAAATCCTAGAAGTGCACCAAAGACAGCTGCTGACCTTGGGAGAAGAGGAGTGTCTATTTCGGCGGCTACGGTACGTCGCACCTTGAGGAGGGAAGGTTACTATGGTCCACATGCGCGTAAGAAGTTTTGGGTGAGTGAAGAAAATAGAAAGAAAAGATTAAATTTCACTCTTTTGCATCGGTATCAATATCAGAATTTCTGGAAAAGGGTGGTATTCACCGACGAAAGTAAATTTAATAGTTCTGGGTGCGATGGAAAGCAACGCGTTTGGCGAAAGAAGAACGAGGAACTCAATCCGCGCAACTTGCTGCCCACCATTAAACACGGAGGAGGATCAGTAATGGTGTGGGGCTTCATGAGTTCTTCTTGTGTGGGGAATTTGCAGATTATCGAAGGGGTTATGAACCTGTTTGTTTCTATAAACATTTTGAAAAACAATCTGCAATTAACTGTTGATAAATTGGGACTGGGACGGAATTATATTTTCCAGCAGGACAATGACCCCAAACACACGGCTCTAAATTCGAAGCTTTAGCTTCTGTACAATACGCCCACACAACTGCATACGCCAACACAATCACAGGATATAAATCCAATAGAACATTTGTGGAGTTATCTTGATAAAAATGTTATAGAAAGAGATTTCAGGAGTGTAAGTGAACTTAAGACAGATTTGAAAGTTGAATTAGAGAAAATTTCACCTTCCTTTACTGCTAATTTAGTAGAATCTATGCCTAGAAGACTTCAGGCAGTAATTGATGCGAAAGGGAACCCCACGAAAAATTAGAGATTTATTTAGAGTAGATATTACAGGAAATATGTGCAGTGTACGAATACATTTGTCGCGAGGGAAAAGTGCTTTATTTTTATTTTTGGCTAGTTTTTGGAAGTGAAATATTTTTTACTGTAACTTTTGTGTGTGTTTGTGCAATAAAAGTGATTTGGGAAGAACTTTAAGTTCCTACAATTTATTTTTCTTGTTTATCGACAAAATTACTGGCGTTTTCTTGAAACATGACTGGGTGTACGAATACTTTTGACACTGACTGTATGTACAACAGACATTTGACAATTTTTAACATTATTACGTACGTTATGTGTAAGGAATCTTAATATACTGCTTGGTCAAAAGTGATGGTTCATCGGCAGATTTCTAGATTTCTATTAATGAAAGGAAGTCTATATTTAGTTTTTATTAGCTAAATTAAGGAGCGAAATTGGTTTCTTGTTGTTGCGTCGCGAAATTTTCCAAGCTTCAGCTAGGAATTCGACGTATGGTTTGAACGGTAAGAACAGTTGACCGCATCTGATCATGCAAACTTTCTATCCTACTTTTTTTACAGGCGTACGCCGATCAGTATTTGGAATCAGATACTACGGAGATAGTGCGTAGGAGAGGAATCTGAATCACCAGTCAGCCACACGACAACGGTGGTAACCAACCTTGAAAGTCCTTATGGGCGAGTAGAAGGTCACTGTCGACGAAGTCTTCGGAGCGCCATCGTTGGAGCAGCCAGCCCTGCCAGAGGAGGTGGGAAAGCAAGAGTGGTTGAAAGCTAGCTGTTTGCGTCTCGCTGAGGGAGTGGTTCTCCGAATCGAGCGAGCGGAGACGCCGACGAGGGTGGGAGTTTATAAGGCACTCCATCCGCCCAGAAACTTCGCTGAAGCCGGCGTTCCGACGACGGGCGAGTACACGAAATATCGACGACGGCGACCGACTCTTGCATAAATAGCGCTCTCACCCGCGCCTCCCTCCCTCCCTCCCTCCCCGGCCCTTCCCGGCCCGCCGGCGCGTCTCCATCGAAGTTCCTCACCATTCTATTGATTCTCCGCCCAACCGCCCACCCACCAACCCACTCGCTCGCCGGTCGCCATTTGAATATCGTGCGCCACACTCAGTGGCTCGAATAAATAATTGCTGGCGGCCATCCATAATGCATCGGGCGCGGGAGAGAGAGACAGAGAGAGACCGAGAGAGAATGAGAGACAGACAGAGAGAGAACGAGAGGGAGAGGGAGAGAGTGGGGGGTATGGCTAGCGAGACGTCGCGAGGAGCCGTCCTCGGTTCGTTGCCCGCGTACGGCGCTGCGCTGTGCCGATGACGGACGGCTATGACGCTGGCCCCGCGCCATCTCACTGCGTGCCTCGCCGCGCTCCGCTCCGCGCGGCTATTTTAGGTGAACGCGGAGCTGAGGATGCGACGCCCTGCGGTGAGGAGGGCAGGCACCGTCACTTGGACTTGTCTTCGCGGCATCAAATTCGATCTACTAACACACCTCTCTTTCCTCCTGCCTGCCTGCTTGTATTTTCGCCGCTTTATGGCGGATGCGAAAACAATGTCATGATGGTTTATTGAGCTTCGTACAAATTGTGTCCGGCAATGCTACTCGTACCTATTTGTGAGAAATTACAGACCTATTTTAATAAAAATATGACGAGCCGTATTTAGATAACGCATTTTCAAGCAATTTTAAATCGTAATTCATTAATATATTATTTTTTGGCTCAATCCATCGAATCATTTTCCAGCCACATCACACTTCCTGCTGCTCTTATCGATTAATCCAATTAGTATTAGTTGTAGTGTACTGTTAAAGAGAGATTAATCATTAATCAACTCAATAAAACTGATCAAGAAAACTGATAAAGAGAGATTACTGAAATAGTCAAATCAATACTGTCATGATTTCCATATTTGATTTCCACATTAATTCCACATTAATGATTTCCATAATTGTATTGGCGTATAATTAAGGTTTCATGATAGAATGCTATTAAAAGTCATGGTTGAAAACTCACTGTAACACAAGACCTGTGAACGTGTAATGTAAATATATTAAAAGTTTTGTTAGTTTTAATTTTTTTGTAATTAATGTGTATTTTGTAATTTTGCTGTTTTTGAATAACTGTATTGATTTGACTATTTCATTGATTAATGATTTCCATGACTGTATACTAGCGTATAATAAGGTTAGAGCCAATAAAATATATATTCAGTTCAATTCAATTCTGTCTAAAGAGAGAAGGCAGTCACTTTACAATTGACTTCACTCCTTTCCTTCTGCACTTGCACTTTCCACCAGCAGGGCTCCATCATCTACCTCTCTTGTATTTTTTCAACATTAGAAAGTCAATTTCAAAACCAGTGTTATTTATTGTTAATACAGTTTCATTTATAGTTAATCCTTGTTACGTACCTAGTTGTTTGTTCTTGAGACACATCTCTAAAAGGGACGGGGTTCATATTCATATTTCTCTCTATTGGACAATTGTAAAATGTTGATAATTGTAGTTGATAATATGGAATATTCTGTACTCTCACGCCATCTATGTCTTATATCCGTACCTAAAACGAATGTATGGTTTGATGGAAAGGTGATCATCGCTCATCGCACGTTTTACGTCAACTACCCTTTCGGTTATCAGCTTCACGCTCCCGGCCCCCAGTTAATACCTTTTTACAACCTCCAGTCCGTTGACTAGCCTGGCGCTCACGTTGCGGCCCTTGCGACCATTACGGAGCTTTCCCCCTAATATGCAGACGTCCAGCATTCAGGCAGGGAAAGGACTGGGAGGGAGTGGGTATTGAAGATGATATTCGGTGGTTGGGTCACGTCCCAACAAAACACTAAACAAACATCCATATCCAGGAGGGATTTGAACCTGCTGCTCTCGGCTACCATCGTAACCACAACGCTACGAAGCCCCGACCAGGATAGGTGGATATTGCGATACGAAAAATGATAGAGGACTAGTGAAATGAGGGACCAGGGAAACGGAGAGAAACCAACGGAAACCCTGACGGGAACACTCATCCATTGAGATCGGCCAGGATTTGAACGTCTCGTGGTTTGCTTTTGAGTACCAAGCCACAATCACAAGTTGGAAATAGTCATATTATACGCGGAATTTTAAATTCAGAGAACAGCTTCATTGAAGAGCAGTTGCCGCAAACACCTGTAATATTCATTGCAGCCTACTTGTGTGAAGGTCGCAATTTTATTTCTGAATGAAGACGAGTCCCCATAATCAGATAAGGTATGACTTCAAAACAATTTTAAATTGTTCACCTAAATTCCTAACTTCCTTCTGCTCAATTTTCACTTTTTGTGCAATTCCCTCCCAGTGTAAGCTTTACTGTGTTTCTTGCTCTCACTCACCCCATGTTTAATGCGCATTGCACAGGCAGGCGCTGTATTACTAATCGAGACATTTTCAACCGTTCCCGGCATGGTTTAGTATGACGCCGTATTTCCAATATTCCTGTCTGTATTCGTTTGTCAACAAATTCTAACCTTTGTTTTGTGTATCGTTTCAATTGTGGTGAGTAGGTTACATATGATACGAAATGAATTGGTATAATTTCTAAAGAAATAATTAAATGTTTCCTACAAAATCGCTCCTGCACAGTGAAAGTGAATAATACCTTAACAGATCAAAAAATCACGCTAAGCAGAATTACCGCAAGGGTCACCGCTCTCACCAAACCTCTTTAACATATACGTTGCAGACTACCCTCAGATGGAAAGAACAGAAATAGCATATTTCGCTGACCACACAGTGCTGTTCACGACAAATAAAGATGTGGATAATGGTAGAGAAATTCTACAAAAATTATTAGATTCATTTACAAATTGGTGCTCAAAACGGCAAATAAAAATAAACCCTACTAAATCACAATCCAAGATATTTATGCTTCGAAGACCTAAAATGCCTAACCCACTAATAATTACAAATGTAGATTTAAAATGGATCAAAAAGGATCAACCAGTGAGATATTTGGGAGTACTTCTAGACCAGAAACTATCGTGGAAATATCACATTAAAGAAATAGCCAATAAAACGTACGTGAAAATAGCAAAACTTTATCCACTCATAAATAGTCACTCCAAACTAAGTATAGAATGAGGGATAACTTTATTCAAATCCATTATTAGGCCAAATTTTTAAGACGCATAATTAAAGCACCATGGTATGTGTCAAATAGACAAATTAGAAACAAATTGAAAATGGAAAACTTGAATACTTACAGTAGAAGACTTTCAGTAAAATGCTTTGAGGAATTCCCAAAAGCGGAATGTGTAACAACTTTAATCTAGGACGTTCAGCAGAAGACATTAAAATTATTTCAAGGTACCCCAAGGATAAATTACGCCTGCCATAAACGCTTCAATAAGAATTGAATTCAAAAAAATTAAACTTACAGATATAACATTAAAAAATAGAATATCACAAATTCATTTTTTTAATCCAAACACTGAATTATGCAAACGTAACAAAATGAGAGGGAGCTTCTCCGCCACCCTATGCCCTAACCCAGTTCTAGTATTAAGAAAAGCAAATCTCTGTAAAATCAGTGGATTGGACAGAGAAAATAAATATTAAGGTCATTAAACTAAATAATAATGAGATAGAAAATAAAGCTGTTAAAAAAGGAATTGTTGCATAACAATAGCTTCATAGCTTTTATGGCATGTGACGAGGGTCTGTATACGATGTAGAAAGAAAAATTAAAGTACTACCTATCCCTAGTCCCTATTTGTTCGTGGTCAATTTTTCTTTTAATTATTAAAGGAAACTGCGAAATTATGATAGCAGGTAGATCATTTTGTTATCGAAAAAGTATCCAAGACTTCTTTTATTTTTACCTCATTATCTACAAGTCATGCACCGTGCTCTCAAAACTCTAGAATATCTTTGCTGTGAGTGCGTTGCTTAGTTCCTTGTGAGTTCTGGAGGAACGTTACACTGTGCTGGCTCACGTGAGAACAACACTGCTATTTTGCTTCCAGAGTGACTCGTTGTGTCACGTACCGGTGAATCACTTCATCACTGAGTTAGGCATCAAATTATGCGCAATTATATTCTGCTAAATTATAAGATATAATATGGAGTTTAGGAATGAAAATCGCTTCTAAAGACATTACGAAAAACTCTCAAAGACCGTTTAGAAAAGCTTTTAATTCAATCCCAAACTTCTCTCATTAAAGCGCGAATTGTTGTTTTTTCCTTGACTATATCAGCATTTCCTTCTCAATTACTATTTTACTATATATTTCTGAGGAAACAAATTCAGTGTCAATTACACAAAAAACGTAACAAATGCTTAGTTTAAAGTAGTGAAAATAAACGATTGTGCTGACATTTATTTATTAATAGATATTTATATATCAAAAGACAAATCTCTGAATAATCTCGTACTGTGTATAATGTTTTACTTTTTCTTTTTCTTTTTTTTATTTTATCAATGCAATTGGGAAGCAATAAAAAACACTGACGAGTTGTAGTGGTGTGCGGTGCTTGTGAAGGATTGTAATTATATTTTTGTGACTATCAGATAGATTTCTCGAATTAATATGAAAGTTTTAAATTATTGAAACAATAATATAACTGTAAATTCCAATTTTTCAAATTATTCCAAATTAAGCTTTCTTTTACGCTAGTATAAATATCGCGTTATTATGTAAGAAAGGCGTCTTTGATAATAAACAATATAACTTCCCTACAGATTTCAATGTCTGAGAGATTAAGTATACAGTAATGTTATTGTATCAACTTTTTATGTGTGGAACTTCCAATAGCGTAATATTAAAAACAAGGACGAGTCATTTAGTCGAAAATTAAAGTAATTTTCTTCATTTTATTGTCCTTATTTATTACAATTTTGAATAATTAAAAATATTTGTAGCCCTTTTATCATCGGAAACGTTTTCTTTTGCAACCAGAATTCACCTCGTGACACAGACTCCCAAAAGTGTGATACTAAGTAACTCGAATTACACCATGTCACTGTTCGAGACTCTCGGAATGTGATTCTTTCGTTGAATTACTTTTAAAAATTCAGCATTAGATGTCTGCATTCCTTTGCCCGAATACGAGTGTGTTCAAGGTCGCATACAATTAAGAATGCCCATGCCTCCGCCCGCCTCTCCAGACCCTTGCGCGAGGGTCGGTGGCCTCGCAGCTCCTGACCTTCCTCAAAAGCACACCTGTTCTGACTCCGCAGCCCGGGCGGCCGGTCAGGCTGGCCGTTCGCGGTCAGCGCTCGCCAAGGATCTCCCCCGGCCTTCTCGTCCGCCCGGCCCCTCCGCCACCACCTCTCCCTCTCCCACACCCTTTCAGATCCGCTCCCAGTCGCCAATGCATCGTCCATCCCTTCCTCCCTCCCGCCCTTCCCTCCTCCCCTTCGAACGGTCGCTCTCTTTCTCCCGACCGTCCGCTCTCTTCCTTCTATCTTTCTCTCTTTCACACACACACACACACACACACACACACACACACATTCAAAGGACTGCTTCTCTCTCTTGACTGCCTATCCTCCATCTCGAGTGCTCGCACTCCCTCTCAGCCTCCCACTCTCCCGTGCCTCCTCTCTCTCATGCTCATCTACCCTTTCGTCCTCTCACTTCTCCCTCAGTCCTCCTTTCTTAGCGCCCCCTCCCTTCCGTCCGCGCATTCTGTCATCTTGGTCTCCCGCTCTCTCGTGATGTCCTTCGCACTTCTCTTCCTTAATCCTTCGCCCTCGATCTTCTTTCCAATTGGCCTCTCCCATCGTCTTTTTTCCAATCGTTTGCTGATCTCCCAAGACACTTTACTCTTCCGTCACGTCTATCCACCTCTATGTCTCTTCCGTTTGCCTGACAGTCTGCTCTCGTCCCCTCCTGCCCCATCCATTCGTTGACTCGTTTCCTTCACCTTTCGCCTGCTCTCCTTCGGCTATCTTTGGTTCCCATTCTCTCATCCGTCGTTCGCAGACCCGTTTACCAACTCGCATACATTCATCTTCTCGCATGAATTCATTATCTTCGCAACACGCCATTCTATCCATTCCTTTCAAACACTTCCACCCAATCAGGTACACTTCAGGCAGGTGGTGTTTGCACTTCCTTGCAAACATTTCCACCCAATAAGAAGAGGATCCAGCCGATCATTTGGGGGAGGGGATAGATATTTGTATATTTGTATAGATATTCATAGATATTTGTAAAATAATAAACATATTTGTTATTACATTTCATATTATCTATGTACTATAGGAATAATTGACACAATATCATTGTTTAAATAATTATATACTTCGAACATAATTAAATATTTAAATCAATTGGGCCAAATAAAGAAAGGTAAACGAAAAGTGTAGACCTTTCCGGAAGGGTATGGTCCCCATGCCCTCTGGATTCGCCAGTGCACCCAATAGCTCAACCCCACAACAAATTCTCCCTACGTTTACCCCCAGCCATAACTGGTTGGTACCCTAAAGTCGCTCAGTAGTTCGGCGGTCGGTTTATTGGGCCTGTTCTTCTTTCATTCGGGATTACAGCCAACCCTGCGGATCTCCTGTCATCATTCATCCTCCTCTTCACCAGTCTCCCATCTCAGACCTCCCATCTTGGAGCATCAATAAGTAATAATTATTAAGCGTCATGTGTAAAATCAACATTAAAGCTTAACCTAAGTTATTCGTAATAGCTTATAAAAATGTCACGCTTTGAAAGATCACTCAATTTAGATTGTGCTTACCAGAAGTTTTGTATCAAAAATACAAATTGAAGACAATGTGCACAAGAATTTTGCCTTAAAAATTTCGCTATTAAATCACGCGCAATTTCCTCTGATTTGGTGAAAATAAAAAAAGTGTATGTTCTTACAGAAACAAGTATTTTCATTACATTTACAAACAACGAATACTGAAGCTCTTCAAGGCAAACAAATAAATGTTTTACGCAGGGAAACTTCCATTAACGGTTTCTTTCATATTGGTAGCAAGTGGCGATGGTTATCATTAGGGTCCGGATGTTTATGACTTGCCATATTTTTTTCTTTGTGTTATTTCCATGAACAATATAAGTTAAGTATTTTATTATCTACAATGACTCAAATTTTGCAATTTTTACATGTCATCACAGTTATATTTTCACTTTTTTTAAAACCGTTCTCTCATTTTCTGTTAATATTTTAAATTATAGTCATATTTTTTCTTCAATTTTCGTATTTTTGTCATTTTTTTCTTTTTGATTCCATAATCGCATACTTGCTTGCTGTCTTCTCAAAGAGGATAGGCTTGTAAGCTATATAGAAGTAGAAAAAGAAACCGTAGAAAGCACCAGATGGGAAAGAAATGCTAAGTAAAGTGTTTTGCTTCAAAGTGAGCCGCTTCTAGTTTCAGCAGGTACTATTGTCTTCATGGGGCGCCAGGAAGGGATGAGTTGTGAATGTGGTAGATTTAGTGCAGTATATTTTCAATACAATGGTTATTTAAACAGCTGCAAGATTTTGTAGGTTTCGAAAATTGAATTTAAAAAGTTTTAAGTCATATTTATGATAATATTTTATATTTTTAGTCATAAATGATCGGATATTTCTAACATTTTTAGGTTGTACACATCCGGGTCCTATTAGTTATCACTATAACTAAATGGGAAACACTTCTTTAGAGGCTGCGCCCCAAGAACGTGGCCTTGGAGGCGTGGAGAAGAAACGGAAGTCAAAAACACCGTGAAGAACAAGGAATTTCGAAGCTTTATAATTAAATTCAAGGTCGAAAAATTTCCAGATGATGCAACATCAACACCAGCCCTCTGACAGTACTGGATGTAGTGGTAACTGCTCTGCTCTAGGGTTGTGGATTCGGATTCACTATAAGAAATAAATGTTATCACCTTCTGATTGAGATGTAACTGGCAATGCAGACTATTATGTATTAATTATAATCATCTATTCTAAATCGTAATTTACCGTTTTACATTGGCTCAGTAAAAACATAGTTACAGTTCTGTCTAGTTGGCCCAAGTGTGGATATGGCATCAGAAGACAAGTGCGACATTATTACGAGAATGTAGGGACTACAGTTCAATGACCTTCATAATCTTCAATTGGACCCGTACTTCTTATTTCCATTATTATTTTATCCGTGCCCTCGTCTTTCGCCTTTTTCCAAGCGGCCGTCCCGCGCGGACGCTGCCCACTCGATCTCTGGCGTCTTCGCGCGCTGCACCCCCGCCGCCGGCGCTCGCCGGCCGCGCAGCGCCGCTTTCGCTCCTTTTAATGAGGACACGCGGCGGAGCAGCGCCCGCGTCACGGCCGGCGCCCGCCCACCGCCACGCGAGTGCAGTCGCGGCCCGCGCCGCCCACGCCACTCCTGCCGCCGCCGCTGCCGGCCCCGCGGCTGCCCCCGCTGCCCCGCCACCCCTCCACACCCGCCGGCGCCTCCCCGCCCCTGCCCTCCCCGCCGCCAGTCCAGTTCCTGCTCTACTTCTCCGCACCCCTCGACCACCCCACCTCTGACCCTGCCGTCATCGTCATCGCTGCTCTTTCCGCTCCCGCCTCCACCTCCGCCACCCATACCGCCTCGTCTCTTCCTCCGTTGCCACTACTTCTCCCGCTGACCCACGCCATTCCCGCCTCCGCAGCCACCGCTGTCGCCCCCCACACATCCGCTGCCCAATGCCTCCCCTCACTCCCGCCTCCGATCCTGCTGTTCCCAGTGTTTCTGCCATCTCCGCTGTCCCAGTCGTCTCTGCCTTACACCCTCGTAGCTTCCGCCCTCATCGGCTTCTTGCCGCCCTTGCCACCGTTCCTGCGTTCGCCGTCCCGCCGCTACAGCCCCGTATCTTCCATCCCCGCCCCCTACTTCCTATCATTGACCCTCCTCCGACTCTGAGCCGCCATTTGTCTTCGCACCCGCACCAATTGCCTCTTCACCTGTATCCTCACCCCCGTCTGCCGCCACCCCAACCCCTCTCCCCTCCTTCGCTGTCGCCTCAGGTGTCAGTGCGTCGTGGGCACAAGGACACCTCTTCTGTGCTGACCGCAGACAGCCACCGGTGGAAATGTTGCTGCGGTTGAACGATGCCCAGAAGCTCCTGCTTAGGCTTCTAGCTAGAAGACAATTGTGTAAGAAATGTGAAAAAAAACTTGATTTCAACTTTACTAACGTATTTTTTAGAAGATGAACATTTGAGTTTATAAATCATCGCTAGATCTCCAAATGCCATGAACCTCATCTATTAACACAATGCCAAAAAGACCTTTGAAAGAGCAAATACAAAACTTAATTATGTTTCATTATCATCATCACCATCTTTTTACTTTCTCCCTACTACTCACGCAGT
Organism: Acheta domesticus; assembly: GCA_031308135.1. Taxonomy (NCBI): domain Eukaryota; kingdom Metazoa; phylum Arthropoda; class Insecta; order Orthoptera; family Gryllidae; genus Acheta; species Acheta domesticus. The sequence goes on from JAHLJT010004567.1 coordinate 80,086,479, forward strand.
AGGAGCCGTTTTTGAGAAAATGGCGTTTGAGCATTTTTGAAAAAGCAAAATTTTGAGCTAATTTTTACAGAAACCTTTTGAGTTTTCGAGAAACTTTATAAGACATCATTTGAAGTACGTGAAAAAGCCTTTCTGTTGAATTCTTTTGTTTTTTCAAAAATTACGCAAATGTATTTCGTAAATATCTCTCACGCCTAGTATATACATTTCAAATGATTGTTATAAATTATTGGACTTGTGAGTAGTGATGGTTCAAATGATTTTCAATGAAATACCTCGAAAACACTGTAAATTTTCTTTGAGAAAAAGCTTCAAATTTTGAATTTACAGTAAAGCTTAAAAGACGTTTTCTTAAAAAAAACTCCAAATTTTTTAATGAAATTTACCGTAGTCTTAAAAGTCTTCTCTAATAGTCTTAATGTCATATTTCAGTTCTACCATAAGAAAAACGAAAATTTGAGGAACTGTTTTAAAAAACTTTGGGTGGCGATAAGTGGCGGTTGGCAAGATGTTGGTGCAAGTTCGAAAAACTGGTCCAGACCAAAGAAACGAGAAAATTAGCTAGTACGAGAAAGTCTGTGCTATTCTGTATCACCGCTAGTTTTCATCGTCTGGTGACCAATCCATATCGGATTATTGTAGACCATGCTCGTTTTTTTATCAGGGCCATCTAATAAATGATGCCCGATCGAAATAAAATCTTTACCCAAGTTATTTGATAGACAAAACAACTTCTTTTATTCCATGCACAACTGGAATCGTAAACCGTGTTAAATGACAACGAAACCACAAAGAATTATTCAATCACCAATGTTTAGTGTAAGGTTACGAACTCACAAACAGTGGCGAACATTTGCCTCTAAGGCCAACCATGCAGCTGCCAAGAGCTCCAACTACACAGAGTTCAGCTGAAGGGCGAAATGGTGCACATTAAAGAGATGTAAGATACGATATTAGAAGTAAAAGATATTATAAGATAAAGATGTAATGTGGTTGTGTGAAGTAATGAGATGTGCAAAAGAGACAGTGTCACGTCGTCGGAAATATCAGCCAGTGTTGTATTATTTAATTATTTATTAAAAACAAGATACGGCATTCATAAAAATCTTAATTTTCCCGGACGAAGTAGAATATAATGCACAATAATTAATCTTTGGATGATTAGAGTTGCAACAAGTTAATTGAACTTTGTTTCGTATCGCACCTGACTTCGTTCCAGAACATTGTGTAATGTGTATTTGATAGAATAACAAAATGATCCCATAAGATGGAATATTCGTGAATTGGATTATTAGTGGATGGCAGTACATCCGTTCAGGAAATATCTCGATAGTTATCAGCACGTAAGCAATTAAAAAATAATTTTCTGGAACGGTGTAGATTGTTCTAGAATATTGCGAAATACTGTAAAACTTTTCAGAATATTCTAGAATGTAGTGTACTTGCTAGAATGTTTCTTTTGAGAGAGTTTTAAGGAATAAGTTGTTTTTTGTTTCAAAGTGCCAAAATTGTCTGCCAAAACTGTCGGGCAAATTAAAAACCACTCTATTTTCAAATTTTCACGTAAAAATTAATTATTTGTCGGTATTTTTTCTATAGATAAAACTCGTAGATTTCACTCGCTCAATGAAATATTCATCTTCATATAATACATCTTTCCTCTCGCAACTGACCAAATTCATTTTCGAAACATTGTAGGCAGGTTTCATGACCAACTCTTTCAGTTATTCACAGGTTTACAAGAAATGCCTGTTCGGATGGCATATCCTCGACCACAGCGTTTGTAGTCGATAAGAGGACGGAACTCGAAGTCGAAGATCCCGGCCGTCCCTTTCCTTTCCCTTCCTCCTGACTGCCGTGTAGAGGTGACCACGAAATTCTTTGACGTAACTTCCCACCTCTGCCGCGTCAGCGCCGGGAGTTTCCCCGAGCGAGGTCTCACCGTTGTTTTTGCCGCCGCGCCAGGAGGATCCTTCCAGAAGGCACGGCCAAGTTGCCGCAAGACACCACCTGTCGCTGCCACGATATTCACCACGCATTAGATGGCCCCTATTGCATCTACACGATGCCCTGATACTCGCTATACTAACATTCGTCTGTGGGGTCAATCAAGTACTCAGTTTCTTTGTACTAAAGTACTTTGTATTGCCGTTTAACCCATTTGTATATGACTGTACTGAACAATCAATCTTACGGTTTTTTGCATATTTTGAACACACTTGTGATATAATTTCTTTTCATTTTTACTCTAACGTATACGTGCGTATGTATGGGGTTTATCGGTTAGAGATATACTATATTTGCAGTATAGTGATATACGGATGTACGTTGCATAGAGAAAGTTAAATAAGGCTGGCGAAATTCAATTTCGAGATTGCAACGGAAATACTCGTTTTGGTGTCCTCTAAAAACCAAAAAGTGGCGTTTACTTTCTCGCACTCACTTCGTAAGAAGAATAAGAATGTAATCGTGCGCAAGAAAACGGCGAATATTCTTATTGCGGGTTCCTGGTAACCAAAGAGTGGATAAATTCCGTTCCTTTATGCAGGTGAGACACGTAACTTTAGCACCTTCTGTAATTTTTGAACGGTTGAAGTTACGGCAATGAAGTTTTCACGAAAATGCATGAGGGAATGGGGCTAATTGATATACGAGTATGTATATATTGATATCCGAATATACACGAGTCAGTATGTATGTAATGTATAATAAATTACTTCCTCTAAAACGTGATGTAGCCAAAATCCATGTTTTGTGGTTCCTTGAGACCGAAAAAAAGATTGATGGATAAACGTCAATCATTTTTTCGCTCTCTGTCTGCCTCTTCTGGTCTGTGCGTCTGTCTGTCCGTCGGCGGTAAACGCTGGTCCCTAAACCGTTCAAAAAATTTTCTCCAAAATTGATATTCCCCAATCTCCCTGAACTAAGTCGAGGACTTGCTGAGTTTCAACTGGATATTTTAATTTTTGAGGGTACTTTAAATGAAGCCGTCAAAAACATTTTTAAAATTTTCTCAAACAATACTGTAAATTTCTACTTTCCCGTATACGTACGTATGTATGCAGTAATAAACGTGGTTTAGGGAAGGTTATGTAATGCTGCACGGAAAACGGGAGATTTTCCGGCAGAAAAATATTCTTTGCCAGGCCCTGATAACGAAACTGGTGGTGCTTCAGAATGACACAGACATTCCCCTATTAGTTTTCTATTTCCTTTGGTCTCGGTTAGCTATTCGGACTTGACAAATACTCTTCCATATACCGCTGCCCAAACTACATTTTTTTGACATTTTATCAATTTTTTGGTTTTCTAACAGAAAAACAGAAATATTATTTTAAGAATATTAAAGAACAGTAAAACCTAATTTTAATGGCAATTTTCTCTGAGAAATATGTGGCCTTTTTTTTAGAAAATAGTGTTTAAGCGCTACTGTAAATGCGTATTTGAAGCACTATTTCACAATAATCTTTTGTGATTTGGAAAAACTTCATTGTAAGTCATTAGAAGCACTTTAACTCACAAATAGTAGTTTGCAAATTGTTGGAAATGTGCATATTAACGATGGGAGAGATCTTACAAAAACTTACATTTCTGTAATTTTTTAAAAAAAGCAAGAAAAAAAAACCTAAAATGACCTTTACGTCATATTAAAGAGTGCAATTAGCACCATCGTTCGAAGAGTTTGAAGAAAGAATTTGGTGCCGTATTTCTCAAAATGGCGTTTGAGTGTTTCTGAAAATGCGGAAATTTGAGCTAGTTTTCACAGAAAACGGTTAAGTTTTCAAGAAACTTTATAATGAGGTTATTTAAAGCATATGTATTCATATATAAAAGAACGTGAACAAATCGATGCTAATGTAAATAATGACGTGAGATAAAGTCACAAAAATTGGTTTTTGTAATTTTAACTGATGATTAACTGATAGGGGAAAGCCTGTGCCATTCTGTAGCACCACTAGTTTACATTTGTTTAAATCTAGTACTTGGAAAATTGTACATCAAATAATTTATACAGCAACTACTTAAGTATATTCAAACACAAGTAGGTCTTGTTCAGACTGTTAAGTCAATTGTGATGGTTGTGAGTTAACAGAAGCAAAATATGTTTTATATAAAAATACCTTGTTATTGAATTAGTATGATAGTGTGCCGTATAGCTCGAATGTCTTGCAGGTAACTTACCAGTATACAAATCATTCTGGTACGTTTACAACGCAAAAGCGAAAAGTGGGGGCTCATAAATAGAAGTTCTCAAGAAATGGTCAGAGCGGAACCCAGATACGATATCTACACCAGATTCAAAGAAGCTTGCCAGTCAAAAACGATACATACTCTGCAGGTGGAAAATTCAAATCAGAACAACTTGCTGACATTCAGGGAAATGCGGAGTATATTCTTCCATTAAACTATCAATATGAAGGACATTTAGAACCTGAAAACGATGGTCCTATTGAAGGTTCATCTCTTCCCAATGAAACATTCGTCAGTGTCCGAAAATTCATCTGGCTATGAATCACACGATAAGTACGTGATGCGGAATCTCCTTGGACGCGAGATAGATCACTTCCTTCAATTTATTCCGGGTCCATCTCTGTCAATGACTTCGAGCTAACTCAGGGCCAACTCTGGGTCCCTGAGACACATATCAGTAGGATGGCCAAACGCCGACAAGGTGACATTAGCTCGGTTTCAGCACAGTTATGGGACATTGGTAGAACATGGGCACGTTAAGATTCATTACATTTCTTGTTCTATCCATTTTGCTCACTGGATTTTAAGGGAAGTTTCTCATCAGGAAGCTACTTCGAGTTCACCGATCACACTTAACCCAAGGGTTATTTCCTCTCATTCGATACTGGGACCCACAGTGGCCTCGAGACATCCCCCGCAGGACCCAGCAAGGGTCTTTTTGATCGCCAGTCGGCCTTACTAAACCCTACGGAATTTTCTGAAGTCAGCTGCTGAAGTCAGCCTCCTCCACTGTCTAATGCAAGGTTCGGGTCTCCATTCTAATCAATGGGCTGGTATGCCAACTCAGTTTCTGTCCTGTACACTCCATGGGCTGATAACAGGAAGTCCAAAGGTTCCTGACCTTTCCCTCTGTACTTCCTACTGTGGATGCAGCCGCACCTAGGAAACAGACCTTGTATCCAGCCGCCCGCTGCAGATCCGTCTGCTGCAGTTAAGTGTTCGAGGTGAGTCTTCCGCCATCTTCATCAATCCTCCTTTTTTCTTCTACTTCGATGATGCCTGTTGAGGCTCTTCTCTAGAGTACTTTTTCGTCTGTCCCCTCAACTTTCAACCTATTCAGCATGGGAAACCCTACCTGTAGGTAGGCTACCGCCGACATAGCTCTCGGGCTCATGGGGGTACTCAAGCTCCCCAGCTAACTATAAGGACGTTTACTCCCTTGGTAAAGTTCTGGTTATTATTATCAATAATAATATTATTTTTATTATTACTAACAGAAATATGTATTCAATTCTTTCTCTTGTTGCCATATTTAAAGCAATATTTCAGATTCCGATCCCTACGAAATGCGTTTCTTGTCAGTAGAATCAAATCAATCTCCTTTCTTTCAATCGCAATCCTTCAATCCTTCTGGAGTTACATCAGCAGGTACTAACTGTCTGGTTCAGACAATACAGGTTTCTGTTCCTGTTGAAAGTCAAGATAGCCTCCAATGAATTCAAGGAAATATTATTTATCACAAAAATAAATGAAAATGAACAAGGGGAACTATTTTTTTATGAAAAGGGAAGATACTTGAACACTTCAGAGTCTAGAAATTTCAAACCTAAAAACTCTTAAAACTGAATGAATGATGGTGAGTGCCATACTCGATTGCCCAGCTTAGACGAATGAAGAGGCTTACTGTCTCGAAGCCCTCCCCGCACCTTTTCTGAGCAGATGACCTCACTGCCATTGCCTTCCATTGCATGAAGGATGATGGGGTGATGATGAGGGGTAAAAAGTTGTGAGAGGTGTGTAGGATGCTCAGAGGAGATAAGGGAAATCCAACCAAGTCACAATCACGTGGTGGAAGCACGTATGCCTCACGCGAGACTCGAACCTGGAATGCAGTCTTCGGCTTCTCATATTTACAGGTAGCTCCTGCGCCCCTGTGCCACCGGTGCAAGAAAATATAAATAAGATGCATCGACGCAAGAAAATAGGTGCATAGAAAACGTCGCGTATTTTAGAGCTTGATACGTGCATAATTTTTCTTGAGTAATAATGTTGATAACATAAGCATTATCCGTGTCAATGAATGTATTGGAATGAGACGCAGTCCTTGCCGTTTTCTCTCTGCCCAAAACACCAATACACTTCTTTATTTTTGTGTACAAATTTATTTTACCAGATATATTCACACTAACTGCGAGTTAGATTTAGGTATCGTTGAAACCTTAAATGTAATGCGGCATAGAAGTTATAAACAGCTGGTTTGTTCTTATTTCTAACACTTACCAAGACCTTTTTTTCATGATGCGGCCAATAACATTATTCTGGTAGTTAAAATAAGTTCTGTTTTATTATAATTATAATAAATAAATCATTTCCACAAATGAAAAATGGTATATACACGAAATAAAATTGTGCATTCAATTACTGCCTAAGGGTCTGATGAAAATGAAAGCGTCTTTACTTAATCAGTATATGCAAATTGTTTAGTTTCTGAATTCTTTAAAAATAAAATATTGCACTCAACTGTTGACTTATAATAAGCTCACACATCACTCATATGGCTGTTTAATGCATTACGTGATCGAATAACTTGTATTAACTGTATTATAATATTCTCGCAAGCTCTGATATTAAAATATTGAGCATTCTACGTGCAATAATTTGTTGCAGTACTCTTTGTGAATAATTTTTGTAGGTTACCATATCCTCCACTTTTTATAAGTAAACGGTTCTTCATAAAAATATTTAACATGAGACATTAATTTGAAAATCATATTTTTAAGAAATCTATACCATGTGGAGTTATGATAAATTCACCTTACGCTTGCGCAACCAGGATTTCCACTGGGGGAGGGGGGAGACATGGTGTTTTGTCCAGTTACCTTGATATTTTCTTACAATTAATTTTTAATCTAATATTTTCTTATAATTAATAATCATTTGTTGAATTTAAAGTTTATTTTATTTTTTTATAGTCATTATGACGTAATCAATCCAGATAATGAGTAACCTTCCTTACTATAGAAATTTAGTAAAAAAGTATAATTACGAAAACATTTATGTGCCATCTACTTCTGGGATGGCTAAAGACTACCATGACCCCACCTGGGTGAACTACTGCACATTGATGTTGTTGTTATTGTTATTATTATTATTATTATTATTATTATTATTATTGCATTTTTTAGGTTTTTAAACTAAATTACAATGTTCTTACTCTGCAATCAACTTAGAATCAAATCGGCGCGCATGATTATACTGATGGAAGCATTCGTTATGAATGTATTCATTGTTCACATCACCGAGTATGAAGATATATTATTATAGCTCCCATGACATCAGGACACACTGCATTTTTACCCTCAAATATTGTGAGTTATTTTGACAAATATTTCCATGTGGACATAGTATGTATGGGACATCTATAAATGTCGAATGTATTTCACCAATACAGAATATGGTCATACATGTTAATCTCTTATGACAGATGCACGTTTTCACTAGGCTACACGACAAAATCAGATTTTTCGGGTAACAGTGCAAACCAATCAATTGAGTAATGATGATTGTGGGAGGTTCGCAACTTGAATGTAAAAGCTCAAACATCGGTGATAATTTTGACTGACGAATTTAGTGGTCATAAAGCTGATGAAATACAAAACAACTACGTTTGTAAACATTCCAAGTGCACTTTGTCTGCTGGTTTTGACAGAACCAGCCACTGACTCACAGTTAGCTGGAAGTGGAATGTGTTAACATTATTCCAAAACAAGTTAACTGTAAGCCATGATTGCTTAAGACAGCAGGGTAAAACTCCTCTTACGGGGTAAAACGGGGTAACAGAGTACGGGGTAAAACTCCTCTTACGAAACTGTAGAACGTATGATAAGATATCAAGTTTATTACTTCTATTCCGTGTTTGTGTATTCCAATTATGTACGTACATCAGTTTGTTTTTTTATGGATGAGCTTGTACAGTCGAATCGTTTTGGAATCTAAAAAAAGTATAAATCTACAAAATTGCAGAAGAGATTTGCAGAATTGTTTTGTGAACACTGATGAACTTAGCGATCAAGCTGAAACGGAAACAGCGTTTCAATTTTGCAAGTTTATGTGATCTCAAGAAATTGCATTTAAAACTGTTACATGTTCAGAAGTTTGAGTAACTTTTGAAAGGAGACGATATAAATAAGAAATTAAAGATTCAGGTAATATGCATGAAATTAGACGGTTGTCTCACAAGAACAATTGCGTATATTACGAAATGAGAAAGGAATGAAAAACAGAACAAGAAACTAAAAAAAAGGTCCTTGTGCAGTAGGCTATTTCTGCCAGAGGTGAATTCGATTTTGTTGTAAATTTTCAAATGAGAAAAGGCAATTACATTTTTATCTTGGAAAGATATTTAATTTTCGAATTATTTCCATCATTGAATGACAAGCTTACTATATTTTATGATTGCCGACGACATTTGGAATTTAAAATTTATTCATCAATAATGTTGCTGGTATACTACTTACTGCATGTTTCATATATTAAGAGAGTGAACATAAGAGACATTAATATGTAGAAAATCTTTACCTCTTAACTTTTGTTGTGGTATTTTATTTGATCAGATACAATATATACAAAAATGGATCATATTAATGAGTGAAATAAGAGATTTTAAATTAAGGTCCGATTAAATTAAGAAGGTGATTGACATTTGTGAGTAGAGGGGAGTTAGGAAGTGGAGCCATTCGTAGTGAAAAGATCATACCATTAATCGGCAAATTTTCTAGTTTTCTTCAGTACTGTAACACTAAGTCATTCACGGTACGTATTCTGAAGGAGGGAAGGCAGAGAAATGATGAACGTGCGTCAGACAGCCAGTCATTTCGAGCGCGGATTGAATCCAGCTGAAAAGTGGGTCTGGAAATGGCGTCGGAGCCGCGAGGCTGTGCGAGAAACAATCGGCGAGCACCTCGCGTGACCGCACGATCGGAAGCTGCCCTCCGCCTCCCAACAATGAAGGACGGCGGACCGCCCGCCCGTCGGGCGGGCGGAGGGCGATGCGCGGGCGGGAGGGCGAGCGGTGCGCCCACCGCGCCGCGAGGCGGTGGTGGAGGGGTCGCGCTCGCCCGCGCACGCTCGCTCCAGGGCCGCCCCTCCGCCACCGCCGCCGCCGCCGCCGCTGCCGCGCGCGCGCGCGCAGCCCGCCTCCCTCCCGTCTCTCCGGCAGTGCATTGCTGCCGGTGCCAGCGAGCGCGCGCTAGCGTGGTGTGTCCGGCCCCCTGCTAACCAGCGAGCTCCATCCAGCCGCCCCAGCGAGCGTGAGCGCTCAGACGCCGCGACACGGGGCCTGGTCGCGCCGCTCCGGCTCGGCGCCACCGTCGCACCTCCTCGCCCGCCCGCAGTCTGCGCCTTCGCCGGCGTCTCAACACTTCTGGACTCCGCGAGACCACTCTGCAGCAGTGATGTTCGTGTGCCGGTGAAAACAAGTTTGCCCGATTCAGAGAGCTTTTTAAGAAAATCGCGTTCGTGATCTCTCGTGTTTTATTTCAGAACGACGTTTCACCTGTTTATGAAACTTTGTATAAATAATAGTTTCGTGATTTTATTTTAACCCGACAAGAAGCAGCGGCTCGGCCGCAGGTTGACGAAGAGACGCTAGTGCCCGATGGGGGAAGTTGCCATGGAGCCGGGTGCCTCCGGCCCTCGGCGTCCGAAGCTGGAATTGTTGCTGTGTGTGCTCATCGCTCTGACGAGTTTGGCCGCCACGACGAGAACACAAGGTACGTGTGAGAGTGTGTGTGAGTGTGTATGTGTGTGTGGTACGTGGTCGCTGGTCGAGGGGCCTTCGCCGACGGCAGGCCGGCGGATGTCGCTTCGCGCGCCGCCGAGCTGCCACGTAACAGGTGGTGCTAGGCGGGTGCAGCGGCCTGCCTGGCCCGCCCGCCCGGCCGCTCGCCCGCCCGGCCGTCGGGTCGGACCGCGGCTCCGACTGTCACTTCGCAATCCCGCTAGATATCGTGAGACCCCGTGCCCCCTACACCGCTCACGGAGTGGGTGTGCGAAATCCCGAATGCCGCCCCCGCGGTGCGACCAAGAACAGAGATACGACAGCGACGGCGACTTGCTCAGCGGCGGTGGTGCCGGCTCCGTGGGAAGCGAGACGTGCGCGGAGGTGATTGGCTGTGAGGTGATGAGGAAACGCTGGTGTCGGCTGCTGAGTTGCGCGAGGCAGACCGGTGCGACGTTGCTCGGCTGTCTCTTTCGCCGCCGCCGCCGCCGCCGCCGTCGCCGCAGTCAGAGACGTCGACGTGGCGCAGTGAAGAAGAGAAAAGATGTCGCGTGCTGTTTTCGTGCTAAACGCTTACGCTCGCTCTAATAAGCGACGTTGCTGTGGGGTCGCTGCCCTTGTAACTCTTCCTCTTCGCACTTCGTTCTCCTGAGTGAGCGAAGGTCGCATTTAAGCTTGTCCAGCACAAACCAACATTGAATGACAAAGACTACGCAGTAATGGAACGTGGGTTTCTCGTTTACATAGCGGATATTTGACATTAGAAACGCAGCACATTAGAGTTCCGACAGGGAGCGTAGAGGCTGATGTATCACTTCTGTGATTCTACATTCTTGTGGTCGTAAACGCGTGTTGGTTACGAATTTCGGCTGCGTTGACTTAACAGCCGCGGCGAGCGGAGGCCCGGAAAGGAACGGCTGACCTTGGACAGACCGGCTCGCAGCAATGTCCGTCTAAAAAGGGTGGAAATCAAGGGCAAAGAGAAGGGGGAACACCATGAGGAATGTTACGGGTGTAGAGCTTCAAAGGTGAGGCGTGTGTACAGTTACCGCCGTCTTTCGGGAGAAAGGAAAGCGGAAAGAGCGATTGTAGTCGGTCCTCCGGGTTCGTGGAAGGCGACGTTGGCAGCGGCGGCGGCGGCTACCTGGCAGGCGGTGCGGTGCTGCGCGGCGGCCGTGCGGGGCCCTGCCGGAGCGTACGACCCGCTGCTAGCTCGCTCGCAGAGCCTGCCTCTCCCACTGGCTCGCCTACCTCGGCGTCCTCTCGGGGCCGCGGCCGGCCGCCGCTGGCCGAGGGGCCAGGTCCGGGTGCTTGCGTCCGTGCCGCTGCACGACACCTTGCGTCCTGGTGCCAGGACTTTGACCTCCCGCTGCTCCCCGGCCGTGCGATTAAGTTTTTTTTTCTTTTCGAAAACTCAGAAATTTCCTTTTGATGAGCGTGTACTGTTGATTAAGCACGGGAATCGTGGAAGTGATTTACCATAATAAAAAGGAAATGATGAATGACCACGTCCAAATTTCAAGTTCACAACATTCTTCTAAATGATTTTTGTATCCGTATCTTCGTTGAAATGCTTCCGGAAAACAAATTGCAACTATTCATAGTTTCTTGCAATGCAAGCTCGGAAAATTGCCGAATGTAATGAATATGTGACGCAATTCTGAACCCTTCATTAACCTTCGAATTTTCTTCGTGTTCGTTAAATACGTTTTTTTTAGTGCAAATGAGTTGTTTTTCAAAAATATATTATGCATATTTTGTATTTTCAAAATGCCTGAAATATAGCCTGTGCCAATTTAATGAAACTGCGGTTCGAAAATAAACGAAATGCTTCATTTTGTCCACTTGTATTCAGATATGTAATATTTAGTACATGATCTTGAATGAATGTCATAAAAATGCTCTAATCAAAAAGCATATCTAGCAGTCTTTATATTTTCAATAACATTTCTTGAACCTATGACATTTTCATATATTCGGCAATTGCCATGCGTCATATTCCTTTTAAGAGCTCTCCTAAACTAGAATTAATCAAAACATCTGACGCAATGTGGAGAAGATTCTAGAAATTTCTCTTCGGATTTTCTGCTGCGCTTCGTGTCGAGTGAGTAAAGTAACATTTCAGATGCCAATTGAAAATGCAACCTATTATATTTCACTATAAAAGTGTTTATTCCTTATTTCTAAAACGTCTGAGACTTTTCCGGGAAGTTAATCTACGGTAAAAACTCCACGGTTATCCACTATACAGCACGGTAAAAAATATGTAAACGATATAAAGTAAATTTTCCTACGCTAACATATTTTAGCGCAACTGTAAAAAGAAATAACGAGTTATAAAACAGTTTATCATCTTATTCTTATGCAATACAGATACTAGACTAAAACAGATACTTTCATTTATACGTTTTTAAAAATTAGATAATCTGTGTTTCCTTTGTATCTGGTTTATTCTCTCATATCTTGGAAGGATAAATTTCCTCGTGTTTATAAATTCTTAAAGCTTTTTGTATCGGGAAGGTAAACTTAACGCTCAGAGAGGAAATCGCACAGTGCATACAAACATTTCAGTGCCGAATTTCCAAATTTTTAATAGGTACTGATGTTTATGAGTAATACAAATGCTCAGTATTTGACTTGTTGGTCTACACCACAATAAATACGCTTGTTCATTCATGAAACTGAACACAAAAAAATAGAAAATATGTTCATTTACTTTCAGATGTTAATTAAATAATTGACTACTGCAGAGCAAATGCAAACGTTTCAGATCTATTTCTCTTTGACTATCTTCCCTTACTTTCATGTCTACATAAATAATCTGTCAGCATTCGTTTATTAAGTTCTAATCGCTAATTTTTTGGTTAAAACAAACAAAAGTCTACCTACTCGAAAAAAAATATTGGAATCCACGACGAACGAAGAAATCACTTCAATTTGGAATTCCGTTTTTCCGAGGGAAATTGCGCGTGCACATAGGCGTTGTGACAGAATAATTTGACGTCCCAGGAGGGATTACTCGTGACGCAAAAAGCGTGGTAAGCATCGGGAGAGCCGGTTCGACGACCAGTTCTTGTCGCGGCGGTGCGCGCCCGCGCGGGCGTTCGCCCCTGCCGCACTTATCATGGCGAGGGCGGTGCCCGCGCCCCGCGGCCCGCACTGAAGGTCATATGGAAATAGGGTTATGGCCAGGGCCCGATTTAGGTTCTGCAGGGCCTCCAAACACAATAAAGTTGGAACCTCCAGCCCTTCCTCGAAGAAAAAGAAAAATCCTCCAGGTGACTAAATACACACAATGTTTTTTGTTTAAAAAAAGATAACAAATTACTCATATAATTCAATATACATATTATTTTTCTATTTAAATACTTTTTTGTTTACTTACATATTTTTTTATAATCGCAATAATGGAAACAAAGATTATTTATGACGTTTCCCCCCCCCCCCATATTTCATTAGTTTTCCCTCAGGGCAACTCAATGCATGTGGGGCCATAATCAACTGTCTACTTTGCTTGTAGGTAAATCAGACTCTGTTCTACCCCCTCCCCCCGCCATAGCCCTTGCTTCAGCTACCGGCATTCTTGGATGTCCGTTGAGCGAGCTAGATTACTTGATATCGCTTTGTAGGATTCTGATGTACTGAAATTCATTATTGTTCATGATGTCGTTGGCGCATTTTCTCGGGCGCTTTTCGTTCCATTCTAAAAAAATTTTTAAAAAATGTCAGTCTTCGCGGCTGCGGTTTATCAGTCTCAGCCGGCAGGAGGACAGTTTCAAAACGTTTCGTAAGGATGGTGATATTAGAAGAATCAATCTCATAAGTAGTGGTTCTTGGAAGCATAAAAAAGGCAAGAGATACAGGTACTACTAATTAGATCCTTTTTGAAGAGTTGGAGTCTCTCTAGTGTAAAAGATCGAACCTTGCATTTAGATCGTGAAGAAGTGGTTGAGGAACCTGGAGTAATACCTGTGCACTAGGAAAAATATAAACTGACTGTGCGATTTTACATTTGATGTGGATGACTAGCTCGAGGTAAAACTGAAATATCGAGTGTCAGAAATATAGTGTGTTAATTCAAATTCAAATAAGTGTGTAAATATTACCCTGCCGCGAAAAATTGTTCTCGACTCATTGGGTTGATATTTTCTTTCCATATTCTTGAATCTACTAGGTTTTTGTCAAAATCAATGTATCTTAAGATGCTCGTTTTTGTCATGAGGAATAAAATTCCTAAACATCGCCAGAATTTACGAATCCGCACTGCCGCAGGGAACATGCGAAACTTTTTTAATTTCGATCATATTTGGGATGATGAACATCTTGGATAAATCTGATGAAAAATTATGATTTCCTTTGCGATTAGGGACGGAAATTGACGAAGTTTTGGAAAGAAAAAGAAATAGGACATATTTGTTTATATTGAATATTTTCGGAGTAATTATAATCGTATTGAATTTTCCTAATTAGATAAAGTGCCTTAAAAATCTTCACTTTTCGGTTTTTGCATAATTTTACATTAAGGACGGATGCTGAAAGTAGCTTAGCATAATTGGGCGCATACTTTTAATGTATTGTGTGCGTGACTAATTGTTTGGTGTCGGGCCTCTCCTCGCTTTGTGTGCTAATCGGCCTTCCTCCGCCTCTGTCTTGTAGCGCGACTCATGAACAAATACAGGAAGCGCACATCAGCTACACTAGCCCCCTGGTGAGGTTTCACCCGACCAGGTTATGGCTGTGCAGACAGAAGTGTAGGTCGACATTGATTACATAAAACACATTAGTCTAGGAAATATCTGTAGATATTTAATGAAGTTTTTTTTTCAATGGATGCAACTTTGTAATTACTCGTAGTAAACTATCTGTAAGGAGGAAATGGTTGTATTTCACAATGTAAACGGTGATTACAATTTTTATTCACCTGGCGAACGTTCTATGCTCTTAAGTAATTTTGGTCCTTTACACATTATTTTAATACTTTGACAGTTTCTTCAAATGCATAGTAAGGTGTATAATTACAGTAAACTCTCATTAACACGAATTATCGGCGTTCCTATTATAAAAATTCCTGTTATCCGAGTATTATAAGTGTCCGTATTACCATGATACCTTGCCGGGACCGATGTTTTGTTCGTGTTACGGCGAAATTCGTGTTAAGCGAGTTTGAGCTAACGAGGGTGGAGCGCAATGTATGTAGTCTTTGCGATAAAACATTTAACATCACAATGTATGTACAAGTATTTAGATGATGCGCATTGCTAGAAATTCCGAAACTTGTCAAACAGTCTATTCCTGTAACCAGATGTGGATCCAAAAACTTCTGAAGATTACCTATAGGAAGCAGAGAAAGGAGTGTAAAATGAAAAAGCTTGATACATTGTGAATAGCTGTGAAGAATATTTATTCTTACGTAAAAATATTCAAACGATATTTTCTAATAAGTCATTATTGTAGATCCGAGACCCACGCATGTGAAGGGCGGATTCAGACAATATTCCAGGTGTGGTGGAAGTGCAATTTCAACCAGACCTTCTCCCTACCCACAATAGTTTTGAAATATTTTGTATATTTGTTTATTTGTCATGCAAAACGTATGTGTGTTCGTACTGAACGTAGTTCTTACAATGTGATACGATCAGTATGTGATAAACTTGAAATGAGTAAAATTATAAAATTTTGACCTTGGGAGGACGAATAAGGGGGGTGGACCACCCATGTATTCGCCTCTCACCAATTCACTACGCCCCTCCTTGCTCAGCCCTGCACCGCCCCGCCCACCCCGTCCCTCGTCGCTCAGCACTACACTACACTACACTACACTGCACTGTACCGCCCCGCCCACTCTGGCCCCCTCGCTCAGCCCTATCCCGCCCCGCCCCTCCTCGCCCCCCCCTCGTGCGCTCGCCGCGGTACCTGCCGGCGCGAGCGGACGCCACTGCATGGGGGTCAGCGGAAGCGCTGGAAAGCGTGTCACGTCGTGGCCGGCGTTCTTCTCGCGCATTCTCGTGTGACGCGTGCACTCCGCATGCAGCGGGCGCGGCGCATGCGCATACATCGCGAACGTCGTGACCCACCTGCCCGCGGGCGACGCGACAACGCGGCGGCGGCACCAAAATGGCCGACATGCCGTGAGTCTCCTCTTCCGTTTCGGGTTTTAAGGGGGAAAACTGTTCGTTCTTCGCTTTGGGGAGAGCATACTTTACGTGACGGTGCATAAAAAGGCGAGACACGCCACGAAGTTTGTTAGCGAGATGCTCTGAGGGGTCCCACGTTGTTCCGAGATAAGAATCTGCAATAAACATCTCGAAATTGAAACGAGACCGCTTTATTTTGTTGAATATTTTGGTGGTTGGAAAATACAGCACCCTCTGAAGAAGAGTGGGGGGGGAGTTCAGTGATCTGGGTGAATTCTGGATAAGAGTTGGAAATGATTATTGGTAAACTGTAAACCAGTCATATATACAATGGAAAATTCAAATAATTTGAAAATGAACGATACGAAATATTGCGGTAATATTTTTTCAAACAAAAGCGTTTGCGAAATAAGTTTTTTATTCAATTATTATACATCGAATGATAGCAGACGCATGTGATAAATCGACATGATACATATAGTTCTTTAATAGTTTTGGGTATTTTCTCGGAATACATGTTCCATAATGAATCCTATTCTATAATTGACACCTAATTCAGGTGAATGAATAAACCTTGAAGGCGCAAATAATTGAGATGAAATTCGTCTGTCGTGTTCGTTGGGTATAAAGGTCCGTAGTTCTCGCAGTGCCTTGTGTGAGGCGACAGCGTCGCGGAGCAAGCAGCCTTGAGCTGAGCGCCAGCAGGTACCGCTGAGTTGCCAACGTGTTAGCGCCGGAAGTGCAGTGCCTGCGGCGCGGCGTGGCGTGGCGTGGCGCGGCGCGGCGCGGAGCGGAGCGCAGGGGGAAAGGGAAGTCGCGTTCGCCCGCACCTGCGTGTCCCCGTCTCTCTGCGCGCCGCTTCTGTCCCCAGTGCGTTCACGTGCTAGTGAATCGGGAGACGCGAACAAATGTGGAAAATTAATAGAACTTGTGTATCGAGTGGTTTCAGTAAGATCTTTCTCCAGCGTGGGTTAAACGTTTGAGAATTTTCTGCGAGGCGCGAACTAATCTCTCGGACTTGAGCAAAATAAACTTTTCCGACATTTTATTTTAATTGAAACATTTTTAAAAAAAATAGATGTACATGTATGTAGCACCAAATGTATATTCCATGTAGAATGTATTTAGTAATAAAGGGACTAGCCTAAAATGTTCTAAATATTTTTCTTTATTATAGAATACTTGATAGATTTGTAACATTTCACACTCGTCGAAACGTGTGAAACGCCGGGCCCTGTTTTTAGCGTATTACCTATACCGCTTACCTTCTGTATGAGATGGGGGCAATCATACTGATATTCATAAGTAACATCTAAACCTAACCAAATATATACCTATCGCTCCGGGTGGCCGAGATCGCTAATGCTGTTGTGCCGTGGCGATCTCGGGCCGAAGGATCGTGGGTTCGAGTCCTGCTTCGGGCATGGTTGTATTTGTGTTCGTACTTTCACCCCTCATCATCGCCTTATCACTTCATTCAGTATACCTATACCTCTAAAGTTAAGTCAATAGTGTTCGCTAATGACCTCGAGTTAAAGCGACCTTATATTAAAAAAAATCCCTGTGCAATTAAATTGCGTGTGATATCAAATGGTTTAATTTTAGATTTCGAATCGAATTTCTTACCACCCGTGTTGCTGGGTGGAGGCAACCAGAACAGCTAAACATCCAGAAACGTAATAGGCCCAAAACGGTTTCATTTTTTTTTATTTACGACCTAACAAAACATATTGAGCCCCATCACAATTGTCAGTCCTAGTCTTATTTCTCTTACGCCAGTTTAACACGTGAGAGTGCTCCCATTATGTTAAACCGGCTAATGCTCAATAGTGTAGTTTACGAACCAATTATTTTCACAGGTTATTCGTAGCGAGAGCAATCATTCTTCAGAATGAATTCGAACCACAAACATGCTGTCGCTCGGTTGCGCGGTGCTTTATCCGGAGCTTTACCCGGGAACTGGCTCCGCCCTCTTGGTCGACCTGCCTTACCCACCTAAGAGGAAGTGCAAGTAAACGTGGAACACATGACTTCTGGTCTGCTTTTTTTGGCATTCGTGAAATTTAGTTGGATAATGACGATATAATAATTTAATGAAAAGACGTTCCATGAGAATCGTGACTTCCACGGATTATTTGATTCCACTCGTAAACAAAGAGCTGATTGAACACAAAAAATCGTTAAATCCACAGAAAATGAAGATGCATGAACTTTACATTCGTTAGTGTGAAGTCATTATCGAATAGTGAATAAGACCTTGTGTGAAATATGATGAATATTTAGGACTTAATCATAGTGTTTGGTTATCTTTTGGGAATTACGAATTTTATAATTAGTTCGTAAAGTATGATTAGTAAATTTATTATTTGATTTTTCTCAGAGTGAAATTATTAGGTAAAGTGAAAATGATATTTAAGTGCAAGTGCCATTTACTGCCCATTAGTCAATAAAACTGAATGCATAGTACTGAATTCTCTCTCGCGTATTTTATATCTGCCATTGTTTTATTCAAACAGATTACATTATTTACTCATTGTATACTTTTTGTCTTCGGCCAACCATTGTATATTTTTAGTTGGCTAAACATTAATTGGGGTGCGGAATTAATCGTTCAAAATTCCCCTCTGAATTGTGTGCATTGAACATTTAAAAAGAAAAAAAAACGTTTTGCTGGCGAGTATTCAATAAATGACATAATCCCGAAGTACTTTATATTTCGTATTTAAATCTCTGCGATTAGTTTCATATAAACTGGTAATGACTTGTCTTTAGCGAAGATAGATCGCAGTACTAATGAATGATTGCAAAAATTAGTGTTTGTACGTACAAAAGCACTATTCATACAAGCAATTTATTTTTAATTTAGAATTGACTGGAATTTCAAATGGAACTGAAACGTCGACACTTCTAATATGATTGAAAAGTCGACACATCTGATTTGATTCCACTTTGTGTAATTTACTCAGATAGTTACTTTTTTACATTTTGCCCGTATGGGCTCAGGACCACAGAGCTCAATCCATTTTTTTAAAAGGCTTCCTTTATTACGAACATAGTGAAAAGAACTCGTGCAATGTACGAGGTTCCCCAGTGATTCTCGCATGCATTCTAGATGGCTTATTTTTAGAGGCATAAACGGCTTTAGTTCGATGTAGGTAACCTTCTGAATGATGCATACATTATCATGCCGTTTCAAAACCAAGGGACACGGCGTTTCGACTAGGTGGTCGACGAAGATGATCCCCTCCGGCGGCGATGTTCTTGGCGCGGAGGTCTACCTCGGGTGAAAGTGAGCGGTGATCCTTGACCGAGAAGACGAGCAAGCGGATTCGCCAAACCGTCCGCAGTGGGGAACGCCGAAGCGAATCGGGTAGAAGTAAATGACCCAAGCTCAGAATGTGACGAAGTTCTATGTGAAGGTTTTTACAAATGTTTGATCCCTACGACGCAATATTATTCGAAGTACTACATAATGAAGTTTTGAAATCAGACTTATAGAAACGTTCTATGGCCAAAATTATGTAGCTTTTTGTGTAACATTATTATACACCTATAATAAAATACTATCGCGTAAAATTTCTTATAAGTCGGAGCGAACCTTGTCCTTCTGAGGTTGCTAAGAATTGCCAGAAGTGTAATCAAAGAATCGAGAATACCCGAAGTTACTTTGTGCGATACTAAAGATGGTCTTAACAGTAACCGAAAATGGATTACGAAAGAGCTCTTTTTGCAATTTTGCAATCCAACACTTTTTATTAATTATGCAAAAATATATTATACAAATCATTAAACGGGATTACTGGTTATTAGATTAAATATTATTAAGCTCTCTTCAACCAATGCAACGCAAATGTTCATGGAAATCCTATTAGTACGTTTTAATTTGACGTGAGAGCACATCATACACTGTCAGAACAAGCAGAAGCTAGATCGCTGTCAAATGAATAAAAAGTAGGCTACTGAATATTGTAATACTTTTTTAACACTAAGACTTAATTAAAACTATTTTTATGATGATTAAGATGTTCAGTTTTGAATGGAAGATCAATTGAAGCTGATTCTATTGGAAAGTTCGAAAATTTCCCATCTGAAATGCGAATTATTAATAACAATAAAATATTATTGTTAATCTATTGTTAATGAAAATGGTACTTGCGTAATTCGCTTCACTTATCTGATGAGTTTCGTCGATTGAATGCCTGAACACGAACTCCTAATAGTTTCAGTAATACCATTGGGCCGGCGAAAACCTTCGGTGCTTGCTACCAGCGTTACCACAGAATAAACATGTCAGAAAAATTCCTTTCCTATTAATGCGAAAATAATGATATTTATGTTTGGCAAATCCTATTCATCAGAAGAGCTGCTCGCAGCGATTGTATTTGGAATGTGCATAAATAACTACTTTTATGACTTCAGAACGAATGGTTTTCGATATTGATAAAGTCCACCGTAATAGCATTCTCCATAATTCTGGGTTCTTGTTATTGATGTCATAAATACACATTTATGACTTTGAATTAGTGCGAGTTTTATTTGATTCAGGTCTAAACTTCAGATCATGAACCCGCACCTCCCTATGATTGGTTGATAGTTTGTGAGTAAAATAATGTGGAATACATGTAATTACTTAGTTCCATAATTTTGTGAAAATCTTGTTTTCAGAATTTACATTACGACCATGTCTTTCAGACCCGATGGGAGGTAGCTGCTAAGAAATGATTCATGAACAGGTCTGGAACGTGGAGTGAATGACGAAAGAAAATAAACGTGTAAAGTTACCATGGTTTTGCCCACCACAGGGAAAGTGCGCTATGCCACGTCTTGACGCCGTTGTGCAACGTCCTCTGGATGTTATGCAAGATCGAAATTTTCAAATTATTATTTTCCTTCGAGTATCGTACGAGGATGTTCTCGATCAAATTCGGAGAGCTGATTCTTGGATTTCCTCGACAATTACGAAAATATAAGGTGATTTGGATGATTATACAAGATCGCTGGACTTTGCCTTGGGTCTTTCTTGGCCCCAATCACAAGCAGTATATCGGGAGAACAGAGCCTATACTGCGATTTTTCTATGAAGGACTCTCAAGATAACTCAAATCCCATCTTCGCGATGGAATATGTCACGGCATTTCGCGTCTTTCTCAGTCGTTCCGCTAGATTTCGCACAATCGCGACCGTATGAAGCAGTGCTTGCGATCATGCGACTTCTACCGGCAAGACCGAGAAAAGACGCGAAATGCCGTGACATATTCCATCGCGAAGATGGAATTTGAGTTATCTTGAGAGTCCTTCTTAGAAAAATCGCAGTATAGTACCCTAGCGCGAATAGGTTCATACCGCAATCCTGTATAGTTTGGCGTCTAAACGAATAAAACTTTTTATAACTCGATATTTTGGGTCCATTAAGTTTGACATTCTGTGTGTTTTGCCCATCCCAGGGCTCTCCTCAAATAGATGGAAATTCGCACCTTTACCTCTAGGGCACGGCCGTATGTAAATTGGGGACCAAATAATCTCATCTTTCCTCGCAAAAATTACTTTCTAATTCTATATGTGAATCGGAGACCAAACCAATCCAGGTAAGGAAAATGACTTATTGAGCAGGTAAGCGCGTTAGGGGACAGTCCCCTCCGTGCTGCTGTCAAGCTTTTCCTTGTTCATAATCTTCCAGATTCGCTCGTATATCGAAATGAGAAGCAAAGAAAGCACTAGAAGAGTGTCCTAATTTCATGTTCAGCGTAATAGAATGTTAGCTGAGAAAAAGGAAAAATATAAAAATTATATAAATATAAAAAATATAAAAAAATAAGCAGAACTCATTCAATCAACGAATGATTCAATTAAATGGAAACCAACTTTACTGAAACCGTATTTCGAAAGAAATATGTCAGTTCTAAGTCTGGAAAATTGAGAATGGAATTTTTTGAAAAATAATGGTTATGAAAATGTTCTTCGAAAATAGTGTCACCTTTCACTTGTGTCTGGAAGAGGAAGAAGTAGTCCGTCCCTAATTTACAATCCGGGTTGGTCCCCAATTTACATATGGGTTCCTCTTATTTTCGTTCCGGTCCCAACTTTACATCCACCGTAGGAAACGTACGGTACGGTTGCCTTCGCAGCCCAGTCCGAGCCACCGCGAGGTGCCTTCCCGGGGGCGGCACACGCAGTCAGCGCGGGCGAAGGAGATGGCGCCGAGCTGCATCCGCCGTGCGCCCTGGAGCGCGTAATTAAAAGGTCGTTACGCTGCAGCGATCGTCGTCGGCGCTTCTCGCGTGAGTGAGTCACGGGGCGGCCCGACCCGGGGGCCGAGCTTCCTCGCGGCAGGCAGCCTGCCAAGAATCGACGGGCCGCTTACGAAATCTCGAATGAGATCTCTCCAGGAGGCTTTGCTTACTGTTAACGACGCTGATTACTGAATAGGGGCGGCGAGGAGGCGGAAGATACGCATCGTAATGTGTGAATTACTTAAGCTTGATTTGTATGTCGATTAATCTTCGTGTTTTCACTCGGTTGTGTATCGTTGTGATAATAGATGTGTATTTAAATGAATATGAAAAGTTATGATGATTATACAATTAATTTGAAGAAAAGCGATATGTTAAATCTCATTCATGAAAAGGAGTTAACTTACAATTTTATATCACTATAAAACAATATAATCGCCGTTGTAAGAGATATGTATAGCAGCTTGTTTCCATCACTAATAAAGACGATAAAGAATAAAGATGAGATGAATTTAAAGCAACACGGAAGTTTGTAATACGTTTACGTTTAGCTAATATTACTATGAATGGAAATAAATATTGAATTATGGGACTGGGAAATTCAGGAATTAGCCACATGTAGTAATTTAAATTTAGTTTTTAAACTGTTCCTAACTGTTTCTGTTAGGAATGGAATTTTTGACTCGCTGTTCCAGAAATTTCCAAAATCTGCGCAACCTTGTCGCTATAAAATTTTGTAGCTTCTGCTTTCAGTAATTTGAAATAATTGTAGCGTGCTTCAAGTAAATACACTCTTCAATGTAATTCAGACAGAAAAGACCAGGAACTCTGTGATATCATATATGGAAAACAGACATGGGGTAACTGATACGTACAGGAAAAATCGCTAAAATGCCACAAACGTTAAATTATGATAGTGGCGCTTTCGATAGGCTATGAAATCTGGGGAAAACCTTTGATATGCCGCTATAAAGATAGCAGATACTGCATACTCGTGACAATGTAAAAAGAACATCTAACACCAATTGTTCCAACGATAAAATTTAAATTATTCTGAGAAAATCATAAAATCAGAACAAGTGCATTCATATCCTGTCGGAGGGCTATCCATCTTTACTGAAAGAGTAACATTGATGCACTAAATGTTTCAAAGGGGTGGTGTAGTAAGCCTTGGTGGTTGTATGCAACCGGTGTTGTTGCTGGACGAACGTCTGTGTTGATGAAATTTCTCGGTACATATCTCTACTCCTATGGATTCCTTCTCGCTGATTGTGTAAATGATTGCTGTGCGTACTAAAAGTACCGCAGCGGTCCAGGTGGGCGCGCGCGTCCGTGGGGATTGGGGCGTGGGAAGACCCCTGGCCACGCGGGGCGCGCCTCGTCGCGACGCGTGCTTCGCGCGCGGGTTCGTTATGCAGGATCGCTCGCGAGCTGCGGGGGCGGCAGCGGCCTGGCGGAATCGATTGTGAATATTGAATACGAAACGTTAATATCGTAATTCAGGGCCGGCGCCGGTGCGCCATCCCCTCGCCATCACCCCGCCATATCTCCGCCATCCCCTCCGCCATCCCACCATGTCCTACCCTCCGCACTCGTCCCGCTACTCTGCCGTCCCCGCCCCTGGTAATGCGTCTGCCTATAGAGGCCCCCCTGTGTCCACAGCCACAGTGTGTATGGAGGCGACTGAACATTTATTTTGTTAGCGCATTGTGTGTTTGCAGGTTGCTTGTCGTTTTCTGCGAGACCTATGCTGCTTACTGACTCGTAATTTGCCAGGTTGGGTGTTTGGAATTGCTGTATGTACTCGATGATGTTTCGTTTGTTAGTCGGAAATTCATTCGGTCAATAATTGTAGGATATAAAGTTTCTGTGAAGTGAATTTTTTAGGGGGGAGAGAAAGAAAATGATGGCATAGAAGCCAACGTTTTGGTGTGACCTTAATCTTTCTTTCGCGCGGTCTGACACACACATAAAATATATTATAAAAATATAAGTAGTCGATTTGAAAGCAACACCAAACTATTAGCATTTCTTTAATAATTCTAAACCTTCTTCGGAAGGTCTGCATATGGGAACTATTGAACAATTCTGAAATGTGTAATAATTTGTCATTGTGCAACGTTGTGCTCCAGTACTACTGGCAAGCCAAAGGGAAGCCATCATAATGAGGAAATGATTTTCGCCGAAATTTGCTCTCAGGATTGTCTGTCCGGATCCTAAAATATGTATTGTAAGATCAAAGAAGAATTGAAAATTTAGGTCTAAATGATGTAATGGTATTAAAATTTCATACCAGAACAAAGAAAAGAGAAATTGATAGGAACAATCAAACCAGTGAGTTACTCGGAATAAAATGTGCTAAAACCTAAATATTTTCTAATTACAGCGTAAGTACTAACTGAAATTATTGAAATAATTAATTACATTTTCTGTCAAGAGGTCGACCGAAAAGTTTGCACGCGAGGCGGCACTCAGTCGCCCGTCAGCACCTGGTCAACTTCCAAAGTAAATGGAGACGAAAGAAAAGGCAAGAACAAACAGAAATGATTATTATTTGTCGAAGTTATGATTAAGGGGAACATCAGCTTCCAGCTTTGGTAGTCTCTGCCATCTGAAAATATCGTCAGTAATCAAGCGGACGGCGATATGCCGCCTGCTCGAGCGAATGAGAGTAAATGTATTGGTTTAGTACTGCTTGCAAGAGAGACGGTGTAACGATGCAATTCTTTGTCTGTGCTCAACTTGTCATTATTTGTTTGTGAATAATTCTCAGCTAGGTGTCTCAAGATTGTTTTAAAATACGCAGTGAAACATGGCCAAACTGCTTCCTCAATTAAGCGATTCCGTCCCTCAAGGTTAAAATGAACCAATTGATTTTCCATAAGACACATTTAAATATTCCCTAATTCAAGCCTGTTTTCTGGCAATTCGGCCAGCGGCCGGGCACATTTCGTAGATTGATCTGAATTGCAATTACCTTCAAGGTTTTGTAGCTGTAGCAGAACAAGAGGAGGAAGCGCCGTGGAAATTACTATTGATTCAGTTCCTTTGTGACGGGATGCATTGTCAGATTACTTTAATCAGTTATACGCAGTTGGCTGACTTGCAAAGATATTAATTTTTAATTTTAAATAACAGATAATGTTAATAAAATGTCGCTATAAAATAATGCATGGTCAGTTCCACTACGTTCTCATGATATTTGTTTACCTATCCTTTCCCACCGTCTCCAGGGCCGCCTCTTAAATCTAGTTTTAAGTAAGTTAAGCTAGTCTAGTTTTAAGTTTCAAAGAAAACGTTCTTCATGTCACAATAGAAAATTCAGATTTCATGTGCGTTTCTGTAACCCCACCACTTTGATTCAGTCTCATGTAAAAAAAGGACGATTGTAACAGAAACCATACTATGTGGTCGACAGGTTTCACTGTATTTGTATTAAATATGCCTATTAATTGAAATGTAGCTTCGAATGTGTGCATATAATTAACTAGGTTGGTAAGCTAAATATCTGTATATGTGAGTCAAACACAAATGTGGGGATTTGAAAATGTCAAATAAAAATGTTCTCCATTTAATCTTGATCGTAAACCTAAAACTAGTAACCCAAA
Source organism: Acheta domesticus (assembly GCA_031308135.1). Classification (NCBI taxonomy): domain Eukaryota; kingdom Metazoa; phylum Arthropoda; class Insecta; order Orthoptera; family Gryllidae; genus Acheta; species Acheta domesticus. The sequence continues at coordinate 80,112,421 of JAHLJT010004567.1, forward strand.
ATAGTTTCCATGATGGTTTTACAGGAAAATACATTAAGCGATATTTACAAGAAATATTTCTGATGTTTTTTAAAATAATGCTATTATTAAAATACGCGATCAACTTTTCTACTAAAAATTACATTACCGTTTATTTTTCATTGTTTATCATGGTGAAGTAGTAGGGAGTGATGAGGCATTAACATTGTATCAACAAAGGAATTAGAAATTATATGAAAACTAGAATAATCATTTACAGCATTTCGGTTGCATCTGTAATGTCTAACCCCCATTTTCAAAATGTATTGCAAGCGAAAGTTCAACTTTATTTAATTATGATATTGAGTTGCGTTTATAGTTTATTACTAGCATGCATTTCTGAATCAGTGGCGCACCCAAGAATGGGGAGGGCAGTCAAGGGGCTTCTCTCACCTCCCTTAGAAACCAATGATACTAGGTTAAAAAATATAATTTTACTAATTTTGTGTACTAATGAAAGTCGTTCAACATATTAATTGTTTCGTTATGAATATAACAACGAATAAATATGCATTTTAATTCAGCGTAGATGGAAGCATCCTTTATAAGAAAACTTCAAATCGGCTACACACTGTATCTGCAGTGCCCGCCCCCTCCCTGAGTGACCTCTGAAGATGATGGCACTTTTCGTGAGAAGTAAAATTTTGAAAGTGAGGACTGCGGTCCAGTACATTTGTTTTGTTTTCACTCGTCAGCGTCCTTCGCTGCCGCTGCCGTTCTGGACGTCCCGTTCCGAAAATAATTTAGCACGTCCAAATTAACAGCAATTTAAAAGCGAAGCTAATTGCCGCGGGAGCACTGGGAATACATTTTCAGTTGCGCTGCGCCGGCGCCGATGACATATTTGCGAAATAGAATTAAAGCGCTTTTGTAGGTCCGGGGACGAACGCAGTCATCTGGTCACGACGAGTGCGTTTGAAATGCTACTCCCAAGGAGCATAATTCTCAGCAGTGAGTAAATGTAATTTGTACCAATAGTCTGCGTTTATGGGGAGCTTGAAACGGATGCACATAAACGGACGTGTGTGCGTCTTACTTGTCATAAGTTTATTGGGAAACATTCTCAGCATATCAAATAGACACATAGCAGAAGGTATCATTACTTTCTCACTATAATTACTCGTATTTCTGTTCATAATTACATTAATCAATCTGCACTTAGATTATTTCGACGGACCGGCTAGATCTTTCTCTTATTTTCTTCTGTTTCATCCGTTTCTTTCTATCATTCCAATGTTTCTCTTAGGGATATAATGTTTATAAATATAAGTAACATGTGTTTGAAATTATTAAATAATTCGGTCTTAGATAGGATTAAATCTATTACAATTTAGTGGTGCTGGTGGTGGTAAGACGCTAAGGGTCGCTTTTGCAATAAACGTTCGTTATTTTATTACTTTCCTTTGACTGAATAGCTTCAAAATATTTATTCCGCAGTCACGCATTTTCATAGTTTTTCTCGAGTTTTTTTTTATTTTTAGGTGCCTGAAGTGCATTTTGAAAATTTGTTTTTCTTATAACTAAATGGGAAATACAAAAAGGAGTTGTTAAGAGAGACAATGGTGGATAGAAATAGAAGTTAAAAATTAACTACACTTATCTATCACATTAATATCACCACTAAATATCGAACGAATATTATTTTCGGAAACGTTGTAGTGTCCCAGTTTCACGCATGTAAAATATGTACACTCTCAAGACGGGGAGCATATCGAGCCGGGCACCAGGTGCCTGCGTTCCCGGCGCCTCCGAAGCAATAAGGAACGAAGCCAGTGGGAGGAGGTGCTTGTGTCGGGAGCCCAGGCCGATATATTCCTAAGTGACGATCGATGCGGTCTGAGAAAGGGTCGCCGCCGCCACCGCTACTTTCGCTCCCGCCTTCGCCAGCTGTTTTATCTCTCGCTTCCGTTGTCCTTTTTCTCTGATTCCGCCTCCTCTGCGTTGTACCCGCCGCCACCAATCGCCTAATTTTACTCTTACTCTTTCTTTTTTTCTCGTTTTTGACTTTTCATCCTCCGCCACAATTTTCTTTTCAGTTGTCTCGTGTCTCTATCTCTTCTTAGATTTCATCTCCAGTTAAATTCTCACCTTCATTTTAATCTTCCGTTGCTTCTGTAACTTCTCATTTCAAATTTTCTTTCCTCTTCTTGATTTATTTTCTTACATTTTCTTTTGTATATCCATCCGTGCCGCAATTGCCAGTTCGTGGCCAGGTGCTTGTCAGTGTTTGACCTCCGCTGTTCACAGAATCTGTAGAACTGTTGCGATGAATGAAGGTACTCGAACAAATTACGACCCTTTCGTTTTCAAGAAAAGAAAAACTTCACAACATGCATCCAAAATAATTTCTTCATGCGTCATAGAAATTTGTTTTCCGATACTTGAGATAAAACACTGAAAGCTCGGAATTCTAGGAGAATTTGGCCTCTTCAAATTGTGAAATGTTAGTGTTTACTAGAAAACATAATTTGCGAATTTTGTGGTATATTCTTACGCAGTTCTCATGAAATGATAAGGTTATTACTGCGAACATTTTCTCCGCAAGGATAGCTACTGAGAAGCGGGGTAGGAAATCTATTTAGTATTGGACTTTCGGAAGAAATGTGCTTTTAAATTTTCTGGAAGGCTTGTAGTATATGGCAATTAGTTTTTACTAACTGGCTACTTTTACAACGTTTATGCAAGTTGCAGATATTTGTCACAAAACAATTGTATAATTTTTGGGTGGGTGGGATAAATTGTAGTTATGTGTGCAGTGCCTCCTGGACGGCCAAATTTTCATGAATTCTGACCGCGAGATCTTTTCTACATTTGTTTGTAGATCAGTCTGATTCATCTTCGCGCAGATCATTGTCTGATTCATCTTTGGGCTAATGATTCCACGATGAAAACGTGTCATATAACAAAAAAATACTAAAGAAAACGGTATTGCAGAAAAGGAACAAAAATCTCTCAACGTTCGACTAAATTCGACTAAAATATTGTGAGTAGGACGAAGTATGTTGTTAAATAACAATTCGGACTACTTAGGAACATTTACAAGTCAAAAATTGTAGAGCAATTGTCTAGAATCGGCCGGTATCTTTTTTTGGAAGCTCTGGAAGCTTGCTGTTAAAGATCGTTATAATGATTGGTTTCCATGTATATAATCCGATGATAATTTGATTTGACAAGACCACGAAAAGCTTGAACTTGTCGCAACCTTCATCCATTACAGCACTTAAAAGAAAACGAACAATGATTCACATCAATCATTTGTTACGGAGTACTTACATCAAAATAGTGATTCAATCAGCTCTGACTCAACTTATAAACCGTCAAGGTTTCCGATGACTTTTTTCCCTCCTGAGTTGCGCATTATTCCTACAATAGCAGACTTCTAAGTATCCTAACTACACTGAAACATTCAAGTACGACTTCATTCTGGTGGTACCGGCACTCCAGAGGATGAAGGACTTCTACTTGTCTACTTGGAGGTTTAAATTCTTTCATAGGCGAATTCTTATGCAAGGGCTGCGAGATGTCCCCACAGCAGAGTTGTATGCAACACATGTTCTTCTTGGAATCCTTCGTGCATCCTCAGCGAGGTCACAAAGTGCATCTTTCAAAGAACGCGTAGTGTTGTTGACGGCTGTATGCCTCGATGGAAATGTAGCGTTGTGGGGACGAGCAGATTGAAGAACTTATGCTGAGGCGGCAGTTTTCTCGGAAGACAGTCCGTGAAGGAAAGCTGTAATCTGACAGCGAGTGGCGGCTAAAGCAGCACGCACGACCTTGCTTTTTGTTTCGCAGTTTCTAGAAAAACTTGCCCTGTTCCAGAGTGAGAAGTAAAGAAACACCGCACATGTAGAATTTTTCACTGAAGCGTGTATGGTCTTAAATTATAGGAATTGCTAATCACGGGAAGGTAAAACGAGGAATACGTCTGGAGAAGTATGGTAAGCCACAGTAGAGATTGTATGAAGAGGCTTAGAAGAGGGCCTGTGGAGTGAATGCTAGAGAAGAAGAAATGAGCGAATAAGCAAGCAAATCAAAAGGAAAGAATTCTCGAAATCATTGGAGACTCATTGTTTTCGACTACTCGAGTGATTCTTTCAGGATCTTCCAATCGAATCATCTTCCAAAAGATCATTGCGTTTGCAACATTTACGCAGTTTTAAAATGGTTACGTAAATGAGAGTGAAAAAGAAAAATTATTTTTTATGTATGGTTCAATAATATTCACAAAGAGAAATGCAACTTTAGGAGAGAAACTTGGGTTTTCTCACGTTTCTCGGAAATTCGGAAAACTGACTTTTCGATTAATACCTTCTCTTCCATTAATCAGTTTAAGTTGACGAATTTGAAGGCTGAATTCAGAAATTTCTGATCGCGAACTTTAGCTTAGGGTGTGCGACATTTTGAGGAATCGATAGCTCTCGTATTATTGGAAAATTCGTATTTGGGTCAGGACGACGCGCTTCGTCTGCTTTGTGCTGGGCGGCGCCGCCGCTTGTGGACGAAGCGAGCGTTGCCAACTCCGCCCGCAAAAAAGTCACTAGGGCGACTAGCAGAGCCCACTGATCACCGCGCAAAATGTGAATTTTTGGAATTTTTTGAACCCTTTTGTTAATGAACTTACCGCCAATTCTTTAGAGTTCTTGGAAGGCAATAGCATGTGTGAGTGTTATCTTCTCCTCAGACACTGAGAAAAAAAGACTAGGAAGGAAGATTGTAGAATTATTGAAACACGATCCACGAGTCGTGTGTTAAAACTATGTTCAAATATATTGTTCTTTTAAAAAAAGTCACTGTGAATGTTTAAAATAAACCGTTGTTTAACATTGCATTATTAAAATATAATAATTGTTATCTTAAGGTCTCTGGGATTGAGACAAAGTATGCTGATGTACCTTCTTAGATGTAATGTGTAAAGTATTATCACTAAACTTAATATTTATACTCAAGTAAATAATATTTATACTAAAGTAACATTATAATTCCCAAGTATGATACTGTGATAGGACGTCTCAGCATTTGATCACACACATTCGCACAGATAATACGCTACTTTCCCCATGGCAAATGGTGAACTGGTTGGCATAGTTGTTATAATTTTTAAAAACAAAGTGTAGATAGTTGGTTGCGAGGTTTATTACAACGTTTCTTAATTCATTTTTCGGAACATCTCGAATCCGGTACAATTTGATGTACCTACGACAAACCAACTGGCCTTTGATAATGTCCTAATGGCGTGTTAGTCGGTTTCTGAGTGAGAGAAGGCGAGGAAGGAAGCTTATGCCTCTCGTCCTCTGGCAGATCATGTAAATGGTTTGCTGTACTTCCCACTGGATTGATGCTGGTAGTGGTGATCGATTATCAGAGATGAATGCTTACGATAAAATGATGGTTCAGACCTGTTACATTCTGTACGTACGTCACAGTACGACCTGTTACGTCACAAACACTTAATGAAATGACACTCACCCACATCCTACGTGTCAAGCTTCTAATTCCTTAACTCTGCGCCCCCAAAGCAGATCGCTTGTCGTTGTTTTTTCAAAAAGGTTGAATTGGTCCGAGTCGAGTTCTAAGCCATTACCGACATTAAATCGCAATGCGAGTGTTGGCTACCCTGGTTAGAAGACATCTCCTCTGACGCTGCCGACCCGGGCAGTGAAGCGCGTCGCCCACTCCAAGCTCCACCCCCGCCCCCTCCCCGCCCCGCCACGCCGCCGCCCCGGAAAAGGCCTGCAGTGCAAAAATTCCACCCCCGCGCCGAGCAAAGAAGCTGCTCGGCAGGTGGCCACAGACAGCCCAACCACCGCTACTCGGGTTTCCCATTCTTGCGCAGCGCTCCAGTTCACTGCTTCGCGCGCCCCACCCCGCACCACCCCACTCCGCCACGACCTCCCGCTCCGCCCCGTTTCACGCTGTTCATCCTCGTCTCCCCGGGATGCGCCGCACACGCTGCTTGTGTCTGGTAGAGAGGAGTCTATTTTGTGGATCAGCGCTTGCCGGAAAAGGATACCCCCGGTATAATTCGGACTATTTCGGAGGAAGTTAATTTCGTTCGATGGGTTAGATTCTGGCTTGTCTATTCAAATCATCCAGTCCCCGCTATCCCGCTCCTCCCACCCAATCCAATCCAATCCAATCCAATCCAATCCCACTTTCCGCGCCTCGCACGGGCATGCCACTGATTGCTTGGTCTGGAGAGTATTTTCTGGATCCAGATTTGTCGCAAAACAGCATCGCATCTCTAGAACATTTCGAATGATTTTGAAGGAAAAATCATTTTGTTCTACTGGTTTGAGTTTGGCTTGTTTCTCCAAATTCACAACTTGATGCTAGCAAGACCGGGCCATTTCGTGCTGCCGACACTTGATATGGGTTAAGTGTTCAAAGGTATTCGTTTGATTTTAGAAAAACGTAAAATGGAACGGCAAAAAATTAGCTTGTCTACATATTTGTAAAAAAAAAAGATGTCAATTTGTCATGTGTGGTGCATTTCCTCCCGGACTTCTTGTTCGCCATTTTACGTGTAATTCGGGTCCTTATTTTTCTCCACTTTTGGCGATCTCTTTTTCTGGTATGAAAATTGGATCATCGTACTAAGGTGTTACCTTAAAACAACAATTGTGAAAATTTGTAAATATTTTGGCGATGGGACCTATGCGAGCATTATTATGAAAGTTGTGTTTAAGATGTTAAGACCAATCTCGTGATATTTTTTCCCTTTTTACAAAACCCTCTTACACATTTGGACGTAAGAAAAAATAATTAGCAAATATTTGCTTTTCATTTTATAACTACTATAAATTTTTCTCCGTATTCTGCTAGCATTCTTGATTTACTTCAATTACCAAACCAATTACCAATTACCAACAATTTACAATTACCAACCAATTACCAAACACAATTTTCAACTGCTTTTCAGAACACAAGATTGTCACATATTTTGCCTTAATATTGTTGGTATTCTTTCTCTGCGTCCTACTCTCTTCTGCGCTTTCATCCGTTTATCCGGCGGTACTCTCAAAGAAAGCTTCTGCAAGCTACCTGAAGCCTCAGTCCAATAGCGTCCCTCTGTTGTGGAATTCTCCGAACTCTTGTTGACCATTTCTGGCTGAGAATTGTGCGTGGTGTTGCGTGCTAACTGTTCTCAGAGCTGTTTGTAGTGTCTTAAAAATTCAAAATACCTGAAATGCATTAAAACAAATCGCATGGGAAGATGTTTTGGGATGTCGACATAATGAAGAATGGACTTTCTCCCTTTACAGTATGAAAAACTAAAACGATTTTAAACTTAAAATCGAAGAAAGATATAAAATAAATCGAAAAATTTCTAAGCGTTTACTCATTCTTACAAAAAAGTTTTAAGTAAATTGGAGCAACATTCTTCGTATTGTTGCGCGTTTAAAATTAAGAGCCTCAAAATACGAGTGTATGGTCGTTCAGTCATTATTGTTTTACTCTCATACGTATAATAGATTTTTTTTCAAGGCTGAAACATTGAAATGAATCTTACTGAAAAATGTAAATTGAATCCTTGGGAAGATTTGACGTTTTCGTCTCTCACAGTAGGATTAGTGCTACAGAAGTTAAGCTTCATGGTTGTAAAATAAACCAATTTAATCCAACTCCAAAGAATTGATACAGCAATTAGAAAACGCTAAAATTTTCGCCTAATTCGCCTTATCCTCGTCCGTGTGAGGGAAGTAGTTCTGAAGATTATTTACGAGGAGGCTACCTGAAAACTTGTCTGGACCTGCGTGAACAGGCGGTGTGGTCTGAATGCTCCGGGTCTTGAGGGGCCGCGCCCCCTCGCTGCCAGGTGCCAGTCGCCAGGCGCTCCCCCTCCCTCCAACGGCATAGCGGGAGGCCGCGGCAAGTGCCCAAAGAATCCCCTCCCCCTTCCACTCCCCCTTCCCCTCCTCGTACCCAGCACGTGGGGGCGAGAAACAAGGGAACGCCGAGACAGCCGGCTGCATTTGGCAGTGGTCACTGCGATTCTCTTTGTAGTCGATACCCTTGTTGAACGAACCAAGGGTTTGGCTGTTATTTCGAACGAAAGTTGATGTGGTCTGCTAAGGTTCCCCATTAATTTTTGGCTGTAAATGATCCCTGACTCAATTGTGGGGTGTCGGGGTTTCTTAGAAAAGAGTCCTTGGTGTTGGAATTGAGTGATTCAACATATCCGCCCTCACGACAATTCAGAACAACCAGTGTATCCTACTAAAAATAAGATCCAAATACAAATGAAATTATCAGGGTACCGTTTTGTTCGGGTAAAAACGAAATTATCGCTATATTTTTTCCCCAATTTATCTAGAGAAATAAGATGTATTGTAATGTACATTTTACGTTTAGTTATCAGTTCTTTTGACGTTTCTCACATTTACATGCGCATAACTCGCACTTCAATTTTAATGGATTTTGATACGGCTACTGCCATTAAGTTTTATATGTATACGCACAAAAACATTTTTTCAACGACGACAATATAACCTCGTAGACTACGTATTCTGCCGCACAGGCTACCAAACTCGTGATCTTTGCAAAGTAGATTTCTGCGGTACGATAGGGGGTATCTTCTGTAGTGTAGAGATCATCAAATGTTACTTTCCGCCCGATGATGTAAGTTGAGCTTATTCGGTTAAATGTAAATATGTATCGAAAGTTAGCTTATTTCCTTATCATGCGAAGGGTTTCTTCTCCTGTTTTAAAAGAGTTAAACTAGTGATTAAAACATTCTGGTCGGTGAAATTGAGCCTAAATTTCTTATTGAACTGAACATGGACCGGTTGAGTTTTCGCAAATGAAGTCTTGTACTGATTGGTATCAGTTCTCCTGAGATCAAGAAGACTGTTGACAAATGTGAATCCGCAAGAGATCTCACATCTGGCTCTAAAGAAACCTTCTCAAGACAAAAATGTTGCAGGGTAACCTGACCACTCTCATCGGTCTTCATGCACTTCCCTCCCACCCCCTTAATAATTAGCCTTAGAGTGGAAGTCTTGTATTGCAATAGCAAACAGATTCCTAAAGTATAGTGCCTACGGAACCACGGAAAGGAGAGGAATTGATAGTGAATGACTGGAGCAACTCTCGGATTAAATGTGTGCGAACTTGACAGCACTTGATTTATGAAGAAGTTGAATCGGTCGGCTCAGATTTAGTTTGAATGAAATGGCAGTCCGTTACCGGAGAAATACAAATGCGATTCAGAGCAATTCAGATCACAATTGAATGGTTGGATGCAGCGGCGTTAATTACAATTTATCTCAATATGCATAAGCTACTGTATAAAATACAGTTGATTTTAAGATTCGGGCACTTTTGAGCTGTTGAAGGAGTAATTTCATCGCCTGTGTGGTCTCCAGTACAGACTGTCTCTACTCAAACTAGCATGTACTTCGCAATTTGGAGTAGCAGAATAGCACAATGCTCCCAGATCCCTACTGACTTAGGTAGCTCAGGGCATCAATTAATGCCACTGCATTGCGTCTGACCTGGAGGTTCTGGAGTTTGAGCTCCGGCGGTGGGAGGATTTTCGGCACTATCTTGATGGTGGAATTCATCCGTTGTCTGGAGGTGAATTTAGCGGTCGGCTGCTCTGATATTTCCGTGGTTTCTTCCTCTTCCTCTTCCTCTATACCAGGCGAATGCCGTAGAAGCACCCTAACAAACGTGCCACGGACCGCGCGTGATAAGTCCACCCTCTTCTGTCTTATTCTCTCCCTTTATTTACACAGATTTACACGTACATGCCCTACACTACCCCATATGTCGGGAGACCAGTCCGGAGCTTAAAGGTTGTCCCGGCTAGGACGGTGCTCCGCCGGTGGGTGATACCTGGTTGGGCAAACACCTCATGAGCTGAGGCGAATGTCGTCGCCGTATCTCGAGGGTAGTACACCGCCATCTTCCGCGATAAAACATGCCTTATATGTACGGGGCTAATGATCTTAGCTGTTTACGCGCCTGGAAACACTAATCTATCAATTCATCAACCAACAACCATCAAAACAAAATCTCGGAATTCTCGCATCTGGCGGAGCGACGAGGGAAGTTATCGGTCGCATAAGGCGGCGGCGGCGGCGGCGGCGGCGGCGGAGAGTTCCGCGGGGAGTGACCTAGACGTATTTAGTGGCGGAGACGTCGACGATGTCGAAGTCGATAGCGGCGGCGGCGGCGGCGGCGGCGGCGGCGGCGGCAACTCGGCGGGGAAGCGCCGTTACTCGAGCCGCATTCCTCGACAGGGCAGCGGCACCGACGTCGGCGTCGGCATCGGACGGCGCGCGGCGGTGGCGGCGGTAGTACAGGCGACCACCGCAGACGCTGGGCGTCCATGCGGCGACAGCGCGACCTTTGCCGTATTTGGGCATTTCGCCTTAGGCAGCCCCGCTCATGGCAAGGTGGACATTCCTCGAATCAGAAGTGCACCATTGAAGTTGAGGGCACAGCGTTGAAAAAATGTTAAGAATAAAAATTAGTTATTGTTTTATTATCAATGTTCATGGCAAAATGTATGCATATATGTTGAAAATAAATTTGTTCTGGGTTGTTTAAATTTTTTTTGTATATTTTTGACATTTTTGTTCATGAACGTAGGCATGGACACATTTCCGAAAGAAAATCAGGGTTACGGTGCTGGAAAAATAGGAGTAGAAAATTAGAATTCATTTTGGGATAGTAGTGTGTACCGTTGATATTGAAGGTGTGATTATGTATTACGTATCGCAGTATTTTCTTTTCGGAACTGTCAGATCGAACACTTAGCACAATTTCCAATGAAAATTCACTGTTTGACCCTGAGTCTTCTGCCAGATTGCTGGCAAGGGGAACGCAAAAGGAAAGTCCAGGAATTTCATTCTTTAATAGGTTTCTTAGTCACTATCGTAAATGAATTTGATGCATGGGTGAATATGACTATGATTATTCTCCATTATTCAAATCATAGATGAAGAGGCAGGAGAAACTGGAGTACTCCGAGAAAATCTTCCGCGAACCCACTTTGTCCATCATAATTTGCATACACACACACACACACACACACGAACAGAACACACGTACAGAAATATGGTCTTAAAAGCCACTTACGTTTTCTCCTAAGCTGATATGGCCTCATACCATCAATTGCTAGCTACTACATCTGCATTTGATCATTTAATTCTTGAACTAATTACGTTAGCTCCAATAAAGGGAAAATTGTTTTGTGCATCAGTCAGAGATGTATCAGAATCAGATTCTACATAGATCGTAATTACAATTGTGTAAAAACAGTGCTTAAGAATGTAGAGAAATATTTGGAGTGCAAACTGCTAAAAAAGGTGAAAATGTTGAAAATTACACCCTAATATCGGGCAGTGATGTACAATCTTATGATTATTACTCGTAACTCTGAAAGAAGTATAAGAATACAATTTTCATGTATGCATGTATGTATAATGTATGCATAAATGTACATGTATGCATAATACTGCAGAACGGAGGATGTAGAAAAATGGCGTCACTCTGCAATTTCTTGGCTTCACTGGTACTCCCAGCGCATTGGCAATCTGTGTACTATGTATCCGTGCGTCTAGTGACTATACTGCGATTTATTCAGAGCTGCCTCTGGCATGTCATCAGCTGTTACGGTGTCATCCCATCCAATCAGGACATTACATGTCACTACAATGACGTCACAATGATGGCGTTCAACGATTGGATGACTCCGTAACAGCTGATTTACGTCAGACGCAGCTCTGCGATTTTCTTATCTTTGCCCCTGACAGGCTGTTTCGCTGCCATCCAGTCGGGAATTTGTCACTACAGTGACGTCACTATGGCGACGTTTAAGCTCCCGATTGGATGAAAGGGTCAATAGCTGATTCCTGTCAGGGGTACAGTTAAAAAATCGCAGTGTAAATTGAAGTACACAAGTCTGGGCAGTGCGGTCCGCGCGAGCGCAGCGGCCAGGCGGCTCCCTGGGGATCGCAACGCAAGGCGGCGGCGGCGGCGGCGGCGGCGCCAAAGCGCCGCCTAATGGGCGTCCAATTGGGCGGGCGCCGCGGCGCCGAGCCCTCCCGTGCCCGCTTTTAAAATTCCCTCTGTGCGACGCGCGCGCCCGCTCCTCCGCTGCCCTGGGGCCGCGGGCCGCCCTTCAAAGCTCTCTCCGCACGGCAACAGAGACCAGCCGCCTTCCGGTGAGGACTTGACACAACTCTAAAAATGACAATGTTGAGGTGTCGGTAATAAATGCGTAGGGCGCGCCCCTGCAGACACGAAACTCTCGAATTTAACTCCGAATTTATTTGCCACGATGTAGTTTTTTCAGTAATTTTTGGGCTAGTTCTTCTGTATATTTTATTCCTTATTCCTCAAGTGTTGCATTATTCAATATTCTTGTCGAGGTCCGACACTCATGGTGTATTTTGTGGTTATGCATGTATGATAGAGAATGGAGATGTGTCGAGATTTCAGCATTTACGGATTATTTTCCACTGAACTTTCAGTATGTGTAAGTGCCTTTAAAGATATGAAGAGATCATTTTAAATATTTAACTAATTTTAATGTAATTGAGCATGCATTTATATTTTATTTAGAATGTTACTGTAGCTTGTTATTGATGAATATAATGATCGAAGCGCTTGGGGCAAAAGAAGAGAAATGCCACATTTTAACAAAAATGAAATATGGAAAACAGTTGTGAGAAAAAATTATATAATTCAACGTGCTAGCAAATAATAATGTAATAGAACCTTTTAAAAGAAAATTGGCCTTTAAATTAGAACTTCCATGATCAAAACCGCAAAATTTCTTACTTCTCAGAACAAATATTACCGTGCACGAATTTCCTCTTTTCATCAACACAACATGTATACATTATATTTCTGTTCAATAACTTTCCCCATTATCCTATTAATTTGGCAAAAATTCTTTGTACGAAATAGCAGTATATATTCTTTTTACACGACCGAGGAGAGGTAGAGGCTCATATTTTCTGCCTGGGGAAACTTGCTACATTTTCTATTGTGAAATATTTCACATTCTTTTCCTATTATCGAAATGATGTGAGAGTAGTTTCAGAATGATAAATATACGCCTTCATAATGGCAATCGGATTCAACGAGAGTAGCGAGAAGTAGGTGCCCCACAGACATCTGTCTGTCGATTCAGTAAAACTGTCAAGTTGCTTTGAAGAGTTGATTCTAACCAGCTTTCATCACTCAATGAAGTTTGGTAGAACTCGGGTTCGCTTTTTTTACGGCCCCATTACGAGAAGGTCATTTCCCTCGTCTAAGCTCTCATAGTCCGTTTCAAGCCACTTTCTTTGCTCCTAAGTTTCATTGCGTTGTAGCTTAAAATAGAATAGCTCCATTGTAGCGCAGTTCAAGATTATTGGAAGGGTTTACTTCGATATGACAATTTTCTTGATAATATGTAGAAACATTATATTGAGATCGATTCACATCTATCGTCATCGCGCATACGCAATAAAAATAATAGCATACGTCTATGAACACACACTCATCCAGCATGCATATGCAAAACATCCTTCGTACACATTCCTTCGGAGAGGAATTAAAGCCGGCTGTCCCGCGTTGTAGATTTACTGCTTGTAAAAGACAACGAAGTTAAAAGAAGCCTCTGAGCTAAATTCAGATCTCATGTTTCATTGTTCGAGTGATACCTTTTTTTCTCCGCTAGATGTTGAAAGGAGCGTAGCGAAATTTGCAAGGAGACGGAAGTGTATGCCCTGGTAATATTGTAATTTTTTTGTAGTGGGTCTTGAAAATAACGTGAACAAATGGTAGCGAAAAATGGCGGATTAATGTTCATTCTCTTAATTTAACGATTTTATTAAAATTTAGTATTTATAATATAAAACCAGTGAAAATAGCGAGCTATAACTCTTCTGGGGCCCACTAACTTTAATTTATAGCAAAAATCAAAAAAAAAAATGGTTGAGTAGAAATCTCAAATTCCTTTCCACAAACGAAAACTCTTAGCGTTTTAAATTTAGAGATCGACGCCTCGGCAAACTGATGCATTGCAATGGTCGCACCTTATCCACGGCGGAGTTGAGGTATCCGCGAGAGGCCGACTGCGCGCCGCCGCGCCGGGTGCGCACCTTTCCCCGGGCGGTCCCGTTAGCCGGCCACGCCGCCCGCCCGCCCGCCCGCCCCGCCCGCACCACAAGCTCACCTCGTAGCACGGGCGCTCAAGCCTTAAAAAATACGAGTTGTAATATAGTAGAAGATGCACTCTCTTGTGAACCGGGAAAAATCAGGAAATTTCACCTTCCGGAAAATCCAGAAATAAATCAGGGAATTTATGGAAGAATCTTTGGAAGTCAGGGAAAATTTTAGAATGGTTATAATATATGGGATGGGATATTATTCCTTTAAAAATAGTAACAGAACGATTGCTCAATTTATGTGTTCAGGATGTTTTTAATTTGTACTTTATCACGGCGAAATCAGGGAATCGAAAAATTATTTTCGGATTGGCTTCAAAATTTTCTTTAAATAATGTAAAATACTCTACAATTTTTTTGTGTAAATTTTAAAAAATGCTCCGGAAAACCGGAAAGAATCGGAAATTTGTTTTAGGAAATGAATGGCCACCCTGTAATAGAACAATATGCGACAATGTAGAGAGTTTTTAAAAAATCTACTGGTGTCAGACGTTGTTGTATTGCTATCCTTATTTTAGAATATTGAGTAGAAAACAAATATAAAATTTCGAACAACGAGAACATTTTTGGAATGAAAATCTTCGATTAAAACGAAACATTTTATCGAACTGATTCCTGAAAGAGTGAATCGAGGGCGCAGTAATGTAATAAACGCCCACGTCGCTGCAGCAAACTGGATACCTTTGCTTTCTTCCAATTTTGATGGTATTTTTTTATTTCAATGGTATGGTATTTTTTTATTTCAATTTCAATCATAATACGCGATTTCAATATTTCTGACAATGATGTAGTTATAAAGATATTTCAGTTATGACTGATGGTCGCCCAGAGGTGGAAATTCGATCTTAATTACTATTTTATTTTTTAATTTTTTTAGCATTATTGGTCTTATGTCCAATTCTGTTTGTTGTGGATCAAAAATGTTTCTACCTGTGGAATTTAGATCTGTATTTTTAACTTATTGGAAAAAGTATGCGTGTATTTTCCCCTGACGTATAATTTTGAGTACCAGAAGCTTTGTAAAGTTTTAACAAGGATTATCAAATCATGTGAGCGATTTACTTCGAAAAGACCACATATCCATCAGCTGCTCGACGCGTGTATGTTGTAGGAAACCATCTACGGAGAAGTGGCCTCTTGGAGGTAACAGCCACACCTGTTGAATTGTATTAACAAACAGCCAACATATAGGTGGCGTTTTCACATTTAACAAAGTTAAAAACACGGAGTCAAATGAGCTGAACTCATGTGATATATATCCTTTCCGAAATCAACAATTCAACACGGTCAGTTTGAAAATCAGTGATTACACTGAGACTCGCCATTTCAATTTTCTCACGTCACTATTGTTTTGTTTTATACTTTATGAATAGGTAGCGGTTACCAAAAGATGTGCATACATTCTTTAACACGAAGCGTGTTTGCACTTTTGTTTTGCACTTTGCATTTTTGTTTGATACATATAAACCAAAGCATTAGTAATATAATAATGTGTGGTATATTTATTATGATAGGATTTGTCCGAAAAGAATTTGTGCAATAACAACAATATTATTATTATTATTATTATTATTATTATTATTATTATTATTATTATTATTATTTCTGTATTGAACTACGGGGAAAACTAATTGAATATTTAACTTGGCTTTCAATTCCACACATCCGGCATTTGAGTTTTGAACGCCCAATTTCGTAATTATAATGTAATCTTCCTAGCTCTTTTTGTGCTTTATTTGGTATATAGAATAAAAGTACCTAGCTGTACTGAACCATGTTTTAAATTTCAAATATATATTATAAAACAGATGAAGTGTATGTGATTTGTTGTATACTCAAAGCAAGTAAAATGGTTTATTTTGAATCGTTCACTCTCGTTCGTGTTTACACGTGATGGTCTAGTGTGCCATTAAAAAGCAAAAGTGAGGAGAGGTATTGGATCGAGACTCTGCGTTTTCCTCGAAAGATATAACGGATTGCATTCCTCTTCCTCGATTTCTTCTCAACTCTTCGAAGAAGTAGAAAATTGGGACGGGTACAAGACGATCGCACGCTTGGTGTTAAAGAATGTATGCAAATCTTTTGGGAACCGCTACCTATTCATAAAGAAGCAAAAGCAGGTGCGTCAGGCATTGTCCTGGCACTATAGGAGGTTTGCAGGTCAGGGATCTCTATTGGGGTGACGGGTCGTCTGGGAAGGGGAAAGAAGAACCACAGTCCTTTTTCGGGGGATACCAATGAACCAAAAATCCTTCTTTGGAATGACTGTGATCGTTGATGCGCATCTGCATTACAGTTTTTGATCAGGTACCACGATTTAGGTAGACAATATTTTTCATGAAATGCTTTTCATCTTGCAATCTCTTGAAAGGAATAGAAGGAATAATAGTATTCAACTAAGCAAACCATATTCGCCTTATTACTTTTCTACGTCTTCGAAATCCCGGAATCCCTTCCAGCATCCTTTCTCGTTCCGAGAAGGTTCGCACGTCCAGAAATCCACCCCTCGTCGAAGTGATCCGATGAAAACCGGTGTTTCAAACACGGCGAGGGGACCGTCCCGTATACGAGGCCGGCCGCTTCCTTATTTGCATTTCGCCCGTAACAAGTGTTCCACGGAACCTGGGGCGGCGCTGGAAATTCGGTCGACCAGTCGCCGAGCGATCACGACTCGCAAGCGACCGCCTTCTGGGCGGCGGCGGAGAGGCGAGCGTGAGCGACGGTCACGCCCGGAGAACGTCGTGCAGGGCTGCCAACGCCGGCAGTTGTCCGCCCACGAAAACGAAATTTGGGGTGGTACACGGGGAGAGAGTGCTTTGTAGACGATTTGAGATATCCTGGCAGTTGCCGGATGAGACCTAAATCGACTGACGGTAATGGGCGGTCCGAAATAAACTCCAAAATTAAGTCGTGCTTTGTTGCAGAATAAGATAAGATGATGTGACGATTTGGTAGCTAATTCCGCATAGTTTAATTCTGCAGACGGCGATTAATTGCCTATTATGAATACAGGGTTTTACAGGATTTTATATATGATGACTATCGGTAGCTTCTGCGACCTTCTGTTGGATGATTTTGCTTTTCAAATATTCCCAGGTCCAGGAATTGGATAAATGTTCTTGTTTGTCGATGTCTTTTTATTTCACAAACTAATACATCCAGGCTGCAATCCGTTTTGTATATTGCATTTGCCCTATAGTTTGCTGACAGATCAAAAGTCCGCGTGGAGTGCACTAGCACCAGGATAGTTGGCAGCCCTGCGTTGCGTCGTTAGCCACGCGGCGCACCGGAAGGAGCCTCCATTTGTGAAGCCATTACGCCTCTCCTTAGCGGAGAGGACGATAGTACATACACAAGCTGTTCCTAGGCCACCGGCCATTTTGCTCTCGGCCAGATTGCAGGTAGTGAGCCGGCGACCCCGAAGCTACGTCGATCGTTTCTTGCAACATATCCGTTTTTGTTCTAACTACCCACCGGAGATTAGATCTTCATTAAAATATTAAGATAACTTTACATGGCAATTCTCGGCAAGAAGTTAGTATAAAGTTACGTTGTTCGCTTAAAATGTTTATTAAATGTCAATAAAGGGAAAACGCTTTTTGAAATGTCGAGAGTAATGCATACTGAAGACATTAAGAGGAGGTAGTGATGTTTATACTTTAATCACTAATATGTTGAAAATAACTAGATTGGAATTCATTGGGGTAAAACTTAAATTTAATATCAATACTATGTAACGTTTACTAGGGTATTGTAGTAGTGGTGGATGTCTACATTTCGACAAGAGTTTAAATTAAAATTAAATGAATGATTTCTAAGACTTACAAAGTGTGGTAGTTCGAAACAAGCTGCTAGATCAGACAAATAAACGAGTACCAAATAATCATAAATTGACTGGCACTTGTCTCAGTTATATGACCTTCGCTTATCGGCCTGCAGGTATTGGACATCAGCCGACAAAGAGAGAAACGCAATTATTTCTTTAAATCATCTTATACAGTGTGTTCCTGTTCCGTTAGGACTGCTTCTGTGAAATTCCTGCTTTTGGTGAATAATGGCGTTACGATCATTGAAGTTTCAACATCAGCTGTTACGAATTTCAAACCGCTAGCAGCGCTTCAGCAGTCGTCCTGGACGCGAATGAAACAGTACGCGTCTGACACTCGTCGGAAAATAGTGTTGGGCAGCGATGCAACATTAAGTTGTTTTAGGATCGTGGCTATAAAAAATAAAAATCATGTATTATGTTCACATTTCATGTTTAATTATTCAAAATAGTCTATCCCTGAATCAATGTACAGTTGAAATCGTGTTAAGTTTTTTAAACAGCCACGGTAGTCCTGTTTTGGAATTGCATTTAGTATTGCATTAAGTTGGGGAAATCAGACAGTAAAATGTTTGATATGATGAAAAGTGGTGATGACTATTTAAGCCGTTCAAAAAATTCGAGTTATCTCGACGTCCTCCATCGTTTGTGGGCAACAATTCGAGTTCGACCCAAAAAAACCGATTTTGGTAGTGAAAGGACAGCGTTTCGACGTCGTTAAGGACATCGAAGAAAATTGTACAGCAGTACTAAATGCAATTCCTAAACAGGATTTCTGTGGCTGTTTAAAAAACTTTTAAAACGATTTCAAATGTGCATTGATTCAGGGAGAGACCATTTTGAATAATTAAGTCATTTTGTAACATAGCACATGATTTTTATTTTTTGTAGCCACAGTCCTAACAGAAATGACTACACTGTGTAGGACTTAACGTTCTAAATACAGTATTTAGCATCAGACAATCCTACAACGGTCACTTAATTTTTTCTTTTAACTTCTACTGTTTTGTTCCAAAATACAAGTGAATTCGTAATGTGTAAAATTAGAACAGTTTGACGTTTAATAGCTTGTCTCTGCACACCTTATTCATGATACCATGAATTGTCACTTATCTCGTGTCCTGCCGTCTCGATATATCGGACAACCATCTACTGGACTCGTATTTCGCTCGTAAACGTATAGTTTGTGGGCCACTGTGCAATGGCGGCGGTGCGCAGCGTTCAGCCACCAGGAATCTGCTGCGTCGGCCGCCGCCGCTCAGGACGCGGGCATCGGCCGCCGGTGCATTCGCACCTCGGGCGGCGGCGGCGGCGGCGGCGGTGGCGGTGGCGGCGGCAGGCGGATGGGAGAGGGGCGGTGTGGCGGAGAGAGTAAGGGGTCAACGCCTCGTGCACCGGGCCGCCCCCCTCTGCCGTCGCCGCCGCTGCCGTCGCCACCACATTCGTCTGCCCAGGAGTCTACGCTGTACTTCAGTGTGCATTTTTGGCGCGACTTGTGATGGTGCCGGACTTGTAGCACGCTTTATGTGCTGT
The DNA here is from genome assembly GCA_031308135.1 of Acheta domesticus. Classification (NCBI taxonomy): domain Eukaryota; kingdom Metazoa; phylum Arthropoda; class Insecta; order Orthoptera; family Gryllidae; genus Acheta; species Acheta domesticus. The sequence goes on from JAHLJT010004567.1 coordinate 80,131,966, forward strand.
GATACTGCTGTGAAGCTGGATATTGTCTGGACAACATACGTAAACATATTATGAAAAATGATGGAGCAAGGCCATCAGTTTTTGACGGCAATTTGGATGAATGAAAGTCCAATGCCGGTGTACCGTATATAACATGGAAGTTTGTCCCGTAAAATTTGCACTAGTGTTGCATTTCGAGCACGGAATGACTGGCCGCTTTCAAATTTCTGTCGTTGAGATGTTTCACATTGCTCTCGAGTGTTGGATGTACTGATGCGAAATATATTCGTAAAATCATGGAAACATTTGTACAGGATGTCGTCGACAAAGTATCAGGAAATGAAACCGGAGTTATCCGTGCTATCGATTCGTAATAGATTACGAATTGATGAATGATAGCTTAGATTGTATGTAAAATTTGCTATTGCTTTCGTTTTCTTAAAGTTGAAAAAATTTTCACCTTACACGTAAGTCGACGGCACAGTGCGGTTTGTCGCAGTCGTCTGCGTCATTGAGGTCCGGTTCGATCCGATGAAGGAAAAAGAGAACTGTCAGAGATCTAACGAACGATTTGCTTGTGAATAGGAGTGATTTGAAAGGCCTGAGATGGCTTCGTGATTGCGTCCGCAATTGTTAGGATAGAGACTGTTCTTCCGACACTTCCCAACCAATCGCGATTCGTTTGCATTATTGTGTGCTCTTGAAAAGGATAAAATCAGCAGCGGTGTTGTTTAAAGTGAGCGATGTGTTTTCATAAAGCCGTTCTTTTGAAGATGACAATCTGCATGGAATGAAGTCTTGTTTTAATGGAAATCCGTATTAATTACATGAAGCCGTACAGTTTCTGCTCACATTACAAGTTCTGATTTTCCCTCCTTGCTAGTACATGCAAGTAAATTTTATTTTTCTGTATACCCATTAACAATTTAAAAAAATATTTACATATATTGGGCGTTCAAAAGTCAATACTTGGTATCATTATGAAAGATTGCGAATTAGTTTCTTCTTTTTTATTTGGCCTTCTACCTTTCCCTATGAAATTCCAGGATATAATTTTTAAAAAATTTTCATTCCATCACCTCGCCCTTTCGTATTTTTTTTTCGGGTATTTTATAAAATTAAATATAAGCTATTCTAAATGAACTATTTAAAGTGGTTTTAAGTATAAAATTCCAGATTGTCCAAGAACAAGTATCATCAAGACGACTAATACGAAACGACTTCGTATGTGTGAAGTTTTATTCGTACATGTTTCATAATTAAGAACTTTCAAAGCATATTTTCATAACATTCAGTTCCGAGCCGATTTTTCTTTAAAACAAGACTTGTTAGTTAATGGATCTCACTGCACATATCGATTAGTTCCCATAGCTCGATTGGCCGTAGTGCTCGCATAATAAGAGGTGATTCTCCATCCCTGATAATTTATTACAGGACAACTGCATGTAAATTATCTAGGGCCCTAATTTGTCACGCGAGACGTAGTGGCTTTTCTCAGGCCCAGTCTTTCTCAGTGGTCAAAAACTGTAACTGATTCCAAACACGTGGCGACAAGATGTCCAATGCCGGAGGACAAGTTCCTTGTGGAAGCCGATGGTTATGGGGGAGGAAGGTTCAGTTGTCAAAATCAAAACATAGCGCAAGAGTAATTTTTTCCTGATCACCTCCTGGCGCACCGAATTGGAGGGGGCAGCTTATGGGTCTTCACCGCCCCGAAGAAAATGATACATATTAAAAATAGCTTTAATTTTCTATAGTCAATTCTATGATAGTTAATGAATATTTCAATCATTTACGTTATATCAACTGTAAGTCAAGAAGTTAAGATACAATCAGCATAAATAAAAATTTCTTTGAGAAAACGTGAAGTCGGCTGGGGAAAATATACCTGTACAGCCCCCCCCCCCCCCCACAAACACACACACTCCAATCCCGAGGAAAATTGTGGGCGCCCCTCTCTTTTAGTTACTCTGGTTTCTCCGAAAGTATAAATTTCATCTCGTGCGAAGTATTGAGTCTTGCTCTCTGTTTTTGTTTCTCTCTTTCTCTTCGGGCTCCGCCCGCTGTGGCTGGTGGAGCGGGATATGCTGATGGATGCAAATCGCCGGTCAGCAAACGCACGTGAGGTGTCGCTCCGTGCCTCAAGCGGCCACGCGCAGCACGTCACCGCCCGGCGAACGTGCCTGAGGCGGGGACTCCCCTCGTGCGCCTCGCCAAGCCCCCGCACCCGCCATACACGCCTCTCCATTGCTGGTCCCGCGTCTCCCGCCTCGCTTGTTTCGCTCCGCTCCTCCCCGCTTCTCTTGCGGGGCTGGCAAAGAGTTGACTTGCGCAGTTTGCTTTACTTGCGTAAAATATTTAGAAAAACGTAATATTGAAAGGTGGTAAGTTATACTCCGATTTTTCTAAGAGCGACCCTCAAGGCCACTCAAATCCCATCTTCGCGATGGAATATGTCACGGCATTTCGCGTCTTTTCTCGGTTTTGCCGGTAGAAGTCGCATGATCGCAAGCACTGCTTCATACGGTCGCGATCGTGCGAAATCTAGCGGAACGACTGAGAAAGACGCGAAATGCCGTGACATATTCCATCGCGAAGATGGGATTTGAGTGGCCTTGAGGGTCGCTCTTAGAAAAATCGCAGTATAGACGGTCGTTTCCATTAAGAGATTTCGGGAATGTGGTTGTTTGCATCTGGTAGTATAGAAACTATGATTCACGAACTTAAGTACACACTTAGTAGGCGATCTTGTCACTTATTTCTTGATGTACGATCATTGTGAAGTTTCGTCTTATACGGATTGTTTCCTTAAGGGTAAATCATGCAATGCTGTCCTAGAAGCTTTTTTTCCCTATATTTTTGATTGGTTCTGCGTCCAGTAAGTACGGAGACCGGATGCCTTCAGTAGGATCCTTGCAGAAACTGGAGACCCGACCGAAGAGCGCGTGGATCGACCAAACTGGAGAGCGTTCGCTTGGGTTGCCAGACTTCTACGTACTCTGCCTCGTCCCCCTTCCTCACACCGCGGCCCGTCTCATCTTCTCTTCCCTCCGCCTCAACCTCCTCTCTCGCCTCCACGCCTCTCCCGCCCCGTGCCGTGCGCTCCAGTCTGCCGCACGTTAACTTGATTCGATTGACGACGTTGACTCATTGAGTTAGCCCAGCGATCCTCGCCTCGCCTCCTCCCACCCCCCGTCCCTCTCCCCTCCCTCCCCGCCGTGCCTCCTCCCCGAAGCCAGCATTGCGTGGCATCGGGCGCGTGAGCTGCGCGGGGACGACGGGCAGAACGAGCTCGTGGTGGATGTGAACACATCGCTGTAATCTGGCAGTGGTTTCTGAAAGAAGAATGACCCTCCAGGAATTAGTTTAAAACTACCAGGAAATGCGTCGTTCCAAATCCTTGCAGATGCAAGCGGTCTTTCATTTCTTTCCTTTCTACTTTTCGTATGCGATATACACTGCCCGTTATTGCATTCAAATCGTTTGAATAGTTCGTGTGAATTTGAGAGTTAAATATATAATGGGAACTTGCATCAGCATAAACTTCCCATATTTTTAAACCCGTTAACCTTACTATAGTAGTTTATTTCAAAATGTATTATATACTCCTTAATCAACAATGTTTATGAATAAAAAAAACAATTATCTCTACCACATTACTGGAGAAGAACGTGTAGCTCGTCAACAATAAATGAAAATTGAATATATGAATAGTTCTTCTGTTTTTAGTTTTTGAGGTTTATTATAACTATTCCACTTCTACTGCGGCGCGAAGCCACCTTCCCCAAAAGCAACAGTTGCAAGGGCTGACGCAGAAAATATTGCAAGTTTAAATTAAAATCACATGTCAGAAAGTATAAGTTTCTGCTCAAAATACTGTCAAAACTTTAACGTAGGTTACATCATTCAATTCCACTTTTTATGATCTATTGCTAGAGAGAAAAATATACGGGCCCATTTAAAAAATCAGATGTTTGAATTTCCCTAAAACTAAAATATTTCAAACATTATCTCTACAGCATATTATTTGTCCCATAAGTCGCCATTGTTGAGCGAAAACTGCATGTCGGTAGCGTGAACCGTTTAGAAGTTATGGGGGTGGCCCGTAGTGTAGGACTTGGTATAGGATCGTTTCAAAAGTGAACAAACTTAACGAGGTTATTTGTGACAGGAGAATATGCAAGAATTATGGTTTTGCCATTTGTTTGTAAATGCATAGGAATATTGAATTCTTAAAACTGGGTTCATAATAATAGATCCTTTGCACGTATGCTGTTACTAATCGTAGTTTCTTGAAAGATTTCATGCGGACACTTGAAAACTTGTTTTCGGTAAAGCCTAAAGGTTCGCGGTCGTCGCGAACTAACTTCTCTCCCCCCCCCCCCCGCGCCCGGGAACACAGTTCTTCGTATTCCTAAAGAGACAAGAGTTGTTTATCGGTTTCTGAAAAATGAAACGATTTTGGATGTTCTAATAATTTTTTAGAGGGTTACCCCACTTTGAATAACGTCTTGTCAGCGATGTTTCGAAGTTAGGCCGAATATGAAATCGTTTTACCTTTAAAACAAGAATTCATTAAGTAAGGAATATTTTCACGGGTCCAACTAATTGTAGCTATTCTGTGTTCTCAACGGAAGTGAACTCTCCATGGTGGGGGTCCCCCCCATCGTAGGTGGTAAAGGGGCAGGGAGGCAGCGTAGGCATGGCTGCGCAAGAAACCGAGAACGCCTGCGGAGCGCATCGCTGCCGCTGCCGCCGTCGTCCCCTCCCACACCGCCGCCGCCGCCGCTCCCGCCCATACCGCCGTCCCCGCCCCCACCTGCACCGCCGCCGTCCCCACCTACACCGCCGCCTCCGCTGCCCCGCCTACCCCCCGCCTGTCCCCGCCGCCCCCTTCCCGTTCCTCCCTCCCACCCCCGCTTCGGTCTGCGTGACGCCCGCCCACCCACCCACCACCCGTTTCGCGTCAAGGTCATTGTCATTGCGTTCGGGACACCGCGCAGCGCGGCACGCGGCAGCACGCAACTGGGAAACCTTGTTTTCCAAACAGTATTGTAACATCCGGGTATGAAAGAATTAATAGTAAATTAGTGACTAATGTATTCTCCCACAAGTTGTTGCACATCTTAACACGGTATTGAATTACTACTTTATGTTGAATGGATTATTGATATTTATGACTGCAGAAAATGACGAATTGTAAATAAATAATTTTAAGATATAGAAAGAACCACAACCTGAGCGAATTTTCTGGGTTGCTTCCAAATCAGATAGCATACACATTAATTAAATACTATCTTGTGCTTAACATGAGCTGTTAATATACTAAATAGCAGAATGGAACAGCTTGATTGTTCTGAAATTTTGGCTTCTTCCATCGTAATATACTTGACTCGTACTATAATAACTGTGAAGAGCTCTCTGCTCAAGCAGTTGTTGCGGATATACTATTGCTAATTGAAACGAAAGTGGGCAATCGTTCGTATTTCGTGCCAATTCCATCGTTCGTTAATGATGTTGGATACATATTTATTTCACCGCCCGCAAAAAAATTAATAATAGAATCCTTTATAATTGGATCATTCATGTTTTTGTTTGTCATAATTGTACATATGCAATTAATCCATAAATTTATAATTTAAGCTAAAGTTTTATTTTTCTTAAATTGTTCGGGTAGGCTGCCCATAGCAGCCTAAAAGAATGCTACACCATACATTTCAATCAAACCGAATCATTTTGGAAACTTATTTACGAAAACTGGATGATATGTTCCGCGGTTATAGTTAAGTGTTTATCAAGTAAAATTTTTCTCATTGGGCGTTTCTTCAAAAGCCTTGAGGAGCAGGTGTTGGCCAATAGCTATACTCTACGAACCCCCAGTGTTAAATTGTAGTTACTGTAATACGGTGGTTTCTGCGTTAGGATACAAAGTTTGTTTCATTATGTGCGGGTACTGTAGTGAAACAATCTTTTCTAGAACTTCCTGGACGAAATCGTTCTACGTAAAGTCTTGAAAAATGAGGATTTCAATCTTCCTTATGATATGAATTACTCATTTATCTAATTAGACACGGAAGAAAGCATTGACGTATTTTACTTATCTGTTAATTAAATGCGAATTTTGAGGAGAATATTGTTGCTGCAGACTGTGAGCTGAGTTGATTTTATTTGTCTCTTTATCAATGTGGGCGTACAGAGGGCGATGCTACTGGTAATACACGGGTTACAGGAGGCGTTTTGACGCCATCGTAACTACGGATGCGTTATGAGTGTCGATGTTTTCAAAACAATGTTTTTTATAGAAACAGTGATTTAAACATTGATATATTACAGCCTCCTTGCCCTGCGCAAAAGGCCCTTGCCCTAATCGAAATTAAACAGGCTATTATTATTATTATTATTATATTATTGTTATTGTTGTTATTGTTGTTATTGTTGTTTATTGTTGTTATTGTTGTTATTGTTGTTATTGTTGTTATTGTTGTTATTGTTGTTATTGTTGTTATTGTTGTTATTGTTGTTATTGTTGTTATTGTTGTTATTGTTGTTATTGTTGTTATTGTTGTTATTGTTGTTATTGTTGTTATTGTTGTTATTGTTGTTATTGTTGTTATTGTTGTTATTGTTGTTATTGTTGTTATTGTTGTTATTGTTGTTATTGTTGTTATTGTTGTTATTGTTGTTATTGTTGTTATTGTTGTTATTGTTGTTATTGTTGTTATCAAGTGATCAAATTGTCGTAACCAAGGAGGCAGAAACGCCGTTAATACAAGAGCTTGGAAATCTAGGTCAGAAAACACACACACACACACACACACACACAAATATCCATGCCTGAGGCGGGATTCTAACTTGTGACCCTTCGAACAAAGGCAGGTACGACCCTTAAGCTTTAGCGACCTCACCTATCCAGGGCGGCTATTTTTAACTTGGTTTCCTCTTAAATTTTAAATATAAAATAATAAACACGACCACTGTCGAATAAAATTTTGTTGTGCACGAATTTCATTTAGGGGTTACTAACCCGATTTAAAACATGTTTAAAAAGTTGGTGGTTTTTAGTCGATGTATGAACATCAATGTTTGTTAATATCGATGTTTCGCATTATCGAATTCACATCACTAATCCTAACAAGTATTTCCAACATTTTCTTTTCGCTTGGATTTAAACTCCTTGAGGTCACAATGCTCTTTCCGTAGCTTTAGGTAAAAGTACTCCCGTTTAGATTTACAGCCTTAGATTTTCAGTATTTTTACCTTCATGCGATAATAGTTGACATTTTCTAGAGCTTTTTATCAATGTTTCATTCGATATTCTTCGTGTTTTTTTTAAACGGACGTATTTTGCCATAAAGATCACTATTTTTATCATTTATATTATCTGTTCCTGATATTTCCTGCTGAATAATGCAACGGATTTGGTTGATTAGTTTTTTTAACTTCTGCGAATTGAATTGGCTTAAAGGCAAATTCGTTGTGCATAACTTAGTTCATACTATTGTTACAACTCTCTGGAGTTTCGTTACAGGCTAGAGACGTTCCCGGCTATTTTCGAAGTTTTGCCAGAAGTTCGTCCAGGTTATTTTCGACTGCAAGTTTTCTTACTCTCGCTACTCGCTCTCGAGTCTCACCTTACGCTACTTCAAATAAGTTGCAGGAAATTTTCGACCCGATATATTTTGCTAGTGTCTTCAGACCTTTCTCAACAAAAATTTTTTTTATGTAGTACAGTTCAATGTCATCCACTTCAAATGTAAAATCTGATCATTAAAAAAAGTCACCTTCACAAATCTATTTATCGAGCATGGACTTTTACAAATAAATTTAGTATTATTGTGCACCGACCTTATTTGTTTTAAATAAATTTTTTAATAGTTCGCTTCAAACGTTTTTGAGAACGTAATATTATTCAATTGTAATTTTACATCCTAACGTATTAGAAAAAATGTGCTTAAATATGTTAAAATACTGACTTTTCGAGCAAAAGTTTAGCATCGATTGTGATTAAAATTTTCGAATTGAGAAAAAAATGTCTTTCAGTAGTATTCGTAAATACAGAATACTGTAACGAAATAATGCAACCGGGATTAATTTTAATCAATAAATTAATAGCGTATTATTTTATACAATTGTTTTAAAAGCAAATGCTGACTTATAAATGTCAGAAATGATTTACTTTTCTAATGTGGATTACTATACCTAGAAACGTGTTTTTGACACATTCATTTATGAAAAGTGGTTGTCATCGGATTGCCCGTTCTCTAGTAATTTGTGAATTAGATAAAAACGAAAGAACCCGAGTTCAGGCACAGGGAAGGTCTGGTCTGTAACATGCAAGTAGCGTCTCACCTTCGTAGCAAGTGTTCTTTAGTGTGCTGTGCTCGGGATTAGATCCCCTATTTCTGGAATATTGCTGTTGCTATTGTTAGTGTTACTGCCCCTCCGCCACCTGCGCGGATTGCCTCATTATTGTTTTGATTTCATCTGAGACAGGTGCAGTGCTAGGCTTGGCTAATGAGCTCCTGGAGGGTGTGCTGTAACAACACCTCTAGGCAGCAATTGATAACACCATAACGCTGGAACATTGTATGGTTTCTGGGAAAATATATTTCATTAAGTATTTACATAGAGTTGGCAGCACCGTGGCAATTTATTGGCAAGCATGCGTAATCTCGATCTAGTTTACGCAATCGCTGTGAATGTTATAGAGTTCTGGAAATATCGGAACTTATGACGAGTATTTATCGAAATGTCGAGAGCAAAATGTGATGTGCGCTGTTTCTCTCCAATTAGAGAGAACCAGGACGCTGGGTATTTTTGCGCAACTTCATTCGAATATGCACAATATAAAATCTTTTATGAAGAAAGAAAATTAAATTTGGTTCTATCCCTTTCATCTCAATTTAAAGTCGTTAAAAGGATGCAATCTACAATTAATTAAAAAATATTAATTTGTACAATTTTAATAACATTAAATATGTAAATTCTGTCATGTCACTTCCAAAATGTTTATTTCAATTCTTTTGAAGAACGCTAAACGAAATACAACAGAACGTAGTAATATAACAAGTTATTGGAGAATTAATTCTTATTCCACATTGAAAAACGATTGGTTTGTTAGGTACAATTGCTTTAAATAGAGAATTGTGTTGTTTTGTATTGTAATGTTTTATTTTATATAGAATACCTTTTTGTTTCCAAGAAATAAAACTGCGTCACTGCAGTTTCTACAACCACAATGTGTTTCCTTCGCCCTTCAAATCGGCTGACTAAATCTGTTGAGCCTCTACGTACGTCTTCTCTTATGTCACTTCTCGCAACAAAATGTTGGTGGAATAGTGTGATAGTCCAATAGAAACTAGTTGCTTCCAGTTAGCACCCGTTATCGCAAACTAATGTACCTCAAGAGCAGAGTGCGAGTCAAGTTTAAGAGAGCAAGAAATGCGGTTGTGAAGCTACGATAGTCCAAATATTGAAGCCTAAATTGGCCCTTGAAAATGCTTATGTTAGAGCATATTACGGAAGTTAAGTTTTGTATTTATAATTGCTTTTAGCTTCGAAGAAACGTAGAATGTTTTAGAAGAAGAGGAAAGGTACACGCGAATTATAAAAGGAAAGTACAGAAATGAAATCGGGGGGTAAGTTTGAGTAGATCGTTAAAAGAATTCCGTTTGGCAATAATTTCAATTGCAATTTAAAAATGATTTGCTCATTAAAAGGACACGTGTGTGGTAGTCGTTTTCATATTTAACTCTTACAGAATAATTGTAGTTCTTGCCAGGAGATGTAAAATATATTAAAGATCAAAGATGTACTGTGTTCAAGTACAACTATCAAACATTTCTGGTGATTATTTAACGTATTTCTATAAAGAACTGCAAATATTCGCGAAATAGACGAAGTGACTCCAATGAACATCCTCTTGCAGGTATAGAATAGTACAAAGCAAATATGAAAATGGTATTTGATACAGACATAGTAAATGTTTTGCCGATGAAATGGAATAATAACATAGTGTGGACAAATGGCTTGTAAATAGGAACAGTTGTTTGATTTCACTTCAGCCAACCTTATCTGATTTATTGCAGTACGCAACTAGCTCTTTGTAGTTAACGGAATCCAATAAATTAATTAACGCAACGCGAACAAATACCGGCAGTGACGTGCGTGGTGTCTAATGTATAGTTTCAAACTTCAGAACAGAGTATGATGAATGACTGTCATGCGTTCATTTGCCTGATTAACTCTCCGGGACTACAGCAACTCTTTAGGAGATATAGCATACTTAAAGGGCGATGTGAGAAATGATGTAGTGTGGAAAGATTCTCGGAGGAAACGTAAGTGCGATTTTAGGACATGGATTTCGCCGGTTTGAATCTGATTTTGCAATCTTTTCTATGAATTAAAGGAAATAATATTTACCTCCCCAAAATTGTAATGAATTAAGTACGATGTGAGAATGTGATCATTTAAAATGATTAGGGGCCGTCCATAAATTACGTAACGCAAATTTCGAGTATTTTCAATAACCCCCCTTTCCCCCTTGTAACACACTTCCCAATCTCTATGTAACGCAGCGTAACGCTGCTTCAGACCTCCTCCCTCCCCCTTTAACGTTACGTAATTTATGGAAGACCCCTTAATAAAAATATTGAAATTAAGAACTTTCAATAAAACGTATTCACTCATGAAGTGGAGGCAAATCAGAAAACATTTTTCTGACTTAATGTTTAGTTTTATTCATGTCTTCCGGGCTGATGGACCGTGTTCCAATTGGCTTTGAACTGCCAAACGTTTCGCTCACGACTGCGGTGGGCATCCTCAATGGCGAGGTCTTGGGCGAAGTGTCCGGGACAGCGGTTGACTGGCGACTGACGCCGCGTTGGTCTCGGCCCGGAAGCCCATCAGCCCGGTCTCAGCCAATCAGCCCGGAAGACATGAATACTATTAACTCCGGCCGTGAAAGACTTCAATGCTTTATTAATGTTTAGTTGTTTGGTGACCTTGGATATAATTTATCTAAATATTACTTGCTGAAAAGAATGTAATTCATTTAAAAAGGTTCCTTTTGAGCGATTTAGGAAAAATACTGTGAGAGGGTGATTTGCATTTACTTCAAAATGCAACACCAGGAAGATACAGATTAAAACTTTAACGATTTCTGAATTTGAGGTTAATGAGTTTTGTTATAAAACAAATGTTTACTTAAAAATCTGTTAATATTTCATATATAGGTGAATGAATCATTGATCCTCCCCCTATTTAACATTTTCTATTAATTTTTCCTATAACAGAATGTTCGAATCAACAACCTTAACCCCATATTCAATTACAAAGAACAACCAGATTAACTCAACCAATCAAAAAATATTCTGTATAATATTATCAAAAAATACACAACCCTTCTTGCGGGTGTGCTTTCTAAGATTACAGAAAGGCGAACAACCAACGTTCACGCCCCACTCAAAAAAAATATATAAACAATCACAACACCATGTTATGCACGTGAATATTTATATACAAATTAATGTTTTCCGATTCAACGAATCTCCAAACTAACATAGGTAAAGGAAGTAACGGCTCATTATGAAAGGAAAGTTACGGGACGTACTGCGTACGTCTTGCAGGCAGGATGGAGAAGAGTATTGGGAAGGAAAGAATCGTAAGTGATTGGGAAAATCGCGGAATCCTCCGATCGGAGCAGTCAACTAACTCTTAAGTCGCGATACTCCAGAAACTCGTATATCCAACCCCTCAAGCAATGTGATCGTACGTAACCTGCGATATTCAATCACTGACAAGCTCTATTATCAGACGTTTTAACGCTCGCCGCTACCGATATTGGTGTTGGCTTTATCATGATCAATTTACCACTTCCAAAATTAAATATTTCGACCACATTCCCACTGGCTTACATTACTGCTCAGGCGCACCTCTGAGGCAGTAGCATGCATCTTCAGGTAGAATAGTTCCTAGTCGCGACAAGGTAGAAGGGGAGGCCACGAGAGGAGGGCGTGGTCGATGGCGCGGAGCGTGAGGGCGGGGCGCACTCGAGTGCTGCGCGGATGCGCGCTCGAACGCAACGAATTGCTCTGCTGGGGCGCAGGCGACAGTGAACGAGAATTTACGGCCGCCGATCGCCCGCCCCGCCGCAAGGCGCGCAAATAGTATTGACTAAGTTTATAAATAATAACGCCCTTGCGCCGGCGCGCCATGAGCCTTAAAGGGAAGAGGTGCTTTCGCGCTGGAATGAGGCTCAGTTTAGGTCGTATGAGAGTCGCTATGGACGCGTTTCGCCGTGAAGGGTTATTGACATAGCTGTTTAGTCTAATTTGGATTTTTGATGAAACGTTGTTAATTATTGCAATTATGAAGAATGGAGATATAACTAATGAAATACAATTGAAGGCTAACAAACGTTACTACCTTCAGACGTGGCAAAATTGGTCTGAATTGTAGATTATATAGTTTATAATTCTCGTTTTTTTTTAAATAAGTGAAACTTCGCAGGAATTTCAGTTCTTCGGCAACATACTTTTATTTTTATTTTTTTTGGGGTTTATTAAAATTATTACTCTCTGGTTGCTTAAAATACAGTAAATGTGTACAATGACTTTCATTTGTATTAACGGTTATTTTCTTGTATTCCAGGTGAGTGTTAATTAACTTTCCGCATCTGGAAGGAAGTGCTGCTATGATAGCATGCTTGCCGAGTCAAGATGGTGGAGTAAATTGTGAGTAACAAATAGTCTATAAATAGTCTTGGGTCAAAGACATCGTTCAACATTATACATTTTGGAATGATAATTAAAATGAAAAGCAATTAAAGAACTGAAGTTGGAGATTTAAAAAATGCGAGCTCTTAAGAAAGAATCACATTTAAGAGTATCATTTTATTTCTTGAACATTTTAGATATAAACTTAATGAGTTCGCCGTCCCAGATAGCCGATGTCGCTAAGGCTGCAGGGTCTCAGGTTCGAATCCCGCCCGGGCCAGGGTGTTTGGGAGTACCCGTAAGCGAGTTCCTCTGCAACAACCCCAAAGTTATAAAACCAATGTTAATTGTAGTGGTGGCTGTACGACCTTGTAGTTGAAAAAAACACACTTTAAAATAAGTTTAAAAAATGAAGTTCTATTTTTCGTATAAATCAGTTTGAACGCGGATGTAGATGGTCTGAATTTACTTCTTAATGATATTACTCATGTTAACTCGAAATATTTTTTGAAGAGCTCTTGATGTAAATGTCTTTCCGCAACATACGGGATCTTTGCTCTTTTCGCTCAGTGTCAAAACAATGACGAGGACACGGAATCCCCATCCGAATACGCGGCGACAACCTTCTGAAATGAAGTTATCGACGTACTCAATTCGCCGCAGAAAGGCGGGTCGTGTCTCCCTTCACATGAACGTCGTATCTGTGGGTGGACAGGCAGTTGAATGGCGGCGGGGCGGGCGGGCAGGGCGCGCGCGGAGCGAGCAGGGTATCTGCGGGTGGCAGGCGCGCTTCTGCTCGCGCTTGAAGAGGCCGCTGGAGCAGCGTGGGTGGCTGCGGGAGCGGAAGCGGAGAGGTGAGGGGGGGGGAGATGGAAAAGGATGCCGATGGGAGGAGCGACGAGGGCGGCGTGTGCGGGGGTGTCCGGTGATGGTGACGAGAAAGAGGAGACGTGGTTGAGACTATGGGGTTGGCGAAAACGAGAGACGGCGTTGCAGGCGGTGGGGTGGCAGAGGCCTGGTTGGAAGTGGTGAGGGCGGTGTCGGCCGATGGTATGGAACTTCAAGGGGAGCCAGAGAACGGGTGAGGCTCTAGCTTCTGACAGGAACATACAGTAGTCCGAACGCTCCGCATTGCAGATTTTCTCTAATATTTGCAACAAACAAATTCATTCAACAGAAAAGTAATGCTGTAGTAATTTATATAAATTGAATATAATTTACACGAAGCCCCTTTTTTCAATCAACCAAATTTTCAGTCAAGTTTCCAGGTTTTTGTGAACTTTCTGCCTTTCTGAGTGGCTCTTAATGTTTAATTTATATTCGCTGTGAAAGCATTACTTCTGTTATGTTCCATTTTATTTTGCAGTATTGTCATCCGCATACTTTCGTTGTGCTGCATTACCTTCATTTAGAATTGCCCTTTCATTGACATTCCGAAGCAAAAAAACAAAAACAAAAATAAATCTTGAAACTAGCACTTTTTCATCAATTATGAATAAGAGATCATTTAGTAAATGGTCTATGTGTTTTAATATAAACAAATTGAGGTAACAAGCAAGCTTTCCTTTCCAAACGTTCCGATCCGTTTCGGACCAGTGTGCCACTGCGCGGAGACTTGGGAGGAGGAGGAGGGTGACACTGACAACTGACACGTCAGCCCCCGCCGTATCGAACGGCGCCGCACAAGACATCCACACTCCACAGCCTTGCCTCCCCCGCCTGGCTTCCACTCGATGCCGCCGCCACTCGCTCCTCTTCAACCGCCCCGCCCCAGCCCCGCCCCATCCCCGCCCCATCCCCGCCCCATCCCCGCCCCATCCCCGCCCCCAGCCCCGCCCCAGCCCCGCCCCAGCCCCGCCCCAGCCCCGCCCCTCCCCACCCCGCTTCCTCCGACTCGGCCCTCTACTCGCTCGGGCGTACGCCAGTGGAAGAGGGCCGAGGCGAGCGCAGTGATGACAACGGCGCGCGAGGGGTGCAGATGAGGTAAGCCTCCCTTCGCCCTTACACCAGTCTTTGACGTGTATTCCTGGTAATTCTAAAAAAAAGACGCGCTCTCCAGGACAGATATTATCAGTTAAAGAAAACTAGGGATGTTGAGATATCGAATCTTGAGCATTTTTTCTTTATCTCTAACTTACAAAGAGGAACGTAAAGGAATGCCATTTAAAGGCAAATAGTTACGTGCGTAATATGGAATGCACTCTCCCAGATAAGTGAATGTCTTTCAGACCATTCGAGGAGTAATAGCATGATGATGTAAGCTGTATACCACGCAGAATGGAACCAAAGGTAAACTGATGCAACAGATGGAGTATACTTGAACGACTTAATAGATACTATACTATTGATTAGCGTACCCGTTCGAGAACTCTCGCATACTATACCCCACCCACTACCATTTTCCATTTCCATATTAAGCCTGTAATATATATTTTTCTTCAAAACCCTCTTACCATCCGCCACGTTCTATACGATACCTTGTAATTGATAACAATAAATAATACACCCTTGTCAATAAAAACTATTTCTATTTAATTTCATTATCAAACAGAGGTACACCCGTGTAATTCAGTTGAATAGAATATCAAGTAATTAGTAATTTCACATACTGTTCCAGATTGTACAGGCTCTGAACAGGTGGGGTAGAATAGAGAAACGTTGAACTAGCTAAAATGTGATAGAATGGTCAAGATGATCTCATCCTGTACATTAAGGTGTGAGGAAAGTTTCTTTGAGGCCTTTGGAATCACAATTTTAGTTTTTAAGGCCTTAGAACGCTTCGTTTGTGAGTTATTTAACGATATAGATTAAAAAATTCTGACGTGCGTTGCGGTTGCATTTTACATGAATATTTAGATGAGTTTTTTAAACAAATCCTTCATATTTTTAAAGTCGAAGTGCAATTCGTCAAGTCTTCGTGAAATTCTCTTCCTTTAGAGACCTCACTTATAAGGATTGGTTGCTTGTGAGAGTCGCAAAGGGAAGGTGTACTACTGAAGTAATATAGGAGACGATATTACTTATTGAAAATAGGATGTAATTCAGACATCGTAGATGCAGGCTTACTCGAAATTAGCCATTTCCAGACTCCCCATACTACTTTCTGTTCTCTTCTTCCTTCTAACGTGCAGGCTGAGAATGCTCAGCGACAACACAGTTGCCTCCGGTTGATTTGTTATCACTAACTTCACGCCAGGGACGAATTAAAGAACTATCTGGACAATTCTTGCGTCCGGCTGCTCTGAACAGTATTTATGCACGGTTTTTTTATTCCTGGCAAACGCCGGACCCTATCAAATGGGATCTTTCCTTTCTCATCTTTGCCCCTTCCTCTCCCTTACACACATAGACTTGCATGCACAGCCGTGCGTTGCCCCGCAGCGGAGAGATGTCTAAGAGAAAATCCATAAGTCGACGTGTAAGTCAGTGCTGGATAGCACGTGCCGGCGGCGGCGGAAGAACACCTCCGTCTCCCAAGATTCTGCATTGCACTTGCGAAACTAAATGACGTAAGTAGTTGATGTGCACGGAATTAATCTCAAATCTCGAAACCTCATCAGGGCAGCAGTGCCTCTGTCCGGAAGGTCCTATGATTAGATATACGATGATGGTAGGATTTTCGATATTAGGTACATAGCTAGGCCGAATTTAACCTCCGCCTGGAGAAGAATTATAGAGACCGGCTGCTCTGATAAGTAGTTTTCCGTTTTCAACAACAGGCAGATGCTGGAGCAATACCCTAACAAAATAACAATGGACCGCACGCTATCTTTCCTGCCTCTTCCTTGGTCGTGCCCTCACCTCTTACGCACTCAAATGCACTATACTTCCACGATTTTCGGGAGACTAGTCGGAAGCTTAGAACAAGTTCTGGTTTGGGCGGTGTCCTGATGATGGGAGTTACCTGAGTGGGGAAAACCCCGCAAGCCCAACGTGTAGGTCAACGCCGTGTTTCATCATGCAACGGGTAAAGAACACTTGCACATCCAGTGATAAAAAAGTTGCTCTACATTTTCGTGATTATAGCTGTTGACGCACCTGGAAACAAAATAATCAATCGTGACTTCATGCGGAAAACTCTATCCCAATCTGTAGGCCATGAGGGTGAGGTCGGACAAACGCACCAGCGTCAACTGCAGCCGCGAAACGACGGGGGCGCGCGGTAGGGGTTGGGTTGATGGCGGCGGCGGCGTGCCAAAATATTTGCCGATCTATTCGTCTGATAATCCCCCATCCCCATTGCCGTCACGTCCTGCGGCGAGCGCGTCGTCGACGGAGGCTGCGAGGGTAATGGCACGATAGCGCCCTATCGCGGGCCTGCGCCTCCCCTCCCCTTGCCCTCTCCCTTCCTCTCCCCCCCCCCCCCATCGACCTGCTCGGCACTTTCAGCCGCTTTTCTCTGCTGCCTGCGCGTTGACGGAGGGGTTTTTTTCGTTGCCGTGCTCCCCCTATAATCGATTCATCTCCTGTGCGGTTTGACGGATGAAAGTCCACTTGCGACCGAGAGGGGAGATGTTTTTGATTTCAAATTAAATAACTTTAATTTTCTTCCGAATTTGAAGGAAACGAATTGGTTGTTGGTGACTGCAATAATTTCAACCCATATTTTGATTTAACAAACTAGTGGAATAATTTATTTTTACTTTAAATTATAGCATTACAGTAATTTGTTTTTGATTTTCTAGTTTTTACTTAGTGAATATGTGAATCCGGATTTCGCTGAGAATGAATAGGAACCCTTTCTTTCAAATGCTTGAAGACGAGGAAATTATTCAGGGAATGATGAGCTCCTTCGGAAAATCCTCCATTAGTTTCATCAATTACCGTTCGTTAAAGCCTCGCCGGACCAAACGACCTACATCTGTGATGTGTACCAATGAGGTCATAACGATGAACGACGGTTCTTTGGTAGGGGGCCACAAACTACATTCTACAACATTGGGATCGTTGAATGATTCATATTTTCAGTGTAATAGTAAGCATTAAAAGGAATTCAAATTTAATTCCAATTTATTTAGTTGTGAATACACCTTTTCAATATTTATCAATGACAAGTTAACGTATTCAAATTATTAGTAACGAAGGATTCATGTACGCTCTATACAAAAATCTATCTAAAAACGAACGTTTCTACATCTTAATTAGACTGATTAACTCTCGATTGTGTTCACTTGTTACCACTTAATTGTAATAGTTACCTAAAATGAGCAAATATCTTTCAATACCTTAGTTTATTTCTCTTTTCAAAAGTTTAGAAAGATGTTAATGACTGGCGATATTCAGTTTACAAAAGTACACTTGGAAATCCATTTGAATAGGACAAAACCATAAGATGAAAGGTCTGTGACCTATTTTTAATCACTTGGTAAAGTAATTGGAAGGTGAAAACGTATAGAATATGACATTTCAATCTTTACATTGCTTGCTTGAGTACTCCATTTGTTTTTTTAACACTAATCAACCTAAATTAGACGATACCGACAAGGAGTAGATAAATATGTATTATGACTGAAGTGAATTCGAGGACAGTAAATTTCGCAGTTAACATATAAAGTGGAGAGGCATCATGTCCTCGGATATCCAATGCGTGTTTGTTTTGTAAATCGCCTTAATTTTAGGCTCATAAAGGGCAATATCTGAAAAGAGAAAATTAATGTTCCCGAATGTTGAACACAAACTATCATGGATAGAGTCTCAGCACTATGAGCTGCGTTATTAAATTATACAATAGTAATTTGAACCGTTACTTCTAAGTTTCGTACTGAGCTGGCAGCGGACCAAATGGTTTTAAATTTTAGGGATATGAAAATACAAATGAAATTAAATCCAGAGTAAACAAAATGTACTTTTGTAATGAATCTCTTTGGTAATAGATTTCAATTTAATAATGGTGACTGGCAATTCATGTTGTATTCAGTCAACTTAAATATAGTGTCTTAGCATACCCGTGAGAGAACTCTTGATATCTTAAACCCCACCCTCTTCCCTATTCTTCCATTTCCATATTAATCCCATTATATATATTTTTCATCAACACCCGCTTATCCTCCATTACTTGTTCTATGTGTCTTCTTATAATTGTATTAACTAAATGTATTTTAACATAACAGTGCAATACACCCTTGTCCATTTAAATTATTCGTATTTAACTTTATTACCTAGAAGACACGTGCAATCAGTCGCACAGAATACCAAGTAATTAGTTTAATTTCACATATAGTTGCAGATGCTGCACATGCTGCACGTCTCTGAACAAGTGGGGTGGAATCGAGAAGCCCCAAACTAACAAAAATATAATAGAATGTTCCCTTTCCTTCCTAATTTTCCATCACCTTAATGTGAAAAGTTTGATAAAAATACATAAACAATATTTTCTCAGACTGCTCCGAATTTCTTTGACTTTGTTGTACAACCGATTATGCAAATATATAAATCAATAATTCTTTATAGAATATAAGAACTGCATTAGGAAACCACACGAATTGTACTCCTGCTTTGGGACATGCCTTCATTTATTTCTGATATTGTACATCATTACTTTATTTTTTTCTCCCACATCTCCCATACAACATTGTTTCCGTTTTACCCACATCACAACTCTCGCCCCCCATCCTCACGTTCTCTTTTCATGGTATTCGTTCACCCGCGGCATTCAAACGACGCGAATTCGAAGTCATTCGTCGCGCGTCTCCGTTGAAGTTGCATCCGCGAACACCTCTATTCTCTCGGAGGTTTCAATTCCTCTCAACGGGTGGCGCAGCCGTGAATCGAGGCTCGTCGCATCACCCGAGAGTACTGCGCACCTGGCGCCTCTCGCGGCTCGATAGCACTCCTCTCCCCTCCAACCCCGCTGCCCTTCGCTCCAGGGCACCCGCGTACCTGTGCTCCGGGGCGCACCTCGCTCCCAGCAATTAACGTGAAAGCCTCCCGAGCGCTACCCATGCGGCACTGACCTACGCGCGGCCGTCGCGACGCGCTCGTCCAACGCGCCGGCGCGGCTCCGGGCGGGAATGCGGGCGTGGCGTGGCGCAGGGTGTGCAAAATAATCAAGGTATTCATAATATTTAAAAGGAAACTCATGATCTCACTTATTCACTGGCATGGCTTACGACCTGCAGCTTTATTCCACGTTCTATTTACCCAACTAGAGAGAAATCGCTCGGGGAGTCCACCCCTGTTAATTGACAATCCTTCTCAATGACCGATTTTCCTTGGGACCGGACACTGAGACATATATACTGTATGCAAATTACTGTTTTGATAAGACTGCCCATCTCTCCAACATCCGACCAGACCCCTAAATAGCAAAAGTCTCAATCTATCTCTTTCAAGAGATTATTTTCAGAGATCATTTCTTGGGAGAATATGTGGGGTGGTAGAATATCAATGTCGGATGCCAGGGTTATCAGCCTGCCCCTATGCGAGAGTTTGGCTTGCGACCGAATTAGCCCAGCGCTATTGGGAGTACTAAAACTGAAAATGATTTAAAGATTTGTTTTCCCTTAAGAAAACTATTTTTAAATGCTTTTAAAAAAGGTAGTTTATAATTCTAAAGAGACAGTTGTCAAAAAGGCAAAATAAAACTTGGTCAAAATGTTCAATTTTTCATAATTTGTGCTCGTTTACTAAAAACGTTACATAACAATCCGATATAAAATAAGCACTTTCCTAAACATCCAGTGTCCATTAAAAATTTCAGTAAAAAAAGATTCCCATGTTAATCGTACTCCTCTCTAAATGACTTTTTCCGCGGAACCAAAGTTTGCTTCGTACATGTTTCACTGCATTTACAATTACATATGCCATAACCTATCTAATTAAATTCACTTTTGTAGTGTCTGGAGCGTCGGTGCCCCTCTTGCGGAGAAGAATTTCTGTTTTTAGAAGTTTGAGATTCTTCCGCCACTGTTGCATCAACCGCACTTTCACTCCACGCTGTACGCTGTGCCTCAGCACCGGGCGACGTATTCCCCCTCCCCTCCCCTCCCGTTCACGTTGCACCGTGGCACGTTCATTGCACCACACCCTGCACGTGGCTGCAACACTGCGCGCAGCTGGATCTGTCCAACTCCCTTCCCACCCTCCGTCCTCAACGAGTC
Source organism: Acheta domesticus (assembly GCA_031308135.1). NCBI lineage: Eukaryota > Metazoa > Arthropoda > Insecta > Orthoptera > Gryllidae > Acheta > Acheta domesticus. Next base: position 80,152,760 of record JAHLJT010004567.1, read on the forward strand.
CACTTTGTCTTAAGTCTGCCTGCGCGAATAGTAGTATAACAACGCTCTTAACCCACCTAGTGCCCGAGAAACTCTACAAAATGGGGCCGCTGGATTTATTTCGCCTCCGAGGGAAAACCTACGAAGCATTTTTTCGTCCTTTAAAATGCACGGCAACCTCTGCGCATTTATCCTCAGGCTGAGGGGGAAAACTGCGTGTCCCTACTGGTCAGCATGGCACCAAATGACTAACATGCCAAGGGTGGGCGTTGGCTAACAAACAACAACAACAATAACAACAACAACAAACAACCTCTGCGCATGGGCCGAGGATGGGGTGGGGGTGGAGGATGGGGTGGATTGGGTTAGGATGGGGTGGGCGAATTTGAATGTCTTGCTGTGTCGAAGCAGACGTTTGTATATCATGTAGAATGTTTTAGCGAAAGCATCATTTACTCTTCTTGATGTACGTTTGGACATGAATGACTAATAGCAGGGATCTGGAAGTCGAATTCGTGTAACGAGGAACTGAAGATTTGCTTATATAGCAATAGTTAAAGAAATGTGTCCTACAATCAGAAGCAGTTGTGCACTCATCTTCCTGAGGATGTCCGAACTCTGCGTTACCCACCAAAATTGCAAAATTAGGAGCGAATAAAAAAAATATAAAAAATGTTGAATAATGTATCACTTTCTACAATATTTGTACAGAACTGTAAATGGATGTGAATACGCTGACCTTTCGTGCTATTAAGAATGCGTTCCTGAAAGTGATGCATATTCTGAGAGCCAAATATTAGCGAACTGTGCCAATCATCTGCTTTTGTCCCGGCAGAAAATTAATCAAGACGTGGAATTCTAAAATTTAATTTCATGTTTCAAATTTGTTCTCTCTTCTTTCAAATTGAGTTTATTATTATTTTAATAATTATTGGCAAATTTTGGCTTTAGAAAGATCTATACTCGTAAACCTGTGAAGGGGACATGTGACAATTTTACCCATCCTGGTTTACGCATCTCGTGTATAATCGTACTCTAAAGCATTCACACACACAGTTTGGTCTCTGTTCGTGCTTATCAGGTTTAACAAACTTTCACTCGTTTAACAAAACACTATCAAACACACAACACTATCACTATCGTTCAAGGTTTTGCTCAAAGACAGTCAAGATACGGTCGATCACGTATTCAAATCTTGAAGAAAATTACGAACCGATGGGAGTCGTTCGTGCCCGCTGCCTCGTGACCACATACTCGTGCATCCCTGGTGGGCAAAACGGTACGAGCAAAATTGTCACGTATCGTGAGCTTTAATGAGTCCTCATGAGATGTTGACTGGGAAGTTGTAAGGTTAGAATTCTGGCTGTAGCGAATTTTCAGCACTCGCTACATAGCTCAATCGAATTGAACTACTGGTTAGAAAGAAAGTTTAGCCTCTGGCTGTTCATTTAGCCGATTAACACCAGGCGGGTGCCTTGCAAACCCTATAAACTGACCAGAGACCGTGTGCGATTTTTTCTTCACCATCCATGTCCCCTTCTGTTACGCACACGCAGCTATGTCGAGAAGCTAGTGGTGGGACCAGTCGGAGAGTAGAGCTTGTCCCGGTTTTGGCGGTCTCCCGCTGACGGAGATACGTGGAAAAGGAAAACACCGCAAGTCAACATGTTGATTGGCTCAGTCTCACTGAGGAGGAGACTCGTGACCTCCCGGGAAATAACATGCAGTACATCTTCAGGACTAATGACCTAAGTAATTGACGCTGTCAACTATTTTTACCCAAACGAACCTGTAAGGGCCCTTTAAAGAGTCGGTAAATCCGAAATGCGAATTTTGGTTTTTGATTGATTAGTGATTCCGGGCGCGTCAACTGCTAAGGTTATTAGACCAGTAAGTGTAGGGCATGTTTTTTTTCCTCGAGAGATGGCGTTGGCCTAGGAGATCCCGCTGGAAGGCAGGATCCGCGGCCGACCCACTGTCGGCTAGCAGGGTTTTCCTTAACCAGGTATCTCCCGCCAGTGAGGCACCGCCCCAGCCGAAGTAAGTTCTAAGCTTCCGACATGTGTGATAGTGTAGTGCATATTAATGTGTAAGTAAGGGATGAGGATAGGACAACGAATAGGAAGGAAATATCGTGCGAGGTCAGAGGGCCGTTTGTTAGGGTACTGCTCTGGCATTCACCTGTGGATCGGAGAAACCATGAAAAACTACCGATCAGAGCAGCCGTCCGCTAGAATTCTCCTGCAGACCAAAGCTGACAAGCTAGTGTCGAAAATTCTGCCACCGTCAAACTCAAACCGTCGGGACTCAAACCCTAGGACCTCCCAGTGAGAGGCACTCCAGGCGAGTTTCGACGTTGAAGATACCCAGGCAGATGCGCGTAGCGTGGCCTCTGGTGCAGAGCGTTGGTGCAGCCCTCCCCTGCGTGCACCTGCCGGGCGCGGCGCCGCCGGGGGACGGGGCGGGGGAGGGGAGGCGCCCCGCGGGAGGCGCGTAACGAGTGTTTACGACTGCGTCCGCCCCCGCCCCCGCCCCCGCCCCCGCGCCCGCGCCCGCCTCCGCGCACCCGCAGCCGCCGGCAATTTGTGGGCGCCCGTCCACAGCCCCCGCGCGCGCTCGCCCTGCTGTTTCCGTAGGGCCTGCGCTGGCGCTTGGCGCTCGGCGCTCCCACTGTGCTGGGGCTCGTTTCTGCCACTCCCAGCGCTTTACTTCGGAGTATTTTTACCTCCGTGCTTTAACTTGTTCTTGTGGACAAATTTCTCATACTTCGTGCCCCTTCCCCCATTCATATTTTCTCATTGTAAATGATATTCCTCTGCTCTTCGTTTATTCATTCGTGTGCGGCAGAATCCTAGCGTCTGCCATGCCCAGCACTCTATTTTACCATGTTCTTATACTTTTGTCTACGCTTGGTATTCTAACCAAATTTTTTCGCTTGAAAACTTTCTGTACTTAATGTGTCCCTCTTTCATTTGTGATGTTGCAATTAAAATTTGCAACATTTGCCATCACTCGTAGTCAATTTTGTATCTGCGCGCGAGTCGACAGAGTCAAGTGCGGGCGCTCTTGACTGTCTGTTTCTTTGACTAGCTCCTCGTTTTGTTCTGTCATCCATTGAAGTGTTTAAACTTACGTTTCTTTACTTACTCCTGCTAGTAATGTATACATTTTTATTTCTCGTGTCTCTTGCTGTTTGGCGCCGTGGACGTAGTTCAACCGTCTGTTTAAATATTGCGGATGATAGCCGCGTCTCCCCAGTAGTGTGGGTGCTGCTAGTATGGCGACTGTTTACTGATAATGTCGTGCCACGCGTTGAGTAATGTGTTTGAGCTAAACCATGAAGGGAAACGAAAGTACCTCAAGAAAACTTCTATGAATTCGTTTTATCATTTACTGTCAAATGCAAAGACCCGGTTTTTTCAACTCTGCAGGTCGGAGATGGATATTACGCTGTACACCATTGGTGCTTTCCGTCGATGTATAAATTCCTCTCGATCTACTTGCAACGACTAGTCTCGTCTTTACATCCCCTGGTTCGCTTCCCAACTTCCTTCTCAAGACGTGGACCCTCTCCGGTCGCAATCCTCCCCCACTTCCACCCCTAGCGCTCACTAACGCTCCAAATCGCCTGCAACATTTCCGCTGTCGGGGGCTGTGCGTGTTGCTGCGCGCCTCGTGCTCGCCGCCCTCTTTGGGTGGGCCGGTAGGTACGCGGCGGCGGGCGCTCCCGAGTGAGTTGTTTACGATGATTTAGCGCCCGCGGATTTATGTGACGCATGGGCGGGGCGGGGCGGGGCGGAGCCTGTGGCGGCAGCAGCAGCGGCGTGTGCGGGGATGCGAGCGCCGCGCGCTTGCGTTCGAGTCTTACGTCCCGCTGCCCTAATGACGTTATAATGGCGATTTATGCGCGACGCGTCTCGCCGTCGCCGCCGCCGCTGCCACCTGTTGTGGCGCCGTGCGGCAGTTCGGGCGGGCGGCGCTCGCTTGAGTCTCTTTGGGCGACGCTTGACGCTCTTCCGGCGACCGCCCCCCCCCCCCGGCCAGGCCGACTGTGACAAATTTTGTTCGTGTTGTGGCTTGATCGGTGTGAAAGCTGACGTGATGTGTCCTGGTGTGAACCAACTACGCTTCGGTGAGTACGTTGCGTTGTGTCTGCGTAGATTGTGTGCACGCGCGCGTTATTGCTTCTGATAGTTAGTAAAAAATGTTAATCTGATGTTGTATAACCGCCATGTACGATATTTTCAGCCATTTTCTTATTTGCGATTCGTATGAAATTGTATATAGTTAGAAGAATTAAAAATTTAAATATTGAACCACTTTACAGTGGTACAGAAACAATTTTGTATAATGAAGAACACGTATTTTTCGTCAGATGCGAATAAATGTCAAATTGCTAAGAGGTAATTGAAATAGTGAAGAAACTACTTACGTTCCATCGAATAATGGAGGTGAACTCCTCAAGAAACTACATATTCGTGTGGGTCCTGAGTTTCTCGTTTCTCTGGTGTACAAAGTAACGAATGCTATTCTTGCCATATTTTATGTCCGATATTCTATCTTGCCATCTAGTGCTATGTAGTCCTTTTTTATTACCCAGTCTGCTACCCCTTCTGCCTTCGCTATCATGCTTCCCGTACACTTCTTTTGCACAAATCTGTCTCGCAGTCGTCGCCTCTGCCGATGGTTCCGCTCTGCTGCCCTCTCCGCCCACCGCAAGTGGGTCACAAGACTCCTCCTCCGCAGCCCTCGTCCCTCCGCCTGCGCCTTCGCACACCTCTTCCCCCTCTGGCTCCCTCTCCGTCCCTTTCCGGCCCCGCCCATGGACCTCACAGGCAGATCACGCGCCTGAGCAAACGAGCTCGCGTCATTAAGCTCCGCGACGACTTCACTGTCAGAGGTTGATCTTCTTAATCAGTTGTAGGCGCTCGCGAGCAGCTGCGCGAATGAAGCGGTTGAAAGCAAAGAGATCGCATTTAAGTAGGTTAGTGGTGAGTCAGCTACGCAGTCTTCAGTTACAGGGATAGTGCTGCTGTGTTAGCGGAAGGTGTGAAACTTCCAAGCTGAAGCAGTAGCAGGTGCGGATCCAGCCGTCGTTTTGGAGGGGTCATCTTACATTTTTGTTAAATAATTAACCTTTGTTATTGTATTGTATATTATTTTTGTAGTGTATAAATGATACTATACAATATAATTTTTTCGTAATTATAATATATATAAAAATTTTAATTAATTTTACAAATTAAAAAAAGGTAACAAACGAAAACTCTTGACATTTTGGGGGGGAAGCCAAGACCCCCATGACCTTGCCCCTGAATCCACCACTGAACAGAACGGATATCTGGAAACTGAACTATCTAAAGTTAGCAGCACCCCAAAAACCAGACTCCATCAGCCACATCAAAATTTAAAGACTAATTAAGTGCATTTAATTAACATTCACTTTGAATGCATTTTCGTTGAATTGCAATGATGGGAAATTGTATTTTCTAGGTGGGCGCTGCTAACTTAGGACTAAACTAGCAACGACCACGATTTTGAGAAATCTACAATGGTCTAAAATTCGAGGACAGAGCACTTAATTACCTTAAATTTTGCCTTAAATTTGGATATGGTTTGGTTGAGTTTGGTTTTTGGGCTCAGCATCTAGCTTTAGATTGCTCAGTGGATAGATACGGAGCAAACAGATTTTACATTGATGTGTATTTGATGAACCCTTTTCTCTGCTGTTGCGCACGTCTAAAATTAGACATCAAAGTACAAAAATAATTTTTAGAAGTAGATTCTCCGAACTACATGAATATATCGAAAGAAAAGTATTAATGAATCGAATTTAATGAATCTAATCGAAATCCCTGTCTAGAGAAACGTGAAATTTTCTTCAAAAGCTGTTATATAATGTCCATTGTTCTAAATGTTTGCATTTATTTACCTTAAAAACGAAACATCCTTGTTTTGTTCATCGCAACGTCGGTGGCGATTTCCTCATGATAATGTAGGTTTGAAAACGAAACGAGGCAGAGCCTTATTGTGTTTTCAAACACGAGCACCACAGCTGCCTTCCTGTCGACCTCGGCGAGCGAATAGCACGGAATGCCGGATCACACGCCGTTTGGCGATAAGGCACGCAGCGCAGCGCGGCGCTGCGCAGCGCTGCGTTCGCGGGAGGAGCATAGGCGCGTGGGCGCTTTACGAGCCGCGTGCCAGGCACAGCGGCCGTCGCCCCGAGCGGCGCGCAGCAGCGGTCCCGCGAAGGCTGCGCGCGCGCTTGGATCGCCTTCCCCTCTATACTGCGATTTTCGTAACTTTGTCCCTGACAGGAATCAGCTGTTTCGCTGCCATCCAATCGGGAGCTTATATTTCGCGATAGTGACGTCACTATGAAGACGTTTAAGCTTCCAATTGGATGAAACCGTGAACAGCTGACTTCTGTCAGGGACAAAGTTACGAAAATCACAGTATAGTGTCGGCACAAGCTGCGGCATCTCTGCTGGAACAGCATTGCGTCTGCTGCATCGTTGACGGGGTGGTCCTGATTTTGAGTCCTGGGGGGGGGGGAGGATTTACGACTCTAGCAAGGTCCAATTTAACTACGGCCTGGAGAATTCTAGCGGTCGGCAGCTCTCATCGATTGGTTTTGCTGTCTCTCCGGTCGATAGCTAGCGAAGGACGGATTTGAACCTTAACAAACATGCCATGGAACGCACGTAATATGTCCTTCCTCAGTCTTGTCCCTTATCTCGTACGCGCTCGCGCTCACACGCACACATTCACACACACACACAACACACACACACATTTACATTTACTTGCTTTCTCTAACCTGTTTCCGTTGCCTTTAAAAAGTAGTTTACTTCGCAAATGGATATGTTCTTGCAAATCATGGTTTCATACAGTTTCGTGTCAGTATTTTGTTTTCGAATTACAGATCCCAATACAACAAAATAACTTCATAAATTAATACGATTTCATTTAATTTCCGCATTAGTTTACGTATTTCCTTCACATGAATTTTATTGCTTATTGTTCTAATTTCATAATTGTTTCGACAGTTTCTCACGCTGTTTGATTTTATTCTTAGTGCTTTTTGTGTGTTCTCACTTGATCTGCCGTCGGTTCTCCTTGGCGATGTTCCCCGTCGCGGCTGGTACTCACAGTGCCTGGCACGGCCGCCCCCGCCGACGCGGGTCAAAACCGCGCGAGCAGGATCGTAAAGGCGGCTGCGGGTCGGCGCTATCGCTGCGCGCTCTGAGAGGCGGTGAATTGAATTTGCAGCTTGTATGGTTTGCCTGCGAGCGAAGTGGTGCCTCAAAAGCACTTTGATGTCTTCAGCTCCTCGCAGACGCCGAACCGCGCGAGCGATAGATGATGCATCGGCAGATAGGACCCGTATTCGAGAACGAAGGCTGGGATGAAGCAGAGAGGATGCGCTGTAAATACGATGGACACTTTGTGTAGTACAGATGTAAGATATTCAGACACACTATATTGAGGTGTAAGGCATTAGTAAGTAAAGCATTAGGCATTAGTGTTAAATAGAACTTGCTTTGTGATAAGTATGCAGAACAAAATAGTCATCTCTTCACTTGTTACGGAACCATTTAGTATTCAATTGTCACGCCGTGAACTACTATGTGAACTTTGCAGATATAAAAAACAAACAAAAAAACTCGATTTACTTTTGTAATAGTTATTGTAAGAGATATGTTTTAGTCTGGTTTGATAATGTTGTGATGTATATGAACTACTGTGTCGCGGTATATCAAAAAATGAGGTGTGAACATTCACATCCGTGAAGTATGAAATCGAGAAGAACAGTCTGTAATTTAAAAATTGTTAGAAAACGAACACGCACACAAACATAAGTAAATGAATGTTAAACATTTGTGAAATATGAGTAAGCATTTGTAAATGTTTTTATGGTATTGTAAGTGTTCAATATGCGTATTGTTAGAAATATGTTGACACATCATGCATGATTTCTCGCACGAGAGAAGATAAGTTTTCTACCACTCTTGCCGAGTGTTAGTATATGTCAACACTAAGTAAAATACTTTCACCTAACATTATGAAATCTGCGTGTTCATTTAGATAACTAAATGCTCAATCTCTTATTCAACATTGCATTGATCTTCGCTTTGCAGGGAATTCAGGAATGTCACCAGGTGTGTTCATAATTTCTCTGGTTGCTTAACAGACGTGCGTAGAGGGGAGGGCAGGAGGCATGGCCCCCCGGAACACTTTCGAAGTGCGTACCATTGCCGTACGTTATAAAACACTATGTAATTGTTCATAAAATATTTTCAATCCCCTTATTTTACCCTTTTTGTATTGACATTTAGGATATTTTTAAATTTCACTTCATTTAGAAACAACGAAGGTCGTTAGCGACTATTATTTTACATATAAGTAACAACATTTTTAAAAAATTAATAGACACAGAATAATTAGTTACAATTTTTCGCAAGAACTTAAATTAATTTGTCAAACCCAGTACATAAGGGAGTTCGTTATGCGCCATACGAGGAAGAGGCTCCAGGTCTGGCAACATTGTAAATTGTTCAACATAAAACCATTTGTATTTATTTTTGATAATCAGTAAAGTTATAATTTAATACTCTTTGTTGTATATTTTTATTTGATGGTAAAATGTCATATATACATATAAATACATTCAAGGAAACTGGGAACATGGAAAAGGGGACCCAGAAGTGTAGTTGGCCCCTCTTGTTGCTGTAGAGTGAGCACGCATATGCCTAACAAGCTACTTGGTAGATGGTTCAAAACAAATTGAGACTTAGCTCCAGTCGAGATCAAATCCTTGGGATGTACTGGTTCTTCCGATTTGTGCAATGCTAACGTGTTAAGAACAACAGTATTTTTAACTTGTTACTGCACGAGCAATGTTGAAGTAAACTCCCTACATTTTAGCGCTGTATGTCTATTATACATCACGACCTATACAAAGATTTCACGAGCTCCATCACATTATCGAAATTTAAGGTTATTTTGATATGCATAGAAGATTTCTTAAAAATCAGAGTACTTGTTTCCCAAGAGTGAAGTTAATATCGTTAATACTTCAGTAACGCTAATTTTGTTTGTTGAATATTTTTGTGATGTGATGTGAGAATACTTAATCTGTTCAGATATGTGTAATAATTTTGAAACTAGGTTTTGCTAATGTGAAAATTTAAAAAGCAACCGGCCTCTCGTTATATTATTTCAATTTTTCTCCCTTATTCACTAATGGAATTTTTGCTACATGCATGGATTTCATATTTAAAATATTTGTAATTACGTATTCTTCTTACCGGAATATTAATGACCGAAAACAATTAACGATGGTTGTTTTTCCTGATTATAATTTTCAATGGCACAGTTCTGAAAATAATTATATTTTAGTTGCTTGCTTGGGATACATTCTAGAGCCTTAGTCTACCACGTCACATTGTGTGAACTCTGTCGTATGCAAACCCACTACCGGTTTCCTCCACAGTCGCCTACGCTGTGTAGGGATTTTGCAGGTTTGTAGAAGCATGAATACTCTTATTTAGCGTATTTCCTCTGGAAATTCAAGGGCGGATACCCTAGGCCGAAGACGAAGTTGGCCCTTTCCAACCCTTTTCTCCCTCCCACCCCTTCTCTCTACTCATCATCCATCCATTCCTCTTTCCCCCTCTCCTCTTCATCCATCCCTCTCCCTTCCCCGCCACGCGATCCGTTAACCGCGTGGGCGCAAGAAGGCAGGCGGCGCGGGCGGCGGGAAATGGGCCGTGAAGGCGTCTGCCCCGGGCGGGCGGCGGGTGCGACCGGCTCCGATGCGGCGCCTCGAGCTGTGCGCCGCGCACCGGCACGAGAGGGGCCGAAAGGCGCTCGCGCAAAATCCAAGGTAGAGATTGGGAAAACGTAATAGAATGGGGAGGTTACCGCGAAATCAAAAGGTTTGGGGAATGGTGTGAGAACGAACGCTTTGACCCATTTTCATCTGCAGTCGTTTACAGATCCTTGCAATGGAGATATTCCATTTTTTTAAAAATTAAAGTTCATGAAGGACAAAAAGGAGGACAAACGTCTTTAAAGCAGTCATTCTGCATTCAATGAATATTGCTGCAAATAACATCAAACACTTCTCGTCATCGAAACAAATCATGTGTATCCAACTTGTGTCTAGAAAATGCAGTGAAAAGCGCGGCAATTTCTTTCTAGAATAATTCGGTTCTATTCGGTTATTAATTTCGTGGTGAATAAACTCCTGATTTTATAAAAAGTAATATTGGGAAAAGCTCAGTGTGTAAAGGGGAGACTATTGCTGCAAGAGGCAGTCGGGCATGCGTCACCCAGAAAATAATGAATATGTGAAAAGATATTGGGAGGCAACGTAGTAAACTATTGGTCTTGCAAATAAACCATTCATAGATGGGCAAAGTAAAGAATCTGAGAAAAATAAATATTATAATATAGCTTTTTTGTCTTTCTGTAGAATCAAATAACTACGGTTGCCCATCAATATTTTATACATTTGAAAAAAGAATTGGAGAGGGACCAGTCCATTACTTATCAAGGCAAACTGTTGCCGCAGAGGTACGTTATTGAAATACTTAAATGGAAAAATTCCCCATTTTAGTCATGGGATTCACCTCCCTGCCGCGAAAAAAAAATATATTCGAAAAAATACTGAATAACTGAAGCTAATTCAAATAGTAGTTTATACAATTAGTTTATAGTGTTAAGCTTTATTCCATGAGTACATGTTTTCAAGTGACGTTAGGGGCGCGGATTCAAAATGATACGAATGCAATAAAGCAACCTTTATAAATGAGTTGCATACGCTATTTTTTTTTGCATCACAGCATTATAAATGTATAAGAGAATCAAACATAATTTTGCGAAATAATTTTCTTGTGACTTTCCGTGTATTTGATATCTGAGAGACAAAACGGTAGTCGGCTTTTCCATTTACCACTACTTCCACCCGATTCGCTGCGATGTACTGAACTTGTGATGACGCAATCATTCGTGCCGTAAAATGCTAATACGTCATTTGTGCCGTAAAATGCCCATTTATGTACGATTTCTTCCTACAGAAAATGTAATTTATAATGCTGCTACACAAAAAAAAATATGGAGAAAACTGCATATTTAAAATGAGTAATAAAATCAATACACACTTCCAAAATTGAAAAAAATCATTTATATTGAACCTTGTTATAGAATTATGATTCTGCGTCAAACGTTTTGAGCTCTTGTTTTGTGACAAGTGATGAGTGTTGTCAACTGGCGAGCCGCTCAGTGGCCGATGCTGGTTGGCCGTGAAGGAAGGCTCCGTGCGTGCGCGTTTTTATACTGCCACTTCTCTAACTTTGCTCCTCAAGGCCACTGAAATCCCATCTTCGCGATGGAATATGTCACGGCTTTTCGCGTCTTTCTCGGTCTTGCCGATAGAAGTCGCATGATCGCAAACACTGCTTGATACGGTCGCAATCATGCGAAACCTAGCGGAACGACTGAAAAAGATCCGGAATACCATGATATATTCCATCGCGAAGATGGGATTCAAGTGGCCTGGAGGGGCAAAGTTAGAGAAATCGCAGTATAGAGATGGTTTGGGCCCACAGCGCGCGTCGGGGGCGGGGCCGCGACGGGCGCGACCGGTTTTCGACGCCGGTGCTCCAGGCGCCGCCGGGCCGCCGCGGACGGGTGTTTTCGGAAGGCACTTAAGCAGACACGTGAAATAATGTTGTGGTCACGGCCAGAGAAACGACGAGGAAATGCCAGTATAAACCAGTGCTCGGAAGAGGTCTGTTTGTAAGATGGTGTAATGGATGTGCAGATATGACATAGGTAATGTTGGTTGTTAGTCGGCTTCCGGGTTGTTGCGCGGTTGATAGGAACAGTGTATCAGTGTTGGTGGTCTTTGGTCTGAGTTATAGTGTGTAACAAGGGTTATTTTAATGTTGCGTGAACGGATAAGACATTCTCGTTGAGAAGAAATTAGGACATCCTCTGAACCAAGTTTCCGTTGGGTGTAGACACCGAAATTAAAGACGGATAAAATACTTGTGGAGAAATATTTTAATATTTTCCTAAATTTTTCTGAATAACGATCCTAGAGTCTTTGCTATGTAACATATTGTAGAATTGCGTATCGTATACTATTACGTTGATGATTGTTTGATCGCGGCCTTTTTGCGTGTTTTACCAATCCCTGACGTAAGCGGTTGTCGTGAAACTTTGTTGCCTTTTCTTTATAAGAGACATTTATTGCTTATGGGGATGGTCGTGGTGAAAAATTTGCCATGGCGTGTTATTTCATGCATCTTGGGGCGAGCGTATAATTCTAAACCTGAACTTCTGCCATGCCAACATTAATCATGTTTCGATCGTGGCATTGATTTCGTTTCAAACGCTTGCACGATGGGGCTGTGGAACTAGTTATTCTGCTAGGTCTAGAAGTGGGGAATTAAAACGAGCAGGAGACTGTTGCAGGCAATTGAGGCCAGCGATCGTGAGTGCGCTTAGTACCCGACGAGCAAACGAAGGCCGGGGAGATAAGGGCAATAAATCTCCGGCGGAGAAGAGGGCCGCAAGAAAGGGAGCCGGTTGCTGGGATAAAGACGGGAGCGCAGGGAATTGGGCGGGTGCGCGGCGCGGCGCGGCGGAGCTTACGCCGACGGGCGAAACGGCGCCGACGCAACGCGGAACGGCCGCGCGCGGTGATAACGCCGATTGTAAAGATTCCCGCGCGAGCGCGCCCGCGCCCTGCGGCGCCGTTTCCACCCGAGCACGACGCGCCTTGCGCGGCCCTCGCCTTCAATAGGCCCCTCTCCCCTTTATCTCCTCCTCCCCCTCCATCTCGTCCACGCCCTCGCCCTCCTCCCCATCGATCTCGTCCACACGACTGCCCATTTCGACCTCGTCCATTCCCCCTTCAAGTCGTCCACACCACCTTCCGTTTCGACCTCGCCCATACCCCCTTCCACCTCGCCCATACCCCCTTCCACCTCGCCCATACCCCCTTCCACCTCGCCCATACCCCCTTCCACCTCGCCCATACCCCCTTCCACCTCGCCCATACCCCCTTCCATCTCGCCCATACCCCCTTCCATCTCGCCCATACCCCCTTCCATCTCGCCCATACCCCCTTCCATCTCGCCCATACCCCCTTCCATCTCGCCCATACCCCCTTCCATCTCGCCCATACCCCCTTCCATCTCGCCCATACCCCCTTTTCATCTCGTCCACACCCATTTCCATCTCGTTCACACGCCCCCTTCCATCTCGTCCACGCACCCTTTAATCTTGTCCTCATCCTCACCCTCGCCCCCGGCCATTCTCTCGCACCCGCCGCCTCCATCTCGTCCTCCCCTCTCGTCCTTGCCGTCGTCCCTGTCTCTATCACGACCTCCCGCTCTTTCCACCCCCTCCAACACGTCTCCCCCTTGTCCGTGGCCCACCCCTTCTCCGGCCTGCGTAATCCCATTGTTAGCGGCGTAGAAGCGCCGTTTAAAGCGCGGATTAAACAAACGCCATCGCCCGCGAATTAAATTTCTCCGGCAATTTTCGCACGCGCGCGCCCCCTCGACTTGCCTGGTCGCTACGGCCCCATACGTAGTCTCCCCACTCTGTTTCCTTTTTGTTTCATTATCTTTCTCTTATTCCTTTAGCTTCTTCCAGTCTCCTTCAGCACATCTAACACCGATCGCGCATTCTTTGCCCTTTCCCTTTTTAATTGTAACAGTTCTGTTCCCTTCTGCTTTTAAAATCCTACTGCTCTTGTGCTTCCCTCCTCCTCCTCCAACACCGTTCAGTGGCCATATTGAATTTTCGCGTTCCGCTGTTCGCTTGCTTAGCTAAACTCTTCGGTGAGCAGTTTTTTTCATTCCTTTTTTTCCTCTCACAAAAGAAAATAAAAGTTAATTCAATTGTTAGTTTCTGTTCGGAGTAGGCATTTTAATTCCCTGCAAAATTGCATGGGCTCCTTCAGAAATGGAGTCGTTAATTGCGTTTGGGTTGATTCTTTACGTCCGAACTCCATCGCTTCCTTTTTGTATTCGTAGATTACTCCAGCAGTAGGGGATTTATCGCTTTTTTTTGTTCGATTTCTATAAAGATTTGAATGCTAGGGGATTCTTCCATGAAGCGCAGGGGCATGATCTTCTAGCTTCATAGAACTACACTGCTGGAACACAAATATCTAGTTCTCTGCGTAGAACTTGGGGTCCAAATTAAATGTTCTTAACGTTTAGTTATTTGCTTCAATTTTCTAATCTTGCGCCTTGCGAATGTGCGAGAGCATGCCAGAAGCTCAATGGGTGGCATTCGTGCTCTCCATACTGACGCGTTGCTGTCATATCTTAATAAAAGAAGATTGTCCTTAGTTTAGTTTGATGGCGTCTTGAAGAGAGAAACAATGGTTCGTGGGTGCGAGTGCCATTTAGTTTCATAAAAATAATCGCAGTTGTGCAGACGCTGTTTACCTCTCCTGAAGTCTGTTGAGGTTTTGGTAACCTTGCTTCAATAGAGTGTTACTCATTTGGATTAACTCTCGTGAGATACTGTGAATGGTTGTTCTTCGTTGTATTGTGAGGAAGTTTTCCCAGTTGTCTTTCTATAAATTTTTACACGTGTTCTTAGAGTGTAATACCAGTGCAAATTGTCTGGTGGGTTCCAGAGAAATGAATTCATCAGTGGTTGAAGTTTCTAATAATTATTCGATGATTTAATAATTGTGATTTAATAAATGTTACAACAACCTTTACTTGAAGCATAGTATAATGATAGGTAAAGAATGATATGAAGTAAATTCATTTTTTTTGTAATTGAAGCATTAGTCTAGTTTGATTCTCATTATAAATAATGGTTAATGAGACAGAATTTTCATTTCAACGCGTGATATTAATATTAAATATATAATAAAAACTTAGGAAACAACCTTTGGCAACAATAATTTCAAAATTATTTCAAATGAAGCCCTTCATTCCAGATCTCACAGGCCGTACGTCACCACTCAGTGCACTTTTTATGTCACCTCTGAAAGTTTATTATCTGCAATGTGATGCCGATTTCTAACCTATACCTAGGAAGATGGGCGAACGATACTGATTGGAGATTGCAATTATCCGATTTGAAATGAACGTTAATGAACGACAGTGGAATGAGAGGCAAGAGAACGAATGTACTTTTCTGCGAACCTACTTTTTCCTCCACGTATTTCTCATGGATCGACCTACATTAGAAGCCCATAGGTGCTCGATGAGCGCCCCGACACCACGCGTCGCCCCCGTGGTGACGGCGGAGGGGCTGGCCGCTTCGCAGTCGTGTCCGCAGCCTGTGCAGGCGCACGTGTCTCGGCGCGGGAGTTTGCAGCTCGTTGGCCCCCGCGCGCACGCGCGCCCTCGCAGCTTCGGCGGACGTGGGGGCGGCGAGGCACCCAACGCCGGCAGGGGAGAGGAGGGGGGCTGAAATAAGGACATATTAAGTCGGAGACCGAGCGCGGGCGGAATTAGGCACAGGGACTGCAGCACCGGCAGCGGCGTAATTTTGCCTCTATTATGGCGCCGAGTGCGCGCGCGCGCCGCGACGGCGTGAGGGGGAGGGGAGGGAAGCGGCGGGGGCGAAGGCCATAATTGAGACGTGCGCAAGCGGTGGGGGCGGCGGATGAGCGGAAGCGGAGGTGCAGGCTCCGAGCGAGTGAGGGGCTGTGGTGCTGGCGGGGCTAGAAAGGGGTTGGAATGAAGATTGTGGCAGTTGGCAGCATTTAGGGGAGGCTGGTTTGGACTACTGATACGGGAGAAACGTTTTATAGAATAAATGATGAGCAGCTTTGAAATGAAGCGTCGTAAGAAAATGGATCTCTTGAGATGTAGTAGTTCATTCATTGGGGTGTTGGAAACTGAATTAAGAAATTATCGACTCTTGATGAATGTGCAAATAGAATTAAATGGAGTTAATGGATTTGGATGACAGAGTTCATGCGACGGAAATATGCAAAAGATACTGTTATTGAAGATGAATGTACAAATAATAGATTTATGGAGACACGTTGGAAGATAAGATATAGTTTAGAATAATTAACCGTACGTGAATACTACCAAGAAAGCATAGTTATACTGGTAGTGTTTATCTGAAAGAGATTTCTCATTTTTTTTAGTTTATTTTTTTTCAGTCAATTTTTGTTTCCGAAACCTTCATCTCTTCAAAATTTGTTTGTAGCGTAATCCCGTTTTAAAGTAGATTGATACGAACATGAAATTCGAAGTAATCACTAATCTTAGGAGGTCCGAACTCAAACTTATCTTCGCAAACAGTTTAACAATAACAGATCGAGAAACAGTTGTCTTCCTAATTTCTCGCCGAAATACAGTTCACTTCGAAGTATTTCATGCGAAGGACCGTAAATTTACATGGAAATAGGCTAAAAATAATTTTGATCCGAAAGAAAAAGATCAGAGAGAAGAAGAAACCTTGCATGTATAAATCTAGCGTTGTGTTTTCAGTAATAAAGACCTCGTCATATACAGGACAACCAGCAGAAGGGTTCGTGTTTGTTAAGTACTCTGGTCTCTGAAGGGACGAATATTCGTTCCGAGCAACGCGCCGTTCTCTCCAGCGAGCGGCCCCGGCCTTCGGCCGCCGCCGCCGCCACGGGCTCAGCAAATACCCGCTCCGCTCCGCGCCGCGCCGCGCCGCGCCGCGCCGCGTCGGCGTCGCGGGACATCTCTCGCTTCGGCTGCGCCGCCGCCGCTGCCGCCACCGTCGCAAATCCGGCGCCGACGCGCTTCGCTGCACAAAGGACGGGCGCCTGGGAAATAAAACCTCGAAAACGACCGGCTCGCGGGACAATGCGCAGGTGCAAATTGGGAATGCTCTGTGAAACGGTGACGTGATTGGCCCAAAAAGGATGCAAAAAAAAGACAGGATGGTGGAGGTGTATAAAGGCATACTATCGCATTGTGTTAAGTGGGACGATGTTGTTAGTGATGATTAATTGCAGAAATGGATTTCCAGGGAATCGCTCGTTTTGATTTGACCGCGCGACGTCTGTTGTGAGGGAGAATGACGCACGGGTTGTGAGTACAAAGGAAAATGTAGCGTGACAAAAGTGGTTCTGATAAATAAGTCGATGTTATTTAACATCAAAAATAAGTATTACAACAAAGATGTAGAATAACAAGCGAAATATCCAGCATGTAATTGTGTAGTTTTCTTGGATTATTTTTATGTACACAATTTCAGGGAAGAAACTAATGAAAGACATTTTCATATATATTGAAACAGCGTCACTCGTAAACTGGGAAATCAGAATGAGCACAACCACCTACACAATACGACATGGAAGAAAGAGGAAGAGGTTATTGATAAAACAGGTTTAAACCAGTTCTATCAAGTTGTGACATAATAAATATTAAATTTTAAACAATTTAAAGTTCCTTTGTATGGTGTAGTAACAGTTTTGTACATTTAAAATTGTAGTTATTTAATAAAAGTTTTTTAAATGTTCATATCATATTTCTAATGGCAAGTAGGGTAGAATGATCTGGAAATGGGGAATATTGATGATTACATGTGGTCGTTTGAATTTGGTACCCAGAAGGAAGAAAATGTATACGCTGGTGAAACAGAGCTAAAGGCAATGGCCGTCAGTCTGCGTATGCTCCCTCACCGCATAACAAGAAACGACGGAGAGAGGTCGGCGGCGCGTGCGCTCGTGGGCTGGGCAGATTGACGGATCTCAGCCGGCGCGGCGCGCGGCGTGGGCCACCGCACAGGCGGAGCGGCGGGACACTGGCCCAAACGCATTGCCAAAGGCGTCATTCCGTCAATAATATTAATGATAATGTTTTATCACACTTAATCGTAATACCTTGTGTACGAACCTATTTTGAAATAAGAAAACAAAGAAGATAATTCATACATCTTTTAAATTGCCATTCGTAGCTCTTAAAATTAAAAAAAACAACTATCGGAATGAAAACAAATTTTAAGAGGAATTGCATGA
Organism: Acheta domesticus; assembly: GCA_031308135.1. Lineage (NCBI taxonomy): Eukaryota > Metazoa > Arthropoda > Insecta > Orthoptera > Gryllidae > Acheta > Acheta domesticus. The sequence goes on from JAHLJT010004567.1 coordinate 80,170,740, forward strand.
AAGAATCTTATCGAAAGAAAGGTCATTTTTTGTAATATTCTTGTATACTTAGAAGCGATTTGCTACCACTAGTGTCATTCAGATGCTTGGTATCGTGGGAATGACACGTTAGAATGGATTAATATTCGAAAACATTAAACAAAAAACAGACTAATTGTTGTTGTTTTTAGTTTTCGAAACGCTGCCTTGGAAACGAACTGTGGAACCGTGCTCGGGCCCACTGCGCGTGGGCCGCGGAGGTTCATTTCCTTAAGTAGCGCCCGGCGCCTCGCGCGCGAGGTTTATCTTTCATTAGAAACGAGCGAGCCGAGGGGGCGGGGGCGGGGCCGCCAGCGGCTGAGGCCAGCTGCTGCTCCGGCGGGGTGGGGCGTCTCGAAACCGCCGACGCACTTCGGCCTCAAGGGCGCAAGATGGAAGCGAAAATAGAAATCACGGGTTGGACGGGATGAACTTCTTAAAGGCAGTGG
>JAHLJT010004567.1:80176206-80260754 GCA_031308135.1 Acheta domesticus
TATAATAAAGGTCATTAAAATTCAGTTACAGTTCGCTTCGATAAGATTATTAATTTCTTAACTAGAAAAAATGTGAATATTGAATAACGTTTTGTAAACAAAGGTGTAATATTATTTGAAGAAAACGTCACTCCCTTCTAAATTGTTTTAATAAAGGAAAGCAGTCAGTTTTTTTTTTTCAAAATGATATTTTTGAGTAATCAACAGAAGTTTTTCTTTAATATTTATACAGATATCAAAATACGTTTTACAGTTTTCCTGGTGTTATTTCACTTCATGCTTATGTTGCCTTAATCGCGAATGCATCCAAGCACATCAAAATCCCTCGAAGTTGAGCGTTATAAAAATTAGCGGTTATGTTTTCCTGCGAGCACGTTTTCGAGCTTACCGGGTGTTAAAAATGTACAGCGGCGCCAATTAAGGATTTATTTCGAAAGCGAAAGGTGCAGTAATCGGCGGCCGGGCGGGTGGGCTCGCAGCGCGGGCGCTGACGGTGAACGACCTGAGCGCGGGGGGGGGGGGCGCGATCGCGGCGTCACACGCGGCGCGCGCAAACAATCCGGGGGTGTCGCCGGGTGCCCTTCACGCTCCGCGCGGCGCTCCGCGGCAAGGCGCCGGCGCCACCGACACCGACACCGACACCGTCTGCTCCCATAGGCGGCCCGCCTCCACTGACACTGTTTTCTTTCTTCGCCGCAGTCTGTTCCGCCTCCAGCGGCCCTCCCTCCGCGCCGTGTTCTCCAATGGTCCACTTCCGGTCGTCTGAGACGGTTGCACCGCACTTAAAGTTCCCTCTTTTAAACCAGGTATTATATGTTGATGCACGATATTCAGTGCTACGAAGTTTGACTTCTTTCGCCAGACGAAGGAGATTAAGCAATTTACTGAAATTCCTGTGTTAGCGTGCAGGCATTTCGGGTGTGGCGAGGTTTTTTTTCTAACCGAAGTTCTTTTTGTATTTCTAAGAATTTTCTCATCCCATACATTAAAACACTAACTTGGTTGGCGAGACTTAGTATCTGCACAAACTCATGGTCGGGAGGCGGTATTGGAACTCGCGATTCTCCGCAAGGTGCGCGGGTTGCACTCTCGAAAACCCCCTTGTCATTACTCCACGCCATTGAAAAAATATTTTGGAGATATACAACCATTAAAGCGATCATGATTGTTCTCTTCTGTAGATAGCTAGGAGGAATTCAGCTGCTCCTGGAGGACAATCTTGCAGCCGGCTGCTCTGATCAGTAGTTTTCCACGGTTTTCTCCGATCAGTACCTGGCAAATCTGGGCAATCTTTAACAAACGGACCTTGAACCGCGAGCGATCTCGTCATCTTTGTTCACTCCTCTTTTCCTACCGTTTCTCACACATGCATGCACACACACACAGTTACATATGGCGGGATACCCATCAGGCGCTTACTGCTTGGCCCAGTTAGACCGGTGTCTTGGACTAGGGGAGATACCTCGAAAAGAGTCTTCGCAAGTCGCCATGGGCGCCGGATCTCACGTTCTAGCTATGGATGGACACCAGTACCTCCCGTCATACGACATTCACTTCACACGGGTCTAATGACCTTCGCAGTTGGCGCGATCGGAAGCACAAAATAGTCCATGGAGGGAGTGGGGGGGGGTGGAGGGCGCGGCGCGGCGCCTTGAGGCCGGGGAGGCGAGCCCGCGGGCGCGCGAGGAGCCGAGCGACGCCGGGCGGAAGGGGTCGGGCCGCGTCCGCGGAGGCCAATTGGGGGAGATAAAACCGTTTTGTCGGACGTTAACTCTATTAGCTGCCGTGTTTACCGCGCCATCGATTGGATCAGGGACCGCGAGGGGGGTGGGCTGCTCGGAAGGGCGAGGCGGGGCGGGGCGGCAGGGGCGGCGGTGCCAGCGGGCCGCGGGCGGCGGCAGTCTTCGTCGCTATTAGCGCCGCTAATCCGACCGGAGCGAGCGGCGCCAGCGAAAACAAACCGAACTCGCGCCCGGCGGTCGTCGCCATGGTGACGGCGCGCGCGGCGGTGGCGACGAATGGGGGTGGAGACGGGGGAAGTACCGAAAAGGGCGGGATTTCTGTGGAATGAGTGTGACGATAGCGGGCAGAGGCAGAGAGTTAGTGACAGGGGAGGCGGTGGTAGCAGTGAGAATGGGGTTGCAGTGGAAGTCAATGGAATGGGGAATGGGATGGGAATGGCGGGATGGGGGAATGGGAATGGGATGGGGGGTGGGAATGGGATGGAGTGGGTGGGAATGGGATGGGGAATGGGAATGGGATGGAGTGGGTGGGAATGGGATGGGATTGGGGGGTGGGAATGGTGTAGGCAACGGGGCCGATGGCGCGAACGGGTTGGTGGTGGGATGGGATGGGGGGTGGGAATGGTGTAGGCAACGGGGCCGATGGCGCGAATGGGTTCGTGGTGGGATGGGATGGGATGGGATGGGATGGGATGGGATGGGATGGGATGGGTTGGGTTGGGTTGGGTTGGGAATGCGGGTTGTGGCGAGGCCGACGGCAGCAGGGTACTTGGTCCGCCCCTGCCGCCGCGGGAGCGTGTTATTGTTTTCTCGCGACTTAGGGTTTTATTGGATCGCCGTGTTTGTCGTGGCGGTCGGCCTAATCCGCGGGGCGCGCGCTGCCTTCGGTGGCCGCGTAATTGCGCCGCGTGCGTGGGAACGGCCGCCAGCCTGCCCGCCGTGCGTGCCCGAGGCCCGAGAGTCGGGTGCGCGGAGACTGCCAGAGTGAATGGCCGGGCGGGCGGTTTCAGCGGGGTTGGTTTGACGGAGGTTCCACTCATGTTTGGGTAAAGGGGTCCTGCTTAGGAATGGCACTGTCGAGAATGGATGACGTGCATTCGGGGGTTGGGCGAATGGAAGCTGAATTGTAGGGATCACGATTTTATGATTGGTTTGAGATTGAAAGAAAATATTTTTTTGGAAAAAGGAAGGAAAGGGGTGAATGTCAGAGTTAAATATCGAAATGAAAATAGTGATTTTTGACCCTGAAAATGCAGAATAAATGAAGAATATCCACGTAATGTAAGTTGGTCGCGAAGTTCACAATTGTAAAGGAATAGATTTCCCAAAAAGAGATATTTTTTTTTTAGGATCTTTGTGATAGGAGAATCTAAGTTAACATGAATTTGCATGGAAAACGCGTGAACAAAATGTGTTTTTTCCTGTGGAGAAGAAAACCAAAGTTCAGGGTTGTAGTCGGCCTTCTGTCTTATCCACTGACCATCATTTGACTTCTTTTCCGGTCGTGCGGTTTTTCTTCATTCTACATTGTGATTTCTCCTAAAAATGCCACTTTACAGGAATGGTATAATGTAGTGAGTCGTACACAAATCGCAAAGTCTAAATTAAAATGTGTCTAACGTTAAATGGTTGTTTTATTGCCAATTGTTTTTGAAAAAATGAGCATACTGTCTGTGGAATTCCATTGTATAATCGTATATTTCGCAACTAGTTTATAATTTTGAGCTTCATTACACGAGTAAATGATTTGAAAATTAGCGACTGTAGGAGCGTGTTTTCAAATTTGTACGAATTCAATAAAGCAGCACTAAAATAGAGTTGCATATCTTATATTTTATATAACAGCATTATACATTTATAAGATAATCAAATTTAATTCTTGGAAACAACTCTGTATTTGTATGTACTGTCTGTATTTGTATTTGACATCTGTACGAACAAACTGTAATCTGCTGATTTGTTTGATTCTACATCCCCACGAATCTCTTGTTGCGAATGGTGAAATGTCTGACGACGCAATTATTCGTATCACTAACAGCAAATACGTCATAATCTGTGCCATAATATATATTTTTATCAACAATTTCTTGTAACGAAAAAGGCCTTTATAATTCTAGACTACAAAAACAGAATTTTTTATCAAATTCGGGCCAGTACGGTATTTTTAAGAAAATGTTTTTGAAGTTGTTTCATTACAAACGAGTTTTTAAGGGGCTCTTAATCATTCACATCACATATTATACAGGGCTACTTTTCAAGATATGTGACAATATTGAGCTGCTGTAGTTCGCATTGGAACATGGTTCCACTTTCTTCCCCATCGAGGGCGCCCGGGCAGCGAGAGGAGCGGTCTGGGCGCTGAGTTGTGGGCGGCGACAATCCGCGCGATAAGCGGCGCGGAAGGGCGATCGCGGGGACGGAGAGGGGGCGGGGGGCGAGGGCCACGCAAAAATGCGCTCGCGCTCCTTCGTCGAGAAAGGAGGCGCCGCGCCCTGTGGGGCGGCAGTTCCTTCCCTGGACCCCACACGCCCAGGACAAACTCTGCCTACGCCAAGGAACTTTACCAAGAAAGCCTGGCGGATTATTCTTCAAATATGTAGGTCCCAAAATTCTACCCTAATGCTAGGGATGCTCCTCCTAAGCCAAATAGAGGTGCTAGTGGAGTCTTATCAGAACTATGTCTTCATTTCCTTCAACAGAAATTTTAATTTATGCTGTATTTAAAATGTACTAATTTTGTCGATTTGTAGTAACTTATCTCATTCTCTATTATGATGCTAAATGGCGTTGCTAATGCATAAAATTTGTAAGAAATGTATTTGGGAATGAGCAATCGGCTTGGGGAGGGAGCGGCAAGATCCATGAGTTAACTCATCCTTGAGTGCCCCACTGAACATTGGTAATTCACGATGAAACGTGAAAGAAGTGGCGTTATGTGAAACTTAATTAATCTAAATAATAAACTATTAAAACATGATATAGGCGCTTACTGTGTAAGTTTTTAAAGAAAATATACCAAAGAAATTGAGGATAACAAACTAAATTCTGAAACTTAAATTGAAATATGTTCAGAAGCTATTTTTCAAAGAAGACGTATTTGATTACATAATAAACGATGAAGGAAGATGGAGAAATAACATACTATTTTTGCTTAAAAATTATGCAATTCAAGTGTTCAACGTTTTTAAAACTCATTGCCACCTCTTCATGAGGGCTTTATGAATATATTTTCGTTGTCTACAGTCCGTCGTCTACTTGTGGAATATGAGTTGGCACGTTTTAAAGTCAAGGAAAAAACGGATGGTAGGATGGTGCGGAGGTAGCAGACACGATGCAACACGTGACCGTTCTTTAATTAATATCTTAATCCTGAAGAATGCAAATCAGTATGGAAAGTCTATTGCAGGGACGCCGCGTCGCCAGCAGTGATCATCGACCTCCCTGACCTTGCCTTGCTAACGAGCGTAAGCGCAGGGGTATTCACAGATTCTCAGCGTTGGCATTTACGAGATTACGTTTTGACCTTGGTTTTTGTGTAGTCTTGTATGCGCGCATAAGAGAGCTTTAAAGGACGCAAGTGGAAGAAGAAAACAGTGCAATTCATGATGAAATGACATTCATCATAATTCTTGCCTTTCAACTCACGTCAGTTCTGCACCAAGATTTGGGTTTCAAATTTAATTTTACATTGTAAATTGCTAATAAGTTTGTAAGTTACTCATTTTGATGTAAACGTAAATTCAGCTGCGTTCTATAATTAATCGTCGTTTTTTTTTAATGCTTATGAATACTCCTCTTTAATTCACCAGATTAAAAACTAATATTGCTTTTTGAGATATTAAGGTGTAGAAAATATTTTAACAAAGCAGTTTCGGATTTTTCCGACAGGTTGAAGCAACGCGTCAGTAGTTGGTGAAACGCCCCGACTTTTCCTTTTGCCTAATAACCCTGTTTGGAGAGACCTCTGAAAACTCATACATCACTGTCACTGCAAATTTTGTTTTCGCCTCAGCACACTCCTCCGAAATTGCTAACTCTTCACCGGCATACACATACCCGGAGTCTCCAGTGAAGATGGTGTATATGCGTATCCATCTTTTCGTCGACGTTGCCCCATCTGTAATAGCTGCTTCAATCCCAAAATAGAATATTTTTGAGTCCGAACATTTTTACCTTTTATAGTCTGGGAATTACGTTAATATTTATTTTTAAAGTAGATACCCCCACCTCCGTTACTTATGTAATACCTGATAAGTAAAAATGTGAAGTTTACGAACTAAATAGGTGAAAGGAAGCGTCACATAATGTGGCAGTTCTGATTTTTTTCCACAATTTATTGTATAGGATTTTAACAATAACTTTCCATGGGATGGTGGTTAATGTTGCCTCGGAGAGCCGTAGGCAATGATTATTTTAACCTCATTGTACGTTACTTAGGCAAGAGTATGAGATGTAAAGGGCCGTATGAAAACGTGTAACTTAAAATCAATTTCTCAAATGAGAGGATAGAAGTGGTGGTAGTATTGTTCTTGGCATTTGGCAAGAGAAATCTCCTGATATAATAGATTATCAAAATTGTCAGACTAACTCAATAATTATAGTGTTCCTGAAATTCAAACGGCTATACAAAGTTTAAAGTGTTACGCTTTGGAGGAAAAACTTTTTTTAAAAATATTTCTGCTTGGCCAGTTGACCCTTAGTAGCTGAGTACGATACATAGGTGTAATTTAAAAGTTTGTTAGTTGGTGGATCAGATATGAAAGTCCACATCTTGCTAATGGAGGATCAAACAACTGACGCAAGAGTTGTCGCTTTAGCCGTTTATGGTACGGATTTTGTTTGCCAATTCTGTAGCCTAATGTATCTCGCCAAAATCCGAATGCGAATAATACTAAAATGTGACCCGAAACTGCAGCAAAAAGCAGTTGTGGTAAGATTGTGTGCTGGTAATGTTGGCAGGCGGAAGCGGTGAGCGCGTGGGTGGCTGCGAGGGACGAACAAAAGAACGCGAGCGCCACGCCGTCAATCACGGAAGCCGACGGCGACAGGGCGAGACCCAAGGCCGCCCCGCCGACTACGCTAAGCTTCGTGATCCTTTTGCTGCCGTTGACTCACTCCGCGCACTTCTTTTTTTATGCGGGAACGCGATTGTTGCCAAGGAAAGACGTAACCAGGAGCGTTTGCATAATGACAGTTCTGGAGATTTGCTCCCGGGCCAAGGATAAGGAACGCGGCGATCTTTTGCTTCCGTGAAAGAATCTGTGAGTCTGGAATGGTTATACTTGCATATAAAATATAGCTTCATTAGAGCGTATCATCTCGTGTTTAGGAACATTTCTTTCTAGCAATAAGACTGGTTTCGTTTCAATAAGAATAGTTCGTTAGACAGGTTTTGTATTATGAAGAGCTTGAAAGAAGGTGTTTAATTTCTATGAAAGCACGCAAGATCCTATTGCATATTTGTTGTAATTATAAATGGTATGATGTCACGGTAGTGCCTCTGGCCGGGAAATCCTAGGGTTTCAAGGCCCGACGGTGGCAGGATTTTCGATGCTTAACTACATAGCTGGGTCGAATTCACGGGCTATTTGGAGCAGAATTCTAGCCTCCGGCTGCCTTAATCGGTAGTTTTCCTTGGTTTCCCCAATCAACACCGGGGAATGCTGGAGCAGTACCCTAAAACGGGCCACGGACCACGCTCGATCTTCTCTTCCTCTTCCTTGTCCTATCGTGGCTCTTACTTTCGGACTTACACTATAATGCACCACATGGACCACATGTCGGGTGACCAGTTGAGAGAGCGTGTCCCGGCTGTGGCGGTGCCTCGTTGATACCTGGTTGGGGAGAACACCCCAACCCGACGTGTACTTGAGCGCCGGATCTCTCAATTGAACGGGGATGATCACCGCCATCTCTCTCGATAAACAAGCATTGCACTTACGGGACCTTGGCAGTTAACGCGCCTGGAAACACTAATAAATCTTTCTATTATAATTAAATTACTTTTGGAACTTGCACATGATTAATTGTGTTTAATGATTAATGAAACGACGATATGCAATGACACGTAATTAATTAAATGTTTTAAAATGAGAAAAATTAAAAGTTTCGTTCAAGTAGTAGCCAAAAGACATACGTAAATAGCTGCATGAAAACATAGTTGTCTGCATTTTAATTTTGTCTGCATAACTGTGTCATAAAGCCGACTCGTGAGCCCGGTCTCCTGCTTAGAATGGAGTCATGGCCGCGGAGGCTGAGAGAGAACAGTTTGCGCAAAGGCGAGCCGGCAAGTAGCGCAACGTCGCGCCGTCCCACCCGCGCTGTGGCCAAACCGGTCGCACACATGCAGGTGGGTCCCACCCTCAGCCGAAACTTCGCACTGCACTTCGCGCAACGGAACGGAAATACTAGAGAGAAAGGGTGCTGTAATTAAATGTAAATGTTCAGATGTCAGAAAGGCGTGTGTGGAATGGTATTGATTGCATTAGTACTCAGAATATATGATACACGTTTGGTATGTTTTGTGGTGGGAATTCTTCCTCGGGGTTGACCTTTCTCTTACTTCAAACATATTTCCCCTTATAAACTAGTGCTCAATTTTGAAGAATTTTCAGTTATGGTTTATATACTAAGAGGACAGAAAATACATTGGTATTCAAAGAGAATAAAACAGTATTTGTGCAAAAAACATCAAAGAAGAAATTTCTGTATTTTGCGAGTTGCTTTATTTTATAAAATTATTCTATTTTACTAATTCCCATACGCGCATAAATTGAAAGAAAACATTGCTGCCTACGGCCAAGTGAGAGATATCTATGATGTTGTCAGATTCTTGGGAACTCGGCAAAATACAGAAACAATGAAACACTTTCGATTGCGACTGAAAAATGCAAATATTTGAATGTGTTGTTCCTATTTTCATACCACGCGTGGCGACGGATTTATCATATTCAGTGCATCACTGCTTACGACGTAGCTGACGACACCAGACAGCAAGGCTCTAAGGAAGTCTCTGGCCGCCAATAAATATTTGCTTTTCATAATGTTGCCTTGGGTAACAGCAACTATGTTATTGAAGTATTCATATAGTAGTATTTTTGTAAAAATATTTTTTTAATTGTAATGTGAGAGTGTTTTATTTGTTGCGAGAGTGTTTATGCTTCTTTTGGAACTGCTCATTTTATGTTTTGTTCAGCAGCATAAACTGCTGCAGGCCGCTAGAGGGCTCAAAAAATTGCGCTTAGGCCCTCTTTCCAGACTCAGCAATCTTATTCTGTATCCAACATCCACGTGGTCTGGTGCGTGGTTTGGCCGGGCAAAAACTATTATTATTTGTTGCCCTTGAAAAATTTAACAGCTATTTCCCACCAGCCACTTTCGCCCGCTGTAAATATTGGAAAAGCCTACTGCCCGAAGGGTATGTAGTTAGTACGCCATAAACCGTCCCAAATTTGACATTGCTGAAACAAAATAAAACCCGGCGGTCCACCGGCCCTCCGGTGGCGGGGGTCGGCCAGACCACCGCGTTCGATACGGACGCCGCGGCTGGCCACATATCATGAACATTAGTGCGTAATAAAATGAAGCGAAACCGAGTTACATTCTCTAAATTGCAAACAACGAGATTATTTAAAAAATGTCGCTGTACTCCGACCGCTGCGAGGATTCCACCGGAATATTTATATAACGTTATATTGTCAAATATGAACTCGTTCATCACCACACGATGCACCGAGAGCTTGGCGAATTGAAAACGTCAGAGCGCTGTGTGGGAGGGGGCGGCGGTGTCTGAGGGACGCGGCCTCCGGGATATGTTGGCCTGCTTGCCTGCGATGCAATTTTAAAAAGGCCTCATGGTATTGGAATTGGACCTCCCAGTCTGGTATTAGTTGTGTCCATCAGTGCAGTTAGACGTTCCTTTAAGTGCGCGTGGCTTACGCTTGTATCGTAGTATGGATTTTTCAAAAGTCAATTTAAACGCCTGCGTTACGGATAATTTTATAAAGGAAAGCTCTCGAATTTAATTTTCATGAAAACTATGCCTTGGCAATTGTTTGCCTTTCAGTATTTATTTGTAAAATGTTATCAAATTTTTGAATTAAAGAACTTGCAGTAATATTGCTGCCTAGCCTGTTTCCACATTTTATACTAAGAAAAATATGTTTAAAAAACTCCTTCAGAATTAAACTGGAATGATGTAGTTCAATAATAGATCCCCCATTCAGTGAAATTTATTCCCCCAGATTATTGTGTACTTTTTCTATTGTAAACCTAGAAAAAAAACAACTCTATTGCTGCTACTGTTTTCTCTAAAAGGTTGAAGTAACTGAAAATGTATTGACCTATTTAAATATACTGACATGTGAAAGGTCATAAACTGAACGCGGTTGTCCAATCAGGAGCTTCGTTTCAACTTAAATTTTTGATATTGGAGCTCTCAATTGGATGAAACTGCGTAACAAGCTGATGATCTGTCACAAGTCACAATATTCAAAGCAGACAGTGCAGTGCCGACGTTTTCTAGAATTAAAATTTTCGAATGTCGAATGGAAATATGAAAAAATAAAAAAAAGATTCGGAACGTGGTAAGAAGGTATTGAAAAAGTTATCTTTCTTGCATGTTAGACGTTCATGATTATCGCTCGAAGTAGGTTAAGTGTAAAAATTCTAAGGGATAATGTATGCGAATGTGGATTATTCATGCGATTTCTTCATATCCATTTTAAGAGTTTGCGGTTGGTGCAAATGAGTCTGTCTGTTTAGGTGGGAAAAACGCAATGTACAACGGAAGGTCTTTGCTTAAATGTAAGAGTAACAACTACTTCTGTATTCTGTGGTGCGTCGCCCTAGGTCAGTGTGAATAATTTGAATGCTATTACGAAGTCAAACACACAAGGCATGCGCTTCTTGGTTGGTGTGACGCAGATGAAAGAATTGCAAATCTGATAATGAATACAGCATGGGAAGATAACTGAGAAATTAATTTGAATTGCATTCCGCTTCGGGTCACTGAAAGCTACGCATTTAGTGGTCGTTTGTGTTCAGGTATTACGTAATCCGAAATTCCATTAAAATTCTTGCATGCCAAGAAATTGTGAAAAACAATGGTTTTATATCGTGCAGATCATGAAAGCAAGTTCGCAATACCATGAAACCGCACTAAACAAAAGTTTTATCTATTCTCAAAATATTCTACTATAATTACATCTCATCCTGCGAAACATTCATAGGTTAAATATACCCCGATTCTCCTCTCCTGTTGCTTGTTCAAGATGTCAATCAGAAACTTCAATTTTGAAACGGGAACCACATGTGCATCCCGTTGAACCTCCGTTGCATAATGAGATAATAATAGATAGGACTTTTCCTTCTTAGCTTCCCGACTCCCGTTAGAGGTGTCCGTCATCCCGTTACCCTCTCCTGGAGCCTAGAAAGTAACCGTTGATTCACTGTGGCTTCGCCTCTTGTTGCAGGTGAGTGGAGCCACCATCGCCGATGGACAGATGAGAGTGCTTCAAATGGGCCGTCTTCGTCTGGGGACGGTGAGTGGAGACGGTCGCTCGCGACCCCTGCGCTCTCTCGTGAGTCAAACTGAAATCATTCTTAAGGAATCGATTATAATCGATTCTCTCGATGCGTATCGGAGCTGGCAGCTACATCAAAAAGCGGGCCATTCACAAGCAAGCCAGACTTCATGTGCCTGCGAGGAGTCGATTGTAAAACTGTTCCTGTTACTTGCACCACGGCTCTCAACTTTTTTTTTATATAACAGATGCGTTTCAGGCCTGTCTAGACTGCTTGCCTCTGAATGGGCCGCTTAAGGCGGAACATTCGCAAGCCGCGTGAGGAGCAGAGATGTTCACAATGTTGAAGTGGAATGATGGGGGGACTCGTACCATCATGTATCAGATCTACAGCATCATTTCAAAAATCCGCAATTCCCTCTCTTCAGTATTAACTCATAATTTCTCTGTCATCTATCCCGTGGAAAGCTGTGACAAACCACCACTGTAATCTGTCCCGAAAGGGAGGGCATAAAAATGCGTAAGTTTCTTGTACACTACGATAAGGGATAAAGTAGGGCACTAATCACGTCGTAGGTTTATGCAAAATTAATTTAATTTATTTTGTTGTTAATTTATTTTGTTGAACTTTTATGGTGTAATATATTAAAAGTGGCATAAAAATGTCAGAATATAAACGGAGTATTCTTTGAACTTGCAGAAGTGCAACAATAATAATGATCATAATAAATAAAAAATACTTACTACAAATACAATGCGATAGAATTATGTTAAACATGCATTAGAGTTGCAAGGTGTTTCTATGTTGATTTTGATGATGTTTTAATATATTTTTCGAGAAAACATTATCGTTTCAAGTTTCGGTGTATGTGGAAAAATTTATAAAACAATGAGACGATAAATATATATTTTAATAGACAGGTTCTGTGAGCTAAGCTTTTTAAAAAATTCACGAAATTCAATTCCCCATGATTAAAGAGGACGATGGTGGATCTTAGATGGCACAGAATGTTATGTAGGGAGAGCCGCAGCGAATAACATTGCTTTAGAATCTGTTATTTTTCTAATCGACTATAATCTGAAGTTACTACAGTTATGTTTCATGAATATTAAATTAGTGTTCTCGAACCCTGAAGGGGCAGAGAAGTAGGGAACTGTATTTACAGGCATGCTCAATGAACTGATCGAAGAGTTCGACTCTCACTGGGTGTTTGTAATTAACTAAATTTCTTTATCACTTTTGTAATTCGAAGGTTGTTACACGAGTTTGTTGTTCAACAAGGAACGAACGCTATCTCAACCAATTCAGTAGAGTAATGATTCAATGAGTGGGCAAAGCTCCTGGGCGTTCGCCTGAACAAAAAAACAAAAAGAAAGAAAAAAAACATAAACCAACCTTGATCAGTTGGACACAAGGCATCTGCCTTCTGTCCAAACGTGGATTCCGTGCGTCGCCTCAGCCGAACACACGACAGAAGCCAAGCGTGGAACGTCATCGCCACACTTGCCACGCGCTGTCCCTCGTGGCGGCAACAGCGGACGGCAGCGGCGGCATCGAGTCTATCGATTGTGTGCCAGCCTCCTCCGCCCCCTCCCCATCACCCCATCCCGCGCCGTCCCGTCGCTTCCCGCCGCCGACTTGCATCGATTTTTAAAGCGTGTTTAATAATGAGCGGCGGCGGCGCGGCGGCGGCGGGCGCGCCACGGGATCAAACGCCGTGCCCTCCGCGTGCGGCCCCGCGCCCTCCGGCGCCCAGCGGCCGCTGCATCCAGCACGCGCGGGAGCAGGCGCATTGCGTTTCATTGGTTGTTCGTGATTCCGGGGGCGTCAACTAACGGAGGTCATGCGTCCCGTAAGTGTAGTGCGTGTTTTCTCTCTCGGGAGGTGGCGGTGATCTTTTCTCCACCGGATGGTGAGATCGGCGCCGACCTACCGTCGACTAGCGGGGTTTTCTCCTCAACCAGGTATCTCCCATCAGTGTGGCACTGCCCAAGCCGGGACAAGCTCTAAGCTCCCGAACGGTCTCCCGGCATGTGTGGTAGTGTAGTGCATGTTAGCCTGTGTATGTAAGGGCTGAGGATAGGACATGGAAGAGGAAGGGAAGATCACGCGCGGTCCGTGGCACATTTGTTAGGGTACTGCTCCGGTTGAACCTTGGTGTTGATAGGAGAAACCATGGAAAACTACCGATCAGAGCAGCCGACCGCTAGGGTTCTTCAGACAGCGACTGAATTCGACTTACCTGACAAGTTAGTGTCGAAAATCCTGCCACCGTTGGGACTCGAACGTAGGACCTCCCGGTCAGAGGGACTGCAGTGACATGGATTGATGCACTGAGCCATCTCTCCTGGTAGGCGCATTGGAAACCAGTCATCCATACTGAGTTTTTTAACTTTACTTAACTTTGTTTTTCAGATACACACCCGACAACTTTGTTTTAGATTTACATTTTTAACGGTTTTAATTTTTTATTAAAGGGGTACATAATATTTTTAAATACTTTCGAATAAAACTTTTATCATAATGTCAATAGATTTCGTTCCTTATCGGTTTAAATGTGTTTCCCCCGCCCCTGTATGTCTCAAGTTTTCGGAAGCTTACTCGATCTCTGCAGTGTGGCAGTGTATGGAGTGGCGCAACTAGGATTTTTTTACGTCCAGCGAACTTAATACTTTCTTTTAATTTTATTCATACTGAATTTTAATTATTTGTAGTTATTTATGACTCATCTGATGTGTAAAATTGGAATATTGAATAACTGTCGGTATAGAAAATTGGCATGAACAATCACTTTAATTATGTTGTGAGATTGGATAGCATGGACAAATAATTTTGCACGTAGAAAAGAATCAAATAAGATTACAGGAAGAAGAGATCTACTTACCATGCAAATTTCTACTCTCTAAACTACGCCGTATCAAGTTTTCCGCAATAAAATTGCTTAGAAGTTGTAGCTCACCTTTATATTTAATTACTCGCGTTTTTTTAAATAACTTGAAAGAACTGTAGCCCTACCTTTTTCCAAGAGTTTTATCGAGAACCCGACCAAAGTTTCACGAAAGAAAAAAAAACGCCTTGATATCAATATTTCGGATTGAATATAGATAACGTATTAATTTTCCAGATTATATCGTAAGAAAAATAAACATTTTCTCTGCGGATGATTAACTGCAGATTTTCCCCTATATTTTGAAATGTAACTTTGTTGGACGGTGTCAATTGCCTCTCCATTTCATTTAGATGCCTTAAGAGTACGAATTGAGAGAGTAAAATGTGAATACATTAATCTCTTTTGAAAAAAAGTGCCTTGTTGAGAAGGATCCACTAGAATGTTTTTTGTACTCCAGGTTGAAAATGTAAAATCTTGCAAAAATGCTGTTTTAAAGAGCTTAAATATGTTTCAGAAAGTGTTCTCGCATTTATTTTGAATATTTGAGATTTCATGCAGTACGTATAATGTATATAGTATCTGAACATTTGGTTTGAAATTAATGTGGATCATATTATTTTTTGTTGCCAAGAGTGAATCTTGTAAATGATTTCTCTCTATTCCTCCGTATAAGCAGGGAGTCCTTTGTGTCGCCTCCCTATAAAGGATGTCGTCATCTTTGCGAGATGCCACGACTGTCTGTTCGGGTAAACATTAGGCACAAAGGTTAAAACACAAAAACCGTTAAATTTTATACTATAAAATGGCAATATTCATTCTAAAAATATGAAAATATTGTGCTACTTTTTTTAAGTATTTGAAATATATTTCCCAATATTGTGAAAGCACATTATTTTCAGTTATGCACTTGTTTCTTGGGTTACTTTTTAGATTGAGCATCATTTTAGATTGTGATCATTTTTTAAACCACCTTTGTTCTCAGCACGATACTTTCGTGAAAATTCGTTCAAGTTTTTCAGAGGGTTTAATGAAAGTCACGTTTAAAAGTATTACTTTTTTCGGCTCTTCAGGCATCCCGCGAAAATACTGGGACTGAATATTTCGGTTCTTTGGTATTTTCTATAGTCTAGAATTTACATACTTGAGAGCAAACGCACGAAATGAAATTGCACAAGTGTCTTAATGAATTGTATTTCTCTCTAGCGCGTTGGATCCTGACACGATAAGTGTTGTATACGTGCGTCAGGAGTTATGCAGCCTTCGTGGCTGCTTTCTTATTCTGGAGAGATCTACTCTCTCACGAGTTACGGTTTGAGATTAGTGAATTGCCGAGATTACGTCGTCATGTGAACTGCTTTAGTTTGTCTTTCTTGTATCTGTCTCAATGTCTAAGGAACGAGGGCAATCGTTCAAATGGTTGACAGGCCTTTCGGAATTCTGCACTATTACTCTGTCGAAGTACGTGGTACCATATGAAAGCTTCAAATACTACTTGCTCTAATGGCTTAATTTTATGAAAGCAAGACAGTTTAGAGAAAACATAAACTAAATGCATTAGGCTTACATACCAACTGGAGGTAAGCATAATGTGATAATAAAGCACTATGTCTAAAAAGCAGAGTTCCGAAATATTTCGTTCTTAAATGTCTGTAACATAATTGTAATGCTTAACATAATAAGTGATACAACTTCAATTCATTAAAATGCTCTTATATTTATTCTTTATCAGTATCTCCATGTTTTTTTATAGAAATATTAAATAGAGCTTTTAAAAATTGTATCGGAAAAGTTCGATATTATAAAAGCTACATAGTATCTAGTATTTCAAATAACGTTGCCCACTCCAATATCACCTCACTGAATCCTTTTTAGTATGATCAAAAGGGAATTTTTTAACTAAGACCTCCATTTTGAAATATCCGCGAGATAGATGTAATGTAGAATTGCAAATATACGGTTCGAGAGTCTTCAAGGGTTTGCTCTCGTTGGTTGCAGTGAATCGTGTCTGTGTAATTAGGATCATACGTCCAGCTCATTGCAATCAACATAGTGGGACGAAATGGAAGTGGAGCCGGTTTTTGGATCCAGCGGATTACGCGTTCCACTTTATTCGACTACCGGACCGTTAAAACGGCAGTTTATTTATTTTCACGTAGCTCGCACAGTTTTTAAACAAGCTTTTGATCTAACACAATTAATTATACTTATTTCATCCGTGATTCTGGCCTAAATCATTAATTATCGGCTGAATGTTGTCTCGTTGGTGCTCGGTGGTGCGTGGTGTTGTGGTTGCGGTGGTCGGGCGTCGGCGATTGAAGTGGGGGAATAGGTAATGCGGAATGAAAAGAGGCGCGGGTCGCGCTACAGTGGTATGTGTCAGACTTCCGCAGCTCAATTTCGCAGTGATTATCATGGATTCTTTCGAAGTGGTAAAAGTTTTTGCGATGGAGAAGACCAAAAGTTTATCAATCACGGGCTCGAATGAATGTTGCTGCTCGGTGTGCGCGTGTATGCGTGTCAGTGCATTCAGAGCACTAGTGTTATGTTAACATTTGTTTGCAATTTTTATCACTGAATTATTTCTTTAGGTTATTCTACTAGATCGGTCAGTAGTAGTTACTGCATTTCCGTGTGTGATAAATATATGGAAAAATCGTTTAGAATTTAAATGGTCAAGGAAGAAAGGAAACTGCACTGTGTTCCTGCTTCAGTAAAATTCACTTTTTCGTAATTAAATATTCTTCCTGATTGTATTGAACATATAGTAATTACTATGTATTTTATATTTATCGCCAAATTTGGTCTAAGTTTTTTGGAATGTGTTGTACAGCCGGATCTGTATTCCAAACTTGTGAAAGAATTTTCTCACCCTAATTGTATAAACCTTCGATTTATCATTGTAATTGCAGGAACAGTACTAGTTAGCCGCATTTATCTTGTAAGATTATTACAGGGCTATACAAATGTAGGCTTCCTGAATGCGTTTTGCGTGGGAAAGTTGCAGCCAATGCTCTGTCACGCTTTCCCTCGCGGGGACACTGCGCACGCCTCCTGCGGCGCCGCATGAATGGCGTGGCATTGCATGGCCATGACGTGAGATGGGATGATATTGCATGGCATGTTGCGGGATGGGATGGCATTGCATGGGCATGATATAGCGTCGGATGAGATGGCATTGAACGGGTATATATGACTGTTGGCATTGAATGGGCATGACATTGAATTGTAGGTCTTAATTGCAGAGCGGCGACAGGTATGGCGCTGACGCCAGTAGCAGGGAGTGGCGATATTGGCCATACTGACGACGGTGAAGGTGGAAAAGTGGTCTGACGGTGATGATACCGGCATTGAAGGGATGGAGGAGGTGGCTATCTCATGGCCGATACTGGTAGTGGCGTTGTTGTGACAATGGCTGTGGCTGAAGTGGGGAAAATAGGCTGTGGTGACAGCAATGATTTCATGGTAGGGTTGATGATCGAATGGCGTGTATGGTAGCGGTTAATGTTTGGCCTGGGTGACACCCAGGCGACCCAACGCCTTTGGATTCCTGGCTCAGCCCACAATCGCAGACATGCGTTGGCTCGCTGCCAGAGCACTTGCTTCTCTTCGCTATTTTGCTTGCATATTGCATCTTTTCGCTTCTCTAGCGTCTGCATTTTTCCTGGCGTAGTAGTTTTTGCGTTTTACTCTTTCTACTCATTTCTCTGCGCATTGTATGTCAACCATATTCAGACAATGGATGAATGTCGTAGAAATTCACTCTAGCCCAACGGTTTTGCATCTCCTAATGGAAAACGCAAAACGTTTCAAAATACGCACTTGCATTTATCCCGTAAATCTCATACATATATGCCACCGTCTGAATATTAGAAAATTCCTTTCCAGATCAATTTGGTTGTTTCTACTCACACATACAGCTGAATTTCCTGTGACTAGTAATTAGCATAATTAGTGATGTGCATCCCTAAATGCAATTTCTCTCTTGTTTGCAATGCATGTACAGCAGTTTTACTAGGTCCGGCTGAATTTGTTAAACTGCCATAGAGGAAAAGTATCTTACACCAAATGATATTAACCAAATTTTACGTGCACTTGTACGTTACGTGACATTTCTAATTGGTTCTGTGGTATATTGGTCATTTCTAATTGGTTCTGGTGTATTTGTGAATAGATACTCTCTCTAAAGAAGAACTTGCCAAGGATTTGACTGCCACAAATGTCCTAACTATCAATTCACTAGCACCACATACCAGATAAGCTATTTCCAAAGATGTGACATAAACAAATCGCTTGACGCTGTCGTCTGTAGTTTTTTAAGCTAGCCCACCGTTTGTCTTCTGCCACAGAACGAGGGCGCGTTTCTCTGTATCGAGTGGCGCGTGGCCCGCGGCGGGGCTCCCGGGAATTCAATAACGCCTCGCGCTGCGCCGCCCGCGTCCGCACCTGCCTCCCGGGCCACGCCCCCTTCCTCTCCGGCGTGGGCGCAGGCAGCCGTGTTTTACGCCCCCCGCCCCGCCCCCGCCCCCTCGCTCAGCGTCCGTCGCCGCAAATATCGTCGCTGTCCGAAAAATGAAAAATGCGCGGTTATTACCTTCCCCGCGAAAAATTCATTTCCAATGCTCATAACGTCGGTTCGACTACCGCGCGCCCGCCGGGGCAGCGAAATGAAACACGGGGGGGGCGAATTGGAGGGGAGGTCGGGGGCGGCGGTGGGACCACACCGACGGGGACAGTCACAAAATTTTCCTCTTGTCGTGTGGCATATTTGTCTGACTTAGTTTGGATTGTACGGAAAATGAGGCGAAAGTGAGTAAATGGGCAGTTTTACACTGGCAATGAGTTTATTACACTTCTTTATTAGCACATTTTAGTGAACGGTACTGTTAAGTGCTATCCGGAGTGCTTTTTTAGTCTAACAGTGAGAAATGAATTCATTGTAGTGAATATTATTTCCAGTGGCTCAGGCGGGCATTTCAATTGAGAGTTTGTATAATACGTAATGTTCCCTTACAAGACTGAAAATCCGTTGAGATCGTTACGTGTCCGAGAATGGAAATGGAGTCTTTGTTGACCTTGTACCTGCGCCATTGACTACGAAGTCACGCGCAATATAATACAGCTACAGGCACGTTCTCTTCCGTTATGACTATGAGATCGCTAGACCATGGCCCCCAAACACCCTAGCAACAGTGTACTTCTGAATCAAATTGTTATTAAACTTTTTATTAATCTTAAAGCATTTCTGATCACTACATATAAGAAAAGTTGGTTAATTATATTTTTTAAACCACTGGGTAATTGGAGTATCGTCTCCTACATTATTTCAGTAGTTTACCTTTCCTTTGGGACTTTCACACACCACTAATCTTCTTAAATGAGGTCTCTAAAGAAAGAGATTTCACGTGGCCGTGACGAATTGCACTTTAACTTAAAAAATTTAAGGATTGTTTAAAAAACTCAAATATTCGTGTAAAATGCAACCCGCAACACACATAAGATTTGTTGAATCTATATCGTTAAATAGCTTCTAAACGAAGCGTCCTAGGGTCTTAAAAACTAAAATTTTGAGGTCTAAAGAAACGTTCCTCTCATCGTAATCTATTGGATGAGATCATCTTGACCATTCTATTACATTTTTGCTGGTTCGTCGCTTCTTGATTCTACCCCACCTGTTCAGAGCTTGTAGAATCTGCAACTACATGTGAAATTACTAATTAATTGATATTATATGCGATTGAATTACACGGGTGAACCTCTTTGGTCGATAATCAAGTTAAATAAAAATAGTTTCTAGTGACAAGGGTGTTTTATATTGTTATCAATTACAAGATGGCATATGGAACAAGTGACGAAGGATAAGAGGGTCTTGAAAATATATATAACTCATCGTGACTGAGAATCAACTGTTGATGCTCAAAACCACACTAATCAATTCAGTGAGCATCACGTTATGCTTCTCTCGGCAGCCAACGTTAGAATGTTAAAACCCCTAATCTGAACATTGCAAGTTGAAGTAATTATTGCACTCTAAGTAAACACGATTACAAAATTATGATACTTTTGATTCATATTGTTTGTACCCATTTAAAAGTTTGAAATCTCATTGTTGTATTACTATATTTTAATGGATCATTTCTTTGCTAGTAGAGGAAATTGTTATTAATACTAGTATAGCTAAATTTGGGGAAATAACTGACAACTGACTTCTCCATACGTCATGTGCCTGGTATCCAGCGACACTGTCTCTCCAGAGCAGTTTGTACTTCCTCACTTTTAAATATAGCGCCTCTGGACGCAGTGCTCGCTATGTCATGTCAGCGACCTAGACATGTCTAGTTTAGATTAAGCATTAAAAATACCTGGAACACACCATACGTACCTGGAACACACGTACAAGTAAATAATATCTCAAGCAATGTGTCCACGTAACGTTTTACATCTACTCGTCATACGGTTCTCCATAACCAACGAAACAAACCGGTTGCGACGAACCAACTAGAGAAATGGATTGTCCGGACGGCCCTGTACCACATAGTATGATGTCCCGCTTCCTTGTATTTTCCGGAGACAGCTGGAAAAGTCGACGACTCGATGCGGCCCTGACCTGTGAAGAGAGGCAGGTGGAGGCAGAGGATTCGATTTGGAAGGGAGGGGGTATTGCGCGGTCGAGGCTAACCAGTGTCCTCCCACGATACGGCAGAGGTCTCGGGAGGAATTTTATGAGCCCTTGCGTCTCGCATCTGCCTTGAACTATTTTGGCAGCTGTACGTACTGTAATGGACTGTCGTGAAGTAGTTTTATCAGCATTCAGTTTAGCCTTCCAAGGGGCCAGTCGATTTTGTGTTCGTATTTACATGATTACTATATTCACAGTGCATTTCTTAGTAGCGAAGGTAATGATTAATAATTATGACTAAGCTGCGGATCTGTAGGCACGAAAAAATGTAGAAATAGGCAGGCAAAATAGGCATTTAAAATGGCACTATAAACTTTTCTTATCCGTATTTATATCCTTGTATAGAAAATCCCTGAAGTAAATAATGTAGATGTCTCCATGGAATGTCATTATTCTGACATCCTCGTTGAAATCCTTTCATCATTGTTGGGCGTTTCGGACAAAAAAATCTGAATCGCAGTAGCTTCCTTTCTGCTTTTCATTAAATGAAAGCTGAGACTCTTAAGGCTGCGTAGTAAAGCTGCACACTAACGCTATGTAGAGATATTTTTTCCTTACATTTAATTTAAAAATTTGAAAACGTTGCATGATTCACCATGCATATCACAAATGTTGTAACTAGTGGTATTAAAACTGCACATTCTTTCTCGCATTATAAAAATATTTCAAAATTTGGATTAGATATTTCAGATTTTTCAATAATTTAAGGAGTTCAACGGAAATGAGACCTGTACTATTCGTTTAAGCGTATCTTTTTTCTAACAGTAGAGTAAAATTGTAGTGGTTTTAATTTTTTTTATAATTTGCATTAGTTTCAAACAGAAATTCCGAAAAATTCATTAGTCTTTAAAAAAAATTATACTTGGTCTTTTTTAAAGATTAGATTTTTAAGAAAAGATTTCATTAACGACAAAAATCTGTACTAAATATTGTACTTTTGCAATGTAACCTTTTTGCAATTTTCAAAAGCAGAGAGTTCGCGAAAAATGAGACACACCAATTCTGTACCGTCCTTTGACATATACGAGGAGAAAATTTTAAGAAAAAAGTTGGAGGCGTTATTGCGAAAAAATTGTGTAAAAATTCGAAGTAAACATGAACTCTACTTCCTCCAGTGATTTTGCACCAGTGATAGGGGATGTGTTCCAGAATTCGAAATAAACTGACTATGGTGGCAGTAAAACGGAGCATAGATTTATCTATAGTTGTTTGATTTCTCTGTACTCTGCAGGATAAAAACAAAACAAAAAATGTTAATTTTTTTTATTTTGTGTAATCGCACTTTGATCAATAAATACGATAATAAGCAACATTTGGGTATGTACAAACTAAATAGGCATTTGTTAGTGAAATAGGCATTTGTAGGCACAATAAAGTTTGCATATGATACTCCTAAAGCCTGAAAATGAATAAATAACGTAAAAGATGGCGTTTTCAATTGAAGGAAAAAAGTTGGCAAATAGTAAAAAATCCGTAGTTTAATTATGACAGATTAGATAGTAATACACACTCAACGCACTTTCATAACCCATCAAGCTGTGACGTATTCAGACAGCATGTACGGACAATAATATTGTAGATGTAGTAAGGTCCCCTCAAGAGTACTGATGTTGAGAGTGATTTTGATTTCCATGATTTTTATGCATTTTTTGGTTTTATGTACGTTTATTTTACATTCAAATTTTATTAACATACTTTGAATGATGGTACATGCTTGTTTTTGCAACAGTCTTGATCTCTAATTTTGAACTAATGATTTTTGTGCTATTTGCCTAAAACATTTCAGAGAATTATAACGAACTACAAGGAAGTAGTTCCATTCTCCCTCTTCGCAGTGGTACAGCGAATTGAATGAAAATCCAATTTACCATTTAAAATTCGGTGTTGGTTCCAGTATTTTTTGAGTAAAATTTTCATATCTTCTTAGAAAGACCTAGCCAAAAATAAATTTGAAAAGTGCAAACCGTGGAAAATATTTAACTTGGGAGACTTTTTATCACTAATAATAAAATAATAATAATAATAATAATAATAATAATAATAATAATAATAATAATAAATGATAAGTTACATGTACGCCTTGAGACTCGTTCTACAGATGTGCGGATGGCTTGTGGCGAGTCGTTCATCTTGAGGAGTGGCGTGCGCGCCGTCGGCAGCTGCTCGCGCGGATGCGAGGGTCACCTTCGCGCGCGCCGCGCAGAAGTCGCCGGGCCGGCGGCCGGGCGGGCGGCGCCACGAGCGCAGAACCAGTTTGCAAGTGATGCGGCGAATCTCGCGGTTCATGACCCTCCCGCCCGACAAAGCCCCGCGGTATGCGATGCCTTCGCGGACCGCGCGACGCCTCGGGCCGGCCTCGCGGCCCGCCCCGCGAGGGGACGCGGCGCGGGTGAGAGTGGTTTGCGCCAAGGTCGATTGGTGATGAGATCCTCCGCCGAGCGAAAGAAAGAAAAAGAGGGGGAAAGAGATAGAGTAATTTAAAAGTTCAATAAATTACTACAAACGATTATTTTGTACTAGCTTTGGAGATTCCTCTGGCGACATCTCTAAAATCACATGGAAATGCTTGTCGTCAAAGCTGAGCAAAATTGGCTGACAAAAATACATTCAAATTTTTCCCTGTCTGCAATTTTTTTCAGCCTGATACAAGCAATAGAAACAGAGAAAAAATATGAAAAAAGTGTCTTGTTGTATCTGCAACAAATTCCCCTAGGAGGCTGTTTTGGGGCATCTATGGTATTTTTTAAATTTATTTTTCGTATGAGCATCGCGATTATCGATTTGGTTGTGGGATACTTTTCATCTCCTTATTTGGCTATATCCTTTTATTCCCGTTGCTCTGGAAAAAATCCAGTGCGAATGCATCGGAGTTTTTGGAATTGGTACAATAATTCCTTTGTGAAGCAAAGTTTACCAACATTACATCAAATACTAGTGGAGGCAGTCAGCATTTCGCGCCTTGCAAACGTAATTGTACGCAATCGAAATTGAACGTCGTACCGACCGTGGGGGAAGAGAGATGTTGGAAGATCCAGGAAGAGCTGTATAGAGCAAAGTGAAGACGGAACTGGTGTTCATGCGCAATCCTTGAAAGGAAGAAGATGAAATGCAGGCTAACGTAAAAGGCTTGTAAAGTGGAACTTCGACCCGAATGGAATAATTTCGCTCCTAAATTGTCGAGTGAACTGCCCTTATCCCGGATTATACGCTCAGTGTAGGCTCTTGACAGCGAACGTTCGACGTACAGCGTCCCGCCCAAGGCCCTCGTCGCGTCTCGAACCATCGCGAAACGCGCCTTTTCTTCTTTCGTCTTTTTTGCTCCTCCGCGCGCTTCTCATCGACGGCGCCTCTCGTTACGTCGCGACCCGGCTTCCTCGCCGGCAGGTGGCGCCGTCGGGATTTCCCTTTCTGCCTCGCAGGCCTGCCAATCGTGCAAAAAGGAAGAAAGTGGTGGTTGAGTGGCGCTTCTCGAGACAATCCACTTTCAATGTCTCTCATCTGAGAGAGGAGTATAGAAATCTTTGACGGATGCCTCACGACCGAAAACTTCTTCAAAATACGTTAGCGAATAAATTTATCCGAACACATGTTCTGTTAGGTCGTCACAGAAATATTTCCTTCGTTCCATGCCACTTCTCTATTTAGATCAACAATAGTCAATCTTAGGTTTACTTCACCTCTAATACGTAAACTATCCTGATTTGGTGTAATATTCTTCTTTCTTGCAGTGGCGTAGCGTCAGGGGACGCTGAGATGCTGAGCATCCCCGTATATAAGAACCTTAAATACTGTATTGATAATCTTACAAGTGGTCTGTTGAGTGAAACACGTTTTGTATTAATTTAATTGATTTCCTATGTTTGAATTCGGCGGGCTGTTGAAGCTGGCCTCTGATTGCTTGAAAGCTAAAATACTTCAGCGTCTGCCGCCAGATTGCGACGAGCAATGACGCATGCGCAGATGGCGAGGTTCCCCTCTCCCCTCTTCACCCCTGGCCCAGAGAAACCCGACTGCTTTACGCTAGCGTCTACTGCGGAAAGAACCTCGTTTGTGCACGAGAGCGCAGCACACTTCAGGCGTTCAGTAAATTATCTTTCTCTCTCTCACTCGGGAGTCCCCGCTTGGTCATGGGTACAAACTGTAGAAATAGTGCCTGACTACTATTTCTTAATTAATATCCAAGAAATTGTATTATCTCTTAAATAGATTACATATTATTTAAGTCTGCAATGTATAAATTAACAAATGGTCTTATTGCCATTCGCGTATAAGAATTAAAGCTGAGCCATTGTATAATTTGCTTTCAAGACATCGGCAGCCCTGACTGCTGTGAGGATTTTGTGGGAAGCGCCTACACCGTCGTAAGCAATCGAGATCGTGGAAGTAGTCTCAGTGTATCTGCCTTGTGTTGCGTTCGCCTGTTAGATGAAGTAGTTGATAGTGACATTTTGTGTGTTATTGTTGAGCATCCCCAAACGTGTGAGTCACGCTACGCCACTGCTTTCTTGTACTTTTTTTCTGTGTTTATGCAGTTTCTGTAAACCTAGTCAAAATGCTATTCACATCTAAACTCCCATCGCACTCTTCGTATCTTTGTCTTTCAGTCATAGGAATGTGTAGAAAAAGGTTAATGAAAGTATTTCAGGTATTTGTGGCGTTATAACTATTGCATGAGAGGTAGGAAATAACTTAACTCACTGACACCCAAGAATGCAGTTACACACACAACTCGGTAATATGGATGCTACAAATAAAATTAAAACCACCATCACTAGAGCTAAACAAACTCTGCTTTAAAGATAAAGCAACACAATAAAGCAGCAACTGAATACCATTAAAAGATAGCAAAAAAGGTGACCGAACAAAGGGCATTAAAATTCTTTCTGTTCTGATTAATTTGTTCCGCAATAGTAATTATCGTACTGATGTATTTTTTTCGTAGTAATCTTTCTTTTAATATAACGCCAGATGTGTTTGGGTATTTTTTTTAATATTTTGGCACTAATATTTTTTTAAATTATTGACACTAGCTTTCAGAACTTGTTCATTAATTAATTCTTTCGCACAAATAGCCACACAATATAACTTCACTAGGCAATGAACAAAACGTGACCATTCATATTAGCTTATTTCTTTAGTTTAATTTGAGAACGAGAGAAGTGGAACTAATTGACGACTTCAGTGTTAAATTTCACGTTCATAAATTAGTAAATATTCTAGGGAAATATTGGAAGTCACATATTTATAGTTCATATTGTGCAACAGATTGTTTCTCATTGTATTACTAATGGCTGCAATAATAATAAATTGTATTAATAGCTTCTTTTATGATGTCTGCTACACATTTTCGCTCTTGGTATTATGACTCCATTACTGGAACCTTTCGTGCCCATTAAATACATCTATTCAAGTGACGGGATTATGGCGCCACATTACTGCACATTCAAGCTCGAATAAATATTATTAATATCCCTTAATTAAACTTGGGTATTAGAACAATATTGCAAATAACGCAAAATCCACAAGGGTATTTAAATAATGGTTTTCGCTCCTTAATTAGAGTCGAGTCGTTGCATGGAGAGTCACTGCATGGATGAGGCTGTTCTAGTAGAGTGGAAATTGATAATAACCGAAGTTTTGGAGATAACATTACTATCAGACCTTTTATTCACTTTTATCCCTTTGTAGCGCATATGCTTACTTATATTGTATTGATTTTCTCAACTGATCAAATAGAAAGGTAATACAACTTTAAAGAGGCTTCTACAGGATAAGGATTTTTCTACAAAATAAATTTCCCGATTTATTTGAAGAACGAGAATATTCAGTTGATTCTCACGGAAGTAGCCAATGAAGAAGCCAACTGAACTGTACATTGTTATTGAAGTCTTATAAATGAAGACTAGAAATTATCGTTTCTTCTGGATTTTTTGTCAATGTTAAAATATGTACTGAATTTCATTGTAATATTTTACCCGAGGAATCTTGGTATTTCCGTACATGCGTTTGTTGTCCGCAGGTGATTCACACATTCTATTAGATGAATCGCGAGCCAAACGACCTGGAGGACGGGGCTTCTCTCGTGGCGTATAGGAAGGTTTCCGGGCCTGGTTTCTTGCGGCTGTGCCATCGGTTGTGCCGTGGCACTTGCAACAGATGACACGCCATTGGCGCCCTAACTCTGTGACCCAATAATTGTGGCCGACTGCCTTCAGGACTGAAGGCGAGACGTCATTACGGTGAACAATAGAGGGGAAGTTGCCGATGGTTGTAGTGAGGGCACAGCTGTCCATCAGAATTTTTGCGCCGGCTTGGACTACGCGGTTCACCTACAGAGTGGGCGGTCAGGGCGCTGGCGCGGTGCTGTGCTTCGCCTCGTCTGTTGGCCTCGCGCTTCATTTTCCAGGATAAAATACGCGAGCGATGATATAAAGTCGTAATGCAGGAGTGGCAGGGAGGGTTAAAAAAATCGGCCATCAAAGAGACCGAAAATAAAAGAAACCGTTGCGACTGCAGTGTATACACAAAAAAGGAGAGGGGAAACAGAGCCATAATAATTAACATACGACAGTCGGGCGAAGCTCAGGCACATCACAGGGAATCGAGGAATAACAAAACACAGAAAGAGAGGGAAGGGGGGGACAGAAGAGGGAAATAATAATGCGTCGGGACAAAAGATAGTGAGAGCTGCTGTTTTTCATTGTTTTTAATGACACAGCCTTTCATATCATGTTGTAAAACGTCGGCCGGAATATTTCCTCTGCCGGCGCACGACTGTTGCTTTTGCCGTCACCCAGAAACAGCGCACAGTGTACCAAAGCTTAATCTAATGGGCAATAATTAAAGGAAGGAGAAAGTGGAATCGTCGACATTTCTCACTTCCTACAAGATAAATATTGTGATAAAATAATACGTTGAGTTGTTTTTGACATTACGGTCTACAAATTGCATCTTATTTATAAAATGACCAGATCATAAAACGGAGTCAAATAAATTTGTTCATGTACAGCATTTGTTTTGTCTTGTAAAAGATTGTTTTTAATAAGTACAGAGTTTTTACAGGCAGTGGACGAGCAATTTTTTGAAGTAAACATTTGAGTAGCTGACACTACGAGATAATTTGTTCTCAACTACTTATGACTCATTAGAATTGGAAAAGTGTTACAGAAATTTCAAATATATTTTATATTAATATGTTCCTAGATCCGGATGTTTCCTTATCAGAATATCTTCCTGAGGTAACTAATAGTTGTAGTCTGCCCATCTAACAATTATTGAACCGCAATATATTCTAACGTAGCTGAGATACATGAAATGCTAGACGCTGTCTCAAGAAGACCTTCGTAAAACTATGTAAATATCCCCCTTGTCTTCAAACAGAGACTTTACTTCAAGCTATTCTTTTATTTATTTTACTGTTATGTAGTAGGGTTGGTGCACTATTATGTAGCATGATACAGTAAGTGTCACCGTGATAAGGTACGTATTTTCTCTGTAAGGACACTCTAATATTGATGTCCCGAACTATTTATCTTTTTGTAATTAACTTGCGCGATCGTATTTGCATATCTCGTCAATTCCAGGTAGCACTAATTTTTTCTGAAAAACGTTTACCGCTACTCTCTCAACACGTTCCAAACCCAGAAACTGGAGTCGCAGGCATCAGTTTCTATGGTGTAATATCTGAAATATCAGAAAACTGGTTGTGGTTAGTTAAAAAATAATACACACAATACCGTATCTTATCTCTACCACAAAATCCTGCTTAACGTAAACTTTACATTGGATCTAACGTCCTTTTAAACTTTAAATTGAAACAAAATGAACGCATGCAATTATTAAACACTTCTCTTTTCAGTAATTTCAATATTTTTCATTATGATGGAGCTGACATTTACTACCCCCACGTTCTGCGCTATGTTGGACGCGAAATGTCTGCTATGTACCCGAAGGCAGAGGGCGAACAACTAGAGTTTGGTAAACATGAATAAAACCGGTTATCACGTAGGTAACTCCTATTGATGTCAAGATTGTTAATCTGCAAGCACCCAGGTTCACCTTCAGAGTTAAAAATGGAAATACTATTTGTGTTCGTAATTGAAGCTGGCGTTTTCTTTTCAACAAGGAATTCACTATACCTTAAGATTGAATCCTTAGTCGCGTGCCATTGTAATTGAAATTCACAGATAGGGACATTTCTCCTGAACATTATAGCAATTTGTGCTGACCAATATAGCAATTTTGCCCATTTCGATATTTGTCTTATTTCTTGACAATTTTTTCCATCTTTCACATCAAGTTGTAAAATAATGTAGGCTTTAGTCATTATCAACATAATATGTTGGATTGGTAGCTTGACTTTCTCTTTGTCTCAAGTTAATATCCTTGAAAATTTGAAATTCTTTGCTTCTCGATTGTAAGGTCTATCGTGGTGGCAGACAGGATGTGAAGCTGATTAGTGACACGAACGGTCGATAACTAACAATGAGAGTTAATCTATTGATACTTCCTAACTCATAAATCGAACATCAAGAGATGATGGAAGCTTTTAATTGGATACAAACTTTAAAACAAATTCAACATTTCACCTCTCTTTCGAATTTAAAGATTGTCGATCGTCAAAAACAAAGCATTGGCCCCAAAAATAAAATTCATAGAAACCTCACGCTCCAGTCAAACACCGCTATGCTTTGTGAACAACACATTGTACGTTTCAATTTCTTTTCCTAGGACTTTCTTAATGCTTGAAGTATTTCTTCCACATTGATATATTAAATGACTATGTAAATTCAAAGAAAAAAAATATTACAATGTGTCGTTTTTGTTCTCTATGAAGTGATTGGGGGACACTACGTAACCACTCACGTGTAAATATGGCCGCCGAAAAATTCGTATCGAATCACTGTGCTCTCTTTCCTCTCTTGCTGCCATCGCGTCTGTTAGTTCTAACGGCGCACAGACGGGGTAACAAGGCAGGCGGCGCGCGGTGGCGCGCGGGCGGCGGGGAGAACTTATATTTTAAGCATGAATGATCCTTTAAAACGAACTCCGAGATTGTTTCTTGTCTCATTTCGGCAAGAAATAAAAGTCGGAGCGCCTTTGCCTCGCTCTTCTCCTACCCCCTGCCCGCACCCATGTCCCTTGTCCCATGCTCCCCCCCGTCCTGCCCATCGCCGCCCCGCCTTCCCCGCCCCGCCTTTCCCTCCCGGCCTTCCCTCCCGCCCCTTCCCCGCCACGCCCTCCCGCCACGCCTTCCCTGCTCCTCCTTCCCCGCCCGCCTTCTCCGCCACGCCTTCCCTGCCACGCCTTCTCCGCCACGCCTTCCCTGCCACGCCTTCCCCGCCACGCCTTCCCCGCCACGCCTTCCTCGCCACGCCTTCCCCGCCACGCCTTCCCCGCCACGCCTTCCCCGCCACGCCTTCCCCGCCACGCCTTCCCCGCCACGCCTTCCCCGCCACGCCTTCCCCGCCACGCCTTCCCCGCCACGCCTTCCCCGTTTTTCCATGCTACACTCCTCTGCGCCCGCTTCTCTCCGCTCCAACGTTCTTTACCCACCTCCGTCCCCCTGCCCCGTTTCACCACACCACCCCCGCCCTTCCGCCTTCACAAAGTCTCCCTCCCTCCCTCCCTCCAGAATCCTTCTCGCTCCCTACTCTTATCACCTTTCGGTTCTCCGCCTCTGCTGATCTCCGTTCGCCCGTCGTTGCCCGACCACTCCCTCTCACCTCCTCACCCTTTCACCGCCTCACCCACCGCATGCCGCGAACAGCGAGGTCTAGAGACTGCGCGGGAATGGCGGATGGCGCCTCTCCGTCTGCCAAATGTTTCTTCGCGAGGGTCAACTGCCGCTTGGGGCGCTGTTGGCGTGAAAAGTTCGCCGCCGCCGCCCTCGACCTCGCCCCCGCCCTTGCGAGCGCCGACACGCCTAATGGAGGGAGACAAAAGCGGCAGTAGTGCCTACGTCGCTGCGACATGCAAATAATGTTTGAACATCGACGGGGTCTTCGTGTCTGATTCGCGAGGTCAGGAGATTTCGTTAAACTTTTTCGTCACTTAATTCCCTTTCTCTTGCTGTGTCTTTTCACTTATAATTTTAGTGGGTTCTTCTGAAGGACAAATATTATATGCATTTTTGTCAGATTCATAATAGTTAAGAATGTAGCAAACTTCAGCGTAAAAATCCCAAATGCATGTATTTTCAAATTAAGAGTTAGGAATTATCTGGTCTGGACGCAAATGCATCTAGAAATCCCGCATATGCAAATAGGCAACACAGTAACAAGTAGCATATACTGTAATTTAATTTCCTCTGAACGCAAGGTATGTCTTTTTTTCTCATCTGAGTTGCTTTCCATTTGATATTACCCTTGTCACGGACACCCTGATGCTCATTCCTTGCTCTGGTGTTGCACTTCTGCAAGCTCCGTGCTTTCTCAGATACTAATAGCAATCCTACCAAATGCACCAGAGACTGACTGAGGTCGCTCAGGGCATCAACTGATGTCACTGCAGTGCCTCTGATCTGAGGTCTGAGTTAGTCCCGAGGGTGCCAGGGTTTTCGACACTAGCTTGATAACTAGGTCAAATTCGGGCCGCTATCTGGAGGAGAATTCTTAGCGGCTGGCTGCTGTGGTTTCTCCGATCATCTTCAGACGAATGCCGGAGCAGTACCCTAATCTCTTACCTTACACACACACACACACACACACACACTCTCTCTCTCTCTCTCTCTCTCTCTCTCTCACTCTATAAATGCGCACACACATACACACACGCATGGACCATTCTAGAGCCTAGACCTGGGCGTAGTAGCGGCTGGGGATGTACCTGGATGGGGAAAACCCCGCATGCCGACGTGCAGGTCGACGTCGGTTCTCGCCATCCCGCAGGGAGACTCCGCCACTTCCCGTGATAAACATGCACTGCGCTTGTGGTCTAACAACCTTAGCATTTGATGCGCCCAGAATCAATCAATTCACACGAAATTGACGAATCAACTCACTGGAAAAGTGGCCATCACCATTATCCTTGTCATTGCCGTCGCAGCGATTGTTACTTTCGTCAGCATTCTTTCCGTTGGGCCGCGGCGGCCATTGTAGCTATCGCCGCCCTCTTCACTTTCCGCTTCTGTTCGCGACGCATTCAACCGTTTGAAGAGCGATTTCCCGGCCGCGGCGCCATTATAAAAGAACAAGCCCGGTCGCCGCCGGCGGCTCGTCGGCGACAATTCGGCCCAGAGTGCTCGAGTTAATTATAAGCCGGGTTGCGTCTCGCGCGAAATATGAGCCGCGACGCGCTGCCTGCGCGGCTGTCGCTCCCGCCCTCTTCGCCGCCGCTTCCTTCCACCGCCCCCCCTCCCGCCCCGCCGCCGCAGGCTGTGCTTGTCTCGCTCCAGCTGCTGCCGGGGTAACTGTGTTAGTGCCATGCTTCGGACGCTTGCTTATCTGTGGAGTAATAGCCTTAGACATCCATTGGAAATGTAATTAAGAATGTAATCTTGAGGAGAACGTGCGCCCTTTTTTTGTTTCCATTGCTCTGTGACAAATGTAATAATTGTTACGATAAAGTTACAGTAATTGCGAAATGTAGTTTATCTCAATTCTTTCTTTATTGAACTTTCTTTATTTCTCCGACTTTTGTTCTGAATCTCTTTTAGGGTTACACAATGCGGGCAAGTAGAAGTTTTACACGATCCATGTTAGGATCCGTGTTAAGATCAGTGAGAAGAGCGTATGCAACCCGCAGCGCTTGGCGGGGCTCATGGTAGTCATCAGGATGAACTGTCAGATAGGAATTCTAGATTTTCGAGGGAAAAAAAATAATTTTCTTGCAGTACGAATACTATCTTAAATATAAACAGTTTATATTCTCCCGTCTAACTTCGGTCTCAGTTAAGAGTACTGCTAATATACATTGATACTTGGTCAGTGATTTTCAGAAAATCTCATATCATGGTCAGTTACCGTATTCCAATGTTTACCAAGTTGGCTCAAGGCATCAACTGATGTCACTACAGTGCCCGGAGATGTCATCGGGAAGTGATAGGGTTCGAGTCTCGACATGGCAGGATTTTCGTCACCAGCTAGATACCTAGGTCGAATTCAGCTGTCCAGAGTATTCTGGCGGCTGGCTAATCCGATTGGTGAATTTCTGTGGTTTCTCCGGCCAACACCAGGCGAATGCCGGTACTAGTACCCTTACAAACAGGGAAACCTTGTTCTAAACACGTAAGTTATCAGGTTTATATTGGTTAAAATTATATCCTTAAGTAATTTAACATTAGAAAGGACACCAGAGGAGAGCTTCGAGGTTAGAAAATCTTTGCAAGCATTGTTGAAAAGCTTGAAATTGAAATCTTATTTTGATAATTGTGCAGATCGAGTGTGCTCTGTTTATTGAGTAACTGTATAACTGAGTGTGCTCTTTGGATTGAGTAGTGACGCGCCTGTTCTGCCCTCTGCTTACGCTGTTTTTCGCTGGCGACATGGTCGCGGTCGACTCCCAGCGGTTTCTCTTCTCCCCCTCTCCCCCCGCCACAGTGAGGGGTGGCATCGCAACGCGCCGCGTTGGCCGTGGGGGCGCCGGCTGGCGTCCTCGATGCCTCTCGGGCCGCGCGTCCTCACGGCGACCTCTGGCGCCCGCGGGGTCAAAACGGGGTCGAACGACGCGTCACGCACGCCGCAACTCGTAAAGCTGAAGCAGACTTTCACGTAACACGTGCGATCGTTGATGAGGCGTCATCATAATTCTATCGAATCCAGTCAATTCCCTAACAAACGAGCCACGGACCGCGCGCGATCTGTACTTCTTCCTAGTACTATCCTCTTCCTACATCCCCCCCACATTCACACACTACCGCTAATCTCGGGAGACCAGTCGGAAGCTTAGAGCTTGCCCGACTGGGGCGGCGCCCCGCTGGTGGGAGATACCTGGTTGGGAAAATCCCCACCAGCCGAAGCGTAGTTCGACGCCGGATCTCACATCTAGCGGGGTAGAACATCGCCGCCTACTAAGTTTAAACATGTGCCACGCTTGAGGGATAATAACCTTAGTATGTAGCTGACGCGCTTGGAAACCTGTAAACCTTCATAGAAAGAGTACTATGCGTGTTTCCTGTGTCTCTGCTTTGTCCCACCGAAAGGGGGGGGCGCAGGAGCACGCGTGTGCGCGCACTCGTCCTGTTGAATATGCACGACGTGCACGCACGCACGCCCCGTGCGCGGGAGGGAGGGAGGGAGGGAGGGAGGGCGGCGGACGGGCGCGCGCGAGCGTAGAAAACAGTCGGATCTAATGTCAAGGCGGCGCGAATCGCGGGCGCGTGCATCCTGGGTAATTGGGAGAAACGCCTTGGCAGCGGAGACGGGACGGGACGGGGCGAGGCGAAGCGTCGCGACGCCCGGCGAGGTCGTTGCAGCTGCGAGGCGACGCCTCGCTAATCTCGACGTTTACTCGCTTGTCTTCGCTGAATGTCGCGCTGCGTTTTTTAGCTTCTGCCGTTCCTACGTTCTTAGCTGTCGCTGGTGCGTAGTTTTTATCACATTTTTGGTTTTTATAACGTCCAATGCGTGTGGCATCACTGTAGTGTCACGTTTCATTCTGAGATGTTCTTACTAATAAGTTTGCAGTAATCAGTTCTTTCTCGTGTGTGTTCGTTTCTTGGCGACTTTCCTTTGTGTAGATGCTGTATACTTGCCGGCAGAATTCTTATGTAAAGTCAACGTTTAGTCCGGTATTTGCGTAGGAAGATCAGTAGCGGGATCCCCTAATCTTTTCAGTGTCACTGGGAGCGTTATTTTTTCTCATGATGTACAAAAATAATGTTTACGACATGATTCTTCATTCAATCCTCTACTAGCAGCTTTCGTCAGAACTATTTATCGTGGATGAGTCTTCACATGATTCATTGATTCAGTTTTTAATTCTTTGCACGATTCAGTCTTCAGTTTCATTTTGAGAATTGTATATTTACAGAGCTGACCAGGCGTGTGATCCTTATCAGCAACAGGAATCATTTGTTGTACCTAAGAAATCTTTCAGATACCCGTGCCGATGAGGACCGGATACGATGGCTCATCGGCAACATCCGTTGCCTCCGCAGTTACTTGGCCCACAGACACTTATGTACTAGAGTAGCACACATTTTTGGAGACCAGTCGGGATCTAAGATCTTGTCCCGCTGGGGTGATGCCTTCCTGGGAGAGATACGTGAATGAGGAAATCCCGCAAGCTGATCTGCAGATCGGCGCTCGATCTCGAGTACCAGCGGTGTAGGAAGAGAATCACCTTTCGGGGTATAACATACAATACACTCACGGAATATGACCGCAGTAGCTGACGCACCCGCAAGCACAAAATTCTCCCTCTCCTGCTTCTTGATGATGAAACCCTCTGTAGGGGGTACGTCCACCTTGACTGAGCGCTGTGCCAGAGCGTCGCTTTCTTTGCGGCCTTCGGCCTCCGTGTTTGTGCACGCCTCGCCGCGGGCAAGGGCTGACGCCGCCGCTGCCACCAGCGTGCGTGGGCGCGGGCAGCGCAGAGCGCGCGTGAGGAGGTTGCCGGGCGGGCACCGTTGGCGCGCTGCCAGCGCGTGACCCGACGCGTGACCGCGTGGCGGCGGCAGCGGTGCTGCTGCTGCTGCTGCTGGAGGCGAGTTGCGGAGGTCGCCGCATGCGTCATGCGCGGTGCGCGGTGCGCGGCGCGCCGCGATTTTGTTTACGTGATGAGACTCGGGTCGCATCCGGATTTTAGCACTGTACGCCGTTGAGAGTAAACGGAAATATTTGCACGATAAGAGTTCGTGAGCAATTTCCTTGATTCGCTGAGCTATCTTCAAATAGATAATCTGCATCAGTGATCTTACTTTATCTTTACTACCTTCCACTGCTCATTTTCCAAAGTTACATAAGCCACTGTAACCCTCTCTCCTTACAGCCATTAGTTACCGTCGGACAATCTAGTCCGTTCATGGTGTCGCAACGCGTTCAGTATCGGTGACAGTTGATGCTCGTCGAACAGCGCGCACTGGCGCCAGTCGCGTGCAACAGTTGCCGCAGCCTAGATCCCCCAAAAAGCATCGACCATAGATTTCTGTAAAACGGCACGCTTCCCCTTCACCTCGCCTTGATGGTCGTATGCTAAGCGTGACGCAGCCCAAGATGGCTCAGTGACAACATGCGTCACCGCTGCAGTGCCTCGGACCAGGAGATTCTAGAGACCCGGCGGTGGGGATTTGCGACACTAGCTGTGCAGCTAGTTGTAATGAGACACGTGGAGAATTTTAGCAACCGACTGCTCTGATTGACAGTTTTCTGTGGTGTCTCGTTAAATGCCAGGCAAATGCCGGAGTAGTGTCGTAACGAAAGGGCCAGGGACAGCATTTTCTTTTTCTCTTCCTAGTCCCCTCCTCTCCCCTGACATACTAACACACACACACACACACACACACACACTCACATTCTGTCTGTCATACAGACACACACACTACACTCATACTCTCTCTCGCGCGCAATACAACGCCACAAATGTCGGAGACCAGTCGGGGAGCTTACTTTATCTCGTCGGAGGGCTGCCCTGTTGATAGGAGACCTGAGGGGGACGGGGGAGCACGATGACGTGAGAGATCAGGATTTCATGTTCAGGCGGGGAAGGAACATCCGTCACCTCCGGGTTAGAACATGCAATACGGTAATGGGAAGAAAGGCCAAAGAAGCGGACAGTTCCTGGTGCAACACTGCGTGCGACATTTCTTGATGGAGGTGAAATTCAGCGCGTGTTATTCGCTTCCTGATACAAGCAGTTGGCCTCGTAAAGTGTTAAGAATCCTGCAAAAATAACCGGAAGGAATTGTGAATGTCAGATGCTGAACGTTGGAAGTTCTCATTATGGCATGTGCTTTTACCATAAAATTTGTTCCCAATGAAAATACTTTATAATTTGTAGTCTGAAAAACGGAAACTAAATTGGAGTCTCATCCACATGTTCTTCTTCGTAGATATATTGAGATTTTTCTATTCTTTATTGAATTTCTGTTATTTATTTGTTACACGAACTTCTTTTAAAGCTTAAAACACAACTAACTTCTCTACTCAGGAACTAAATGCAAACCCTTTTCACGCATTTTGGTATTGCTGATACTGTGCCGGAACTCTCCCTTGTTGTTTATCGTTTGTATTACTCCAAAACAATGCCGACCAGCAGATAAATGCGATTTGAGATTAACTTAATTTCTTTTGTTTGGGGATTCCTATTTGGTGCAATTTATTTGCCGGCCGCACGCCGCCCCCGGTGTTATTTGGTCGAGCGCTTGTTACTATCTCGTTAAATGCGATATAATACTTTTAGATTATTGCTGTAAATCCAGTGAACAAGAATCCAGCGTTTAAAGCAGTAACTGGTTTCCTCAGAGGTGCAATAATAATGACATTTTTTAAATGTATGAATGTTAAATATTTTATAGAAGGCACTTTTCCTGTTGTGTGGGCTATAGTAGAAACAGGTATCCGTTCGGGTATAAACTTTAAAAAACACAGTGTAGGAATTTTTTGGTTTCAACGTGCAGTCACACGTTCAGAAGTCTACTAAAGTTGTGACTTGATTTTGAACTCATTAATATAGATTTATTTCAATCATTTCTTAGCAATTATCCATAGAAGTAAAGTTCGGGCTTGAACTTATTGGTACTTAAGTATTTCTCAAATTTAATTTTGGGTCACATTGATCATTTATAATTGTAACCAAGACTATAATTTTAAGTAAACAGTGAACGTATTTTGTTTAGTGCAATATTATATAATGTTATTTAGTGCGCTCTCTTAATCTCTTTACAAACCCTACGCACGCAATAATATTCCTTAGCTTAAGATAAAAAGAAAACGAACGATAAGGGGAAGCGATGCCGGTTTCAGTACACTCTGCAGAAGCAGACGTTCTCGGCGGCGGCGGCGGCGGCAGCTGTCTGTATTTCTGGGGCACTGCGTCTCGCGGGGCGGCGGCGGCGGGGGCGGATGCGGCAACGGCAGCGGAGCCGACGAGGCCACCCGGGATTTCGCACCTCCGACGGGCGGGGCGGGGAAAGTTGCTCGGCTGAATTTTCAGACCTCTCCGCCTCGCCGCCCCCTGCCGCCCCTGCGGGCGCGCCGGTTTTTGTGGCCCCGATGCACAAACAGTGAGAAGCTTGCGCGAGCGGCGCCGGCTGTTTTACTACCGGGCGTAATGAATTCATAAAATTTTATGATTTCCCACGATTTATTCATAAAAGCCGGGAGTCGGATTTCGGTGTCGCCGCCGCCGCCGCCGCCGCCTTCGGGCTTTGACGGGCGCCTTGTGCCGCCCGGAGGAGGGCGACCGGGCGCGCGGCGGGAACTGGGCGGCGAAAGCGCGCGCAGAGTACGCTTGAGATTAGGCTGCTTCTGAGAAGCCAGCACAGAGCGATCGAAAGAAAACTTGGCTGACAAACTATGAGCCGATTAAAAGAAGTTGGTGATTGACAGTTGCGAATGGAAGGGAAGGTTAGTTGCTTTTTATGTTGTTTGACGTGAATGGTGAGAAGATACTTGAGAAATTTTGTTTGACCTTTTTTCTTCAAATCACACTTTGTCATCGTTTTTTAGACAGTCAATGGTAATAGCTGTTATTTTAGGGCATGCATAGCGTGCTAAAAGCTCAATTTTTAGCACTAGTGCTAACACTGAGACGATATTGAAGCTGTTCAAATCAATCAGTGCATGCAACAAAGAAAAATAATTCCTATGGCCTCATCAGCTAACTACTGATATTCGTGTTTCGTTAAATGATGTGAATTAAAATAAAATAAAAGTAATTAAGGCTGTCTAAAAAAACAGTGTATGACACACACGGTAAGTGAGTTTATTTTGCTCGCAGAATCGCGCCACAACTGTCGATTGACCTCGCAAATCTGGGTGTCACAATATTTCCTACTCGCAAAATAAAACGTCACATTTACGACCATTATTATAAACAACTATAGAAGATTTGACTGCTTCAGTCTTGTCATATTCTCCGAAGATTACATTCTCCAAAGAATGAACGGGAAATATTTTTCTGGAAACCGTGTCGATTTCCTAACACAATTATGGAGCTGTATATTTGATATTTCACATCTTTCATTAAAAATCTAAATAAAGCAGACAGATTTACAGAAAATATCGAACTCAAACGTCACAAATTTCAAAGATATTACAATAAACATGTTACATCCCATTTTATTTTATAGTTCATTTTTTTGCACTTTCTTTTCTTCAAAATCCGGAAACTTCACGAGGGTTATTCTAGAATGAAACACTAAACGTCCAGCGAACCCAATAACGGCACAGGGAGCCCTGTGCAGTATCTTCCCTCTGCGAACTTTGATCGTCGTCCCGGGCCGCATTCTGCACCGGTGCGCCCACAATGCAGCTAAACCGCTGGAACGGAGCGGGACGGGACGGGACGGCACGGCACGACACGGCGCGATGGCGTAGCGGCCGCCACCGGTCAGGTGGCGGGGGCGGGGCGGGGCGGGGCAGGGCAGGGAAGGGCGCGCGGGCGCGGGTGCCGGGCGCAGCGCTGCGGAACGGAAGGCGCGGAACCGGGGGCGCCCGATACGATTGAAGCGCAGGCACGCGGACACGGCCCCGGCAGCCCCGTTAGCGCTCAACTGGCCACCGCCCCGCCCCCGCCCGCCACCCTTGCCCGTGCCCCCAGCCCCTGCACCCGCCATGTCTCTCCTCTCTCTCTCTCTCTCTCTCTCTCTCTCTTGCTCGCTGCTCGCCTGCCGCCTCCTTGCCCAGCCTCCTTCTCGCCCATCCTCCTCCTCCACCTTCTCGCCCGTCCTCCACCTCCCACGCCCATCCTCGCCCTCCACCTCTGCCTACTGCTGCTGCTGCTGCTGCTGCTCGCCCTCCTGCTGTCCCCGCCGCCGCCTTATCTCCTTCTCTCAGTTTTGCAGGCTAACAGTTCCTCTTCATGCTTCTTATTCTTATTCGTCACAAAGAATCGTGGTCGTGTTTTGTTAGTTTCCTGGTTCGTGTCAAGTCCTACTTGATAGTTTGTGAATTTTTATATTTTAAGTATTTGATCAAGGATTTCTTTCTGCATTAATTATACAGATTATAACTATGAGCATGTTGTTCATTGCAAATCCTCCGTCATTGTGCGAATGTCCTGTCAGTGGCTCTCATGAACTCTTCACCTCTTGATGAGGTAACTCGTTCGTGAAGCGCTTGCGCGAATGACTCAACTAGTTGCTAGTGCTCTCGGTTTTTAATGCAATCTGAAATGCAGCTCTCCTTAAGTTGCTAGGATGGGTTGTGTGTATACACAAGCGTAAGGATGAATACGATCTCGTATCATTGTGAGAGTTCATCCGTGTGCTATTGTTTCAGCAGCATTCCGCTTTGTGCTTTTATTAGAAAAGATTCTTTCGCTTCCAATGCAATTAAAATAACCGATTGCGTTTTGGACTCACAAAAGACCTGCGCAATTACCGTAATTGCAGTAGTGAAAGAGTGTACATGTTAATTATCGTAATTGGGCTTCCCGTAGCGTTTCAGGAAAAGTATTGTTTATGAAAAGCGGCGATGACAAGCAGATAAATAGACGAAAGCTTTGAACGTTGTGCAGCGTCCCTACGCCACGCTATCATGAGAGATTCACCATTTGATGAGATTAATTCTGATAGGGATTAGAATCCCAGGAATGGAGGTTTCTGTGATGTGACAATCGAATACAAACATTCAGTGATTCACTCTGTAGGTGTATCGACGTGCTCTTCCATGTGTTGTTTCCGAATGTGATGCTTTCAAGATAACATTCACATGTTTAACGGCATTTTGTGGGAACTGTGCTCTCGCGGTCATGGACAGTGCCAGTAATCGTGCAGAACAGTGGAATCGGGTGTTTGGCCCGAAAAATAACGGTCCAGACCCACGCCAGATTCCCGTAGCCCCTCCCTGTCCTGTGTACTTAATTTCTGGTTCAGAGATCACAAAACTGCTCTGTGAAGTCTAGTATGCCGCTGTGTTTCAAGGTTGTGTTGATCTATGCGAATAAAATAAAATTCAATTGATTACTAACAATACAGGTTCTGACTAGAACTATGTTTAGATTTATATTATTATAAACTAAATCTCATTGACACTCAATAGAACATCATTTAAGAATTAATAAATAAACTGTATTTGAATCTGTACAAATTTCGCGGTGAGGGTCTTGGGCAACACAGACGGACTTCCAAACCAGTCGACGCAACGATAAAGATCTCGGGGAAGCCATTACGTCCTGAAGATTCTTGTTTTAATCATTCGTAGTTGTTTTTATACACAGAAGTAAACACACTATGTAGCTCTCGACGCTGCAGCCCATGTACCTGTAATTTCCTTATTTACTGCTTTTCATTGTTAAGTATAAATTCTTCTCAAGAATCCCGTTTGTAGTCATTGTTCAAATATTGTCACTGTATAGTGCTGTTCTTGGAGGCGGATCACAAGTCACAGCATTCGAAAATTTGATTCGCCCTGCAATGAGTCCTGGAAGGAGTGCTGGGCAGGACGGGCCAGCAGAGATCCGCTGAGGCCCAGCCGGTCGCGAAAAACGCAGAGGCGGGAGCGATCTCGCCGTGAGAAGCAGGCCACGAGTGGCAGGCGGCGGCGCGGCGCGGGCGACACGGAGCGGCAGAGGTAGCTCTGCCCCGTGGCTGGGCCTTCCGGAGCGAGGGTCGGACCGAGACCTGCTGGCGATGGTAGACTACGGCCGGGACAGGCACGGCGGAGGCAGGAGTCAGAGGAGAGGACGCGACTGAGAGGGGAGAAGGCGCGGACGCAGAGACGGGAAGTCGGGGTGACGTTGTGGAAGAGGCGGCGGGAAGGGCACGTTGGGTGGCGATGACGGCGGGGAAGGGGGACGTTGTGGAGGCAAGAACGGCAGGGGAGGTGTACGTTGTGGTGGCATAGGTACCGGGGAAGGGGGACGATGCGGTGGCGGAGGGAACAGGGAATGGGGACGTTATAGTGGCATAGGCAGCATGGGAGTGTGATGTTGGGGAGACGGAGTCATCAGGGGAGGGAGACGTTGTGGAGGAGGAGGAGGCAGCGGGGAGGTGGGAGCCACAGCAGCGGGGATTGTGATGTTGTGGAAGAGGATGCATCGGGGGAGGGGACGTTGTGGAGGAGGAGCAGGCAGCGGGAGGCGGGGGCAACGGCATCGGGGAGTGTGACATTGTGGAGACGGAGCCAGCGGAGGAGGGAGACGTTGTGGAGGCGGGGGCAGCTGTGACGGGGGACGTTGTGGAGGAGGCGGCGCTGGTGGGGGCCTTGCGAGGGGGAGGAAAGCGCCGGACGCGCATCTCATTAGCCCGGAGCGGCGGCCGTGGCGTCCGGTGTCAGGCGGGGGCGGGCGGCGCCGTTTCGCTCCGCTCCGCTCGGCCTAACGGGACCGCCACCGCCACCACCGCTCCGCCCCGCGCCACGCCGCGCCGCGCGCCGCCGCAGCGAATGGACTGCTACCGAGGCGCTGGCGCCGCCCGAAAAAAGGCGAAAGAGTTTTAAAAAAATGAAGAGCGGGAGATCGCGGGCTGGAAGAAGTGATAGGCTGGTAGCTTCGATCACACCGATGTTTTCTTTGTCTGTGTACAGTTAAATTCTCCTTCTATTAAGTTCATTTAATTAATGTGATTGTGGCTAAGCAATATGAAAGTTAAATATGTGCGTAGATACATCAATGAAAATCGAAAGTGTTGAAATCGTAAATTCGTTATAATTTAATTGAACGATTTTAGAATAGAATGCTATAGAATGCCGGCTTTAATTAGCTTTCTAAGTATCACAAAACATTTTTATGACATGAAAGATACATTGTTTACTTTGATGTGTTATTTCTGGTTTTAATTTGTTTAACTAAGTGATCGTGGAAATGTTTGGATCTGTGCTTGAGGTTTCGTGATGGAGAGGCGTAGCGAGCGCGAGGGAAGGGAGAGACGAGGGAGTGGAGTGGAGGCGGAGGAAGCGGCGTATTTTGCCTACTTTATGAATGCGCTCCTCGGCGTCGCGGCGGCGGGTCATTAAGTGCGACGACGGACGGCGGCGGAGGCGGCGGCGGAGGCTCTTCCGACAGACAGACGCGCGTCGCGGCGGCGCCAGCGTGGGAGCCCGCCTCGCTGCCTCCGTGCCCTTTCAGAAGCGCCGTTTTTCGACGTAGGTCCGGCACGGTTGCATTACAAAAGTGACGCCGTGTTCTCTTTGCTTGAGCTGCTATTGTCGTTTCCTTCTTCGTGTCACCTTTTTTGTAGGCGTTCACCCTGCACTCTGTGTACTGATCTACATTCATCACGTTGTTAATCATTCGACTTAAAACCATTTTCTATGTGGTTTTCTTAAAGTGTGATTCTGAAACATAGTTCGTGGTTGTTTTTTTGTGGGGAGGAGTATGCATTTGGCTCTTTTAGCTTGCCATGCGACCTGTATATATTCTGAAATGTTTTTGCATTAAGCAGTTGAGAACATGTGCAAAAAAAAAAATTAATTTCCAATAGCTGGTACAACAGAATTTCATATTAGTATTTCATTCACTAGGCAACCAGTGTATATTCATATAGTAGAGCATAATTCCAGAATAATGAATACAAATTAAGTATTTGAATGTTCATTGTAATGCAAATCCTTGAATCGAACATCCAATACCTCTGTTACAAAACCATATTTCTATTCGAGCATAAATTCCACAAATTTCATTTAATAACTTTGTAATCCAACGGGAAAGGCAGCAACTGCGTCGTTGGTCACGCGTTGGTTCCCCTTCGCTGTGAAATCATCCCGCCTGTGCGTGGGGGCGCAAGGGCGCAAGGGGCGCAAGGGGCGCAAGGGGCGCAAGGGGCCTCGTGCGGCGCAAGGGCTCGCGTGCAGTGGAGGAGCGGCGCGGGGGCGTGGCGCGGGGGCGTGGCGCGGTGTCGCCGGCGCGGGCGCGGGCTCGTACGCGCTGCACTTGCCTCCGCCGCTGTGCAGCGTTGGCGCGCATCTCCAGCCGCCTTTGATGTTCGGGAAGGGGATCATGGTTCAAGGAAAGTGGTATACATTGCACTTCACCCACAAGAAGGTCCTCACGATTTGGGGACCCTCATACGATCTCCATTTTTCGGGATTTTAGGGTCAAAGAAAAAATTAAATTCTAATTGTAACACTGAAGTATGTAGAAATGAAGTATTGTTTTAAACAGTTTTATTTGAACGTAAAGTTCGAATCATGTTTGCGACTGATGACGTACTGTCTGATTTTGCTTGGTTTAGGTAAATTTTGACGTTTCAAGAGGGTTAATAAACGTTTATACAATCCTGAAATTTTCTTGTATCTTTTTATTTGAAGTTTGTAACAGTGAAAATGCGATCACGCTGCTGAAAAACTTTTGTAACAGTTAAAAAATGGAATATGAGCTACACCGGCCCCTCCCCCACACCCTGCCACCATCAAATTGTTTCTTTTGAAATTAGCATAGTCTTAAAATGACTATATTCCGGGATAAAATCTTGGGTATGGTTTGAAACGTATTTACTAAAGAACAAGTGAACACGTTTTAAGAAAAAGGATCTTCAGTGCTGAGGATCTTCAGGTTTTC
The DNA here is from genome assembly GCA_031308135.1 of Acheta domesticus. Classification (NCBI taxonomy): domain Eukaryota; kingdom Metazoa; phylum Arthropoda; class Insecta; order Orthoptera; family Gryllidae; genus Acheta; species Acheta domesticus. The sequence continues at coordinate 80,220,641 of JAHLJT010004567.1, forward strand.
CAGTATTTCCATTTTTTTTTTTCAGAATTACAAACTTTATCTCGTCGACGAAGACGAGAAAGTAAAAGAACAGATACTAAAAGAACTACCAACTCAGACTTGCGAATACAAAGCCAGAAGCAAGCCAGTAGCGTAGCTAAACACTGTTGATTCAAAATCTCTGCGACTGCAATGGAGCTTCATTGGCCAATGGAGTTACCGAATGTCCTTTCATTTAATCACAGTAGTGTTGTAAACTTTGAGTTTGCTGGATCTCTTAATAATCATTTAACTTGTTGTTTATATAGTAATATATCGTAACAATTAACATCAATTTTGCCTCACCAGTATATTGATATATTAAGAAAAATCTCAGTACTTGGAAAAATCCATGTGATGGTTATGGATATTAAACAAAACCAACAGGTGTAAATTCTTCCGTGATACAAGAGAGCAAATGTTTGGAACCCCGTTAAGTGCTACATAACAATAAGTCAGGGGGAAAGCTACGAAACAAAAATCAGTATTTGAGTATCGCACTGCACGGCCAACAGATGACAAGAGCCAAAAACTGCGGTAACACGGAATGTGAAGTTGCGGCGTGGTCCTTTCCACCCGAGCCCTTCTCCTGTGGCTGGCGAGGTGCTCTGTGCGCGCAGACGGAACGCAGCGCTTGCGCTTGTGCGCTTCTGGTGCACCCGGGAGCAGCCGAGTCTCATTTCCTGCGCGCCCGACTGCGCTGAGGGGGAGGAGGAGGTGGTGGTGGTGCAGTTTCCTCTTGAGGCAGACTTGTGTGTTCCGATGCATTACTAACGATGGGTTTATATTAGGTGTAGAAATGACTGCTGTGCAGATAAATGTGGTTTATAAATTGCTTATGTATACTCAAGAATTTTTGCTTCTACTGCCATTATATTAATGTTCACGATCGTTTAGAATTTTTTTTTTTTTTTAGTTTAGAATTTATTATTCCCGACAGTTTGATATGGGACAGCAGTTTCAGGTATGCAAATAATAAGAAAAATCACTTTACCAAGTTTTTCGTTAAATTGAAGTGATAATGCTGGTTACTCTTATTTAATTTGTCTTCTAAAAAAGTTTTCATATAGTGTATATTGTTTACAAATAAGTATTTCAAATTATCATCGTGAATCTACTTTTATATTTTATTTTGCGGTGATCTGGTTAATTTCATTTCACAAATATTTCTTTTACTGAATCGTTTTGAACATCGAGTTTGTTCTAAAAGGGAGTAGTTAAAAATATACCTGACCCACAGAGTTTATTACCGAATTTCTTTTTCTTTGTTACTCCGTGCACAGAATGCTTCTTAAAAGTTATAAAATACGCTCGCCAGGACATTACAACAGCAACTTTTTAACACCACTTGTCGGGCCAATTCCACAAGTCAACATCTGCTCTTCAGAAGACTTCGAAAGGGTTGTTACGATCAGCTGGAAACTGGGGCAAAAAAGTCATTGGCTAATAGACCGGACGGGCGAACAAGTCCCCCGAGCGATGTGCAGATCTCTATTTTATCGCCCGTCGGGTGAAGGGTGGGGTGACGGAGGAGGAGCGGGAGGGGCAGGATGTCCCTTTCGCGCTGGAGGCAGGCGGAAGTTGGTCGCGGGCATAAACTTTTCAAGGGAGCCCGGCGGCCGTGGGTGGCGGAGTCCTTTCCCAGCCCCCACTTGTAGCGCCCTTCGCGCCGCCCCAACTTCCCAGTCGGCCCCGCTCTCTGTCCACGTAATGGAGGCTGAAATATTTATGGGCTCGGAATAAATATCTCAATTTCCAGAGAGGGGCCGGCGCTGCGCGTGCCGCTCTCTGCGTCTCTACGAAGAGAGTGAGAGTGGGAGTGGAGTGTGGGCGGAGTCGGCGAAGCAGTTTCGGGTGGATATTAAAACCTAATCCGGGTCGAGAAGTCGTCCCTGGAAGGCGAATTGCACCTGCGTCTGGGACGGAGGTGGTGGTTACGAAGTGATTGTAGGGGCGAAAAGGACGGTGGTAGCATTGGAGTTGAGAGGTTTGACGAAAACCATTAAATGAACATGTATAATATGGCTGAGAATGAGTAATCAGAGGAGTAAATGGGAAATGGTTATAATGAAATGAAGTGAATAGTAATTTATCTGTAATGGGGAGGTCATGGTTTTGCCATTGACAAACTATGGTGGCAACAACACCGACAAAAACGAACGTGTTAGTTACGGGAATATTAGCGCATGACGGTAGAGGGATGTCTTTTACCATGGTTAGATGGAACAGTGGAGATGGCTGCGGTCGCAAATGGCTCCGAAGGTTTTCTAACGGCGCGTGGGTGACTGTCGCGGCGGCGGGGGCAGAAAGGGCTGCAGCGAGCGGGAGGGAAAGGTCGTGGACCGCGCCGGGGCGAGGGGGCGGTGGCCGAGCGGTGGAGGCGGGCCAGGGAGGGGGTCAGAACGAAGCCAGAGGCGGAGGCCAATATTGTCTCCACAGCGCCTAAGCTGCCGCGACCTAATTACCCGGGGAGCCGGGGGCGGGCGGCGGAGGCGGGAGGCGGGGGCCGGGCCGGCGGATTGCTCCCGGGCAAAGCCCCTCGAGCCCGCAATTTATCTGGGGGCGCTGAGAAAATCCCGAGCCCGCCCGCCCGTTGCTGCCGCCCTCGCTCCGCTGCCGGGCTGGGCCGGCGCTGTTTGGTCTGTCTTGCTCGGCCGCGACGCGAAGGCTCCGGCGCCGTCACTGGCTAACCGATGCTTTTGGTTATCGCAATAAAACCCTGATCTCTACTCAGAATTGTTTGCATCTATGTCAGATTGGGCGGTGTGTAGATTATTATTTTTCAATGCGAGCAGAAATTGACAGAAAACTGACGTCTCCGGCCATATGAGAGGTATCTATGGTTTGTTAGATACCCAGGAACTCCAATGAAACAGTTTTGATTGTGACTAAAAAAAGAGCAAATATTTTATTGTGCTATTCCTGTCGTCATACCGGGCTTACCAACTTCTCATACACAGAGAGTAACGATACATCCGACGTCATACGACAGCGAAGCTCCAAGCACAAGGCCGCTGTCCGTTAATATTTTGTTTACTTATTGCAGTGTGGAATAGCACCTTTTTTAATACTGGGTATGTTAAAACGGTTGAACTTTTTATTTTATTCTGTGCTAGGTTATTGGACTTTTAATGAAGGTTGTTTTTTATTAAAATGTTTAGTGTGATGTTATACGAAAGCATTTTATTTCATGTTCTTAAGTGATATGGGTTTGGAAAACCCATGATGATATGATGTTTGGAAAACCATTTTATGTGATTTTGTCCTGCTTCAGGCCACGAGTTTTATCACTCTTCTTAGATGGCTTTGAAGTACTTAAATCCATCTTTTTCATTAATGAAAGTACCATAATTCTATTATTATTTGAAGTCGGAAGAAATATATTTCAAATTAACATCCACTTGCTCATAAAATACTGAACGGGATATCATTTGCCATTTGTAGTTTTTCAAAAAATATGAAACCTAGCACTTAAGAGCTATATTGTAGATGTCAATGATAAAACTGTACTGTAGAGTGCAGTCGGAATTACCATTAAGTACTTTTCTGCTTTACTTCAATTGTATTTTTTTAAAGAATTAATAGTATATAGTAAAGTTTCCACTTACATTACGACGTGGGAACAGACATTTCGTGAACTTTTACTATTATCTAAGTGATATTCTTGTATTGTTTCATATAATTTGCTTTCACTAATATTGTTGATAGTAGCTAACATGTTGCACTAGCTTCTCACTAGCACATCGCTGTGCTTAGTAAGAACACAGAATAGTGTGCCAGAAGGTGATTTTTCAAAAGGAGATCTCTACTCAAAATGCAAAAATACCGCCTGTGGTGTGTTTAATCTTGCTGTGAACGTTTGTGAAGGTGCAAGAGTTACTGTTTCCTGAGGGGGCGGAATCGACTTCCGTTACATTCTTTGTCTTCAGCTTGTGCCCAAAAGGTCCAAATTTCAAGAACTGTTTTCCAAAGTCATTCGTGGGGGGTTTTAATTCCAAAGTGTAAAAGTAGATTGCGAGTTCAAATTTTAAGATATTGCATGTCGGATAATACAACTTCCGGTGAATCGTTTTCCAAATGATTGAATTGAAGGCAGAAGATAAAAATTGAGATGTTACACTTTATAAAAAAAGGTTTCAAATTATGAATTATTTACAAAACAAGGAAGACCAATTTTAACTTCCTTTTCTAACACGTTTCATTGACATGTATATAATTTTTTAAGAAAATGAGTGTTAATAGGAGTACGCGATAAAATAGCGGGATGATGCTTAATGTCATGTTAAAGCTCAGAGATTACACAAATTGTTGTAATGGATAATATCACTGGAAATAAATTTTGTGAAATAACTGTAGTCTATTTTTTCTTCGCGGAAAAGTGTGATTATTTTCCATTTTCCTCTAAAGCAATGGAATGTCCGTAGCACGTTTTTTCCGTCGGTCGTTGTGTCTTTCGGCAGTTATCTGGTTAAGTGTATGCATATTTCCAATTTTATTGTTCATTTAATGTCCCTTTATCAGTTTTTGATTGTTCGAACTAGTGCCAGTTACAGTGACCAAACCGCACGGGTTACACGGCTCGTAAAAGAATGAAGAGCGCTGTCGAAATTGGAATTTGGCAGACACACATGCTGTGTACATTGAACGACCGAATTTGTTACACAACTGCACGTAAAAGCAAATATTTCTTTCTTGGAGCTTATATGCACACTTTATAGTTCTATCAGTACCTCTGAATTTTAACGATTTTTTAATGTGTCCAAAAGTCTATAATATCCGTAATTTATAATGCATAAACATTTGCACTTACTTGTATCAGTTATTTATATTCCGGATACAATTAAAGAAGGGAACTAAGAAAGTGTGTTGGGAAATGGCTATGAGCCACAGAGTAACCGTAAATATTTACGAGGTTTTATTAATTAATTTTTTCAAAATACATTCTTAGAATGTGTTTCGTAAAAGTCCCTTATTTATATTAAAGGAGTCTGTTTTTATTTTGTTAATTAAAACAATATGATTCTAGATAAATTTGATTCAATGTAACGAAAAACTCTGAACATTCCTTGAATTTTAATTGTTTTTCAGTACAATTTTCATGAAATTAGTGCAGTTGAATGTTTCTTGTAGGGTAGGTATACTTAAAGGGATATTTTAATCCTTCATTAAATTTTGATACTGCGTTTTAGCAAATTCTCCTTTTTGAATCTACGTAAAAATAAGACTTTTAAAGCAATTGCTACCAGTAGCTTTGTTTTGCTGTCACATTTGATTCTGCATCATTGAATTAGAAGCAGATAACGGTCGTTTCACATTACTGGTACGTCAAAATCTGCGCTGATAGGGGGTGTTTCGTGTCCGAACGCGTGAAAGCTCCCCGCCCGCCGCCCCGGGTCGTTTGAATGTACGCGCTAGCGCCCTCGCGTATTATGATACGGCGGAAATACATCTACTCTCACGCCTCAACTTCCTGGGGGCGCGTAATAAGGATTACACTTAATACCAGCGCCACTCGCCCCCGCGTGTGGAGCGGAGGTGCCTCTGCGCAGCGCAGCGGGGTGGGTTTAGGTGGAAGGGGCGGGGGAGGGTGGATGCAGGTGGGGACCAGGTCTGGGACCGCGCGAGCTCTGCTGTGGGGCACGAGGGCGGCCGCCCCGAGCGACGCAGTGGGCGGAAGCTCGGTGGTTGGGGATATTATTGTACTTTAATAATGGCGTAGGTCGTAAATTAAGCATGCTTGCTGATAATAATGGTCGTGAAATAAGGACTTAAATTTCAGGTCGAGTTTTGATGTATTGATCTTTGGTTAAAGACTGGTAATAACATTCCACCTTAATTGTATTATAATGTTTTCTTGGAGGAAATTTATGGTTTGTCTCGTTTTCGTAAACATGGTTGGTATGTGCCTGTTAACGTGGTCTGACTCGCGGGCTTATCAGTAGCAGTTTTTGCACTTGCTTCTTTCGTGATTTCAATCTTCAGAATTTTTTTTTATTTTTTTCAATAGAATTTTATTCTGATAATTTTGTAGTGTAATAGTTGTTTTATACCATCAAAACCCCATTCCGGACACGTACCTATTCTTACTCGAATCATGGATGTAAATACGTAGACTTACGTGCATTTGCACTATACACATACGTGTGTAAACATTATGTGCAACTTTCCATATTCTATACTTAATCTTGGTACTCTTATGATTCAAGCTATAACATCGATAAAATTATATCCTCCATGAAAACCTTCATCTTTACTTAGTAATGAAATAACAAACTTATTACCGCAATTACTAGTACTAACCCTACTACCTAACCGCCGTAGATGGCTTAAGACAGCACCTGATGTCACTGCAGTGCCTCTGACCGGGAGGTCCTAGGGTTCCAGTCCCCGACGGCGGCCGGCGGTGCCTCCATGGTGGTAGATAGCTGTTTGGGGAATACCCTGGAAGCGGACGGGTAGGTCGGCGCCGGATCTCGCCACCTGGCGGGGGAGATCACAGACACCTCGCGCGGTAAAATTGAGGCCCTACGCTTACGGGACGAACGACCTTAGCAGTTGAAGCGCCCGGAATCGGCAATCAATAAAAACCTACTAATGGCCTTCAGATTAAGAGCGGTCATTGAGTGCGACTTCGCGCGTCTCCCACTGTGCCGATGCGTGAGGCGGCGGTGGCGGGGCGGTGCCGGGGAGCCAGAGGCAACGGGGGGCGGGAGCGACCTGCGCCCCAGTTCCGCGCCCGATATTTCCAGATTAGGGCAGCTTCCCCGAGAGCGGATTGCGGGCTTCTGGGAGACCGCGCGCCCTCCACCTTCCTTCGCCTGCGCCCTCGCCTGCGCCCTCGCCTGCGCCCTCGCCCGCGCCGGCGCACTCGCGCGCCCGCTGCATAAGCAACGCTAATTAATTGGGCTGCGATCCCTCCCTCCTAATGCCCACTCCGTCTAATTAGCCCGGGCTGAATCTCAACTTCTTTCTCGCGCGCTCCTTCGCTCTCTTAGGCGCTGTCTTGCTGTTTCTATACCGGCCAGACGGAATTAGTTTCCTTGAGTCCTGAGTGCGTTGTTGCGAATGGAAAAGCAACAGAACATTCAGTAGATTTCCATTTGCAGAGGTTCTTGCTATTTTGGCTGTATAAGTTCCCCAAGTTTAACTTAAACAACACCGGCAAGTTGTTTCTTTAAAATGGGGGATCATTCTCAAATTACAAGTTCCTCATATGTAATTCCCGCATACGTCCGAAAACGAATGCTTTCTTGTGATATTTATTTAGTTAAAATTTAGTTCAGATTCTGCAAATGAAAGAACTAGATATTGATGAAATGTTTTAAAATATCTATTCTGAATCTTTATTTTAGTTTTATTATTGGCAGCGACAAGAAAGATCATATGAGAAATTGTAATTTATCTTTATAGTAATTAATTGAATTTTTGTTTTAAAAATTATTTAAATTCTCACCCTTCAAGTATTTTTTCGTGTATCCCAACTGCTTACTATTCCATTGCGTGGAACGTGCATGACGAATTCCACACATGAGGAGCAGTTGACGTTATCTGTCTGCCCCCGGAACGGCGTCCGCGTGTTCGACGCCCGGAGCAGAGTTGTCTCTTCATTACAGGTGACCAGCAAACAGGTCGTTGTAGAAATGTTGGTTTATGACGGGTCATTCTCAATCCGTACACGCACGTCGCAGCGCAGCGCAGCGCAGCGCAGCGCAGCGCGCCGACGCGAATCGACGAGGGGGTCAGGCCGATAAGGCATGCCGATCGCCGCTGGCCGCGCGCGGTTTGTCGACGGTTAATCAGGCGAATGCTTGCATTACGCGCGGCGCCAGAATGACTGCGACGATCTAGCCTAGGGGTGGGCAAAACGCGGCCGCTGGCCAGTAGGGGCCTGCCGACTCTTTCCTCATTTTTTTTGTAATGAATAGTACTAACATTCAAGCCCGTTTTTTTCCCCCTTAAAAATGTATTCCTCGAAAAAAGCAATTGCATTCTTTCTTCCGCTTTTTAGTGCAGCTGAATTACAAACGTTCTCATGTATTCTGACGTATCAAAATTATTGCAGTTTTATTACGATTTATTGTGTTTAAAAAAATGTTCTTTTGAGTATTTCAAGTCATGTATTAATAAATAAACTTGAACTATCTCGCTGATCGGAAAACCCTTAAATATTCACTATTTGGTCCTTTACATAAAACGTCTGCAACCCCTGTTCTATCCCACGCAGAGCCCATTGCGAGTGCGTTGCTCGTTCTCCAAACAAAACGAGGTCATACGCGTTTTGCAAAACAGTGTACCTGCGAATGTACACGACGCTGTGTCGTTGACCGCTTCATTTGCATGACCCGTCTCATAAAGTACAACTGAGCATCGTGTGACGAATGCGAGCGGCTTATTTGTGTCCGGTGTCCTGCATTTCAGTTACGGAGTTCTCCATAGCTTGAATGCAATTCCTTCGTGGCAGGCGAGTCAAGTTCACGTCCGTCTCGAGGAGTCTTTGAGATAAGAGAAGCCGTGGTGCCAGTACGTACGTGAGACTGCCAGTCTGATTCTCGTGGTACTGATCAAGATCGATGACGCGCGCGATGGTCGAGGGTGCGCGCAAGGAGGTTCTTAGGATGAAGGCGGAGTCCTACATGCTGATTGAAACTAGGATACCGCAAAGGTGAATAAAGTAACTCAATTAAAAATATTGATTTTTACAGGCGCGTCAATGACTGTGGTCATAGGTGTCTTAAGTGTAGTGCATGTGTTTGTCACGTGAGGTGGCGGTGATCTTCCCCCGCTGGATGGTGAGATCCGACGCCAATCTGCATGTCGGCATGCGGGAATTTGCCAACCAGTATCTTCCACTAGCGGGGCACCGCAGCAGCCGGGACAAGCTCTAAGCTCCCGACATGTGTGGTAGTGTAGTGTAATGTAGTGCAAGTAAGTGTAAGTCTGAGTAAATAAGGGGTGAGGATAGGATAAAGAACGGAAGGGAAAGATTGCACGCAGTCTGTGGCCCCTTTGTTAGGGTACTACTCCGGTATTCACCTGATGTTAACACGATAAACTACGAAAAACTACCGATCAGAGCAGCCGGTCGTTAGAATTCTCAGTCAGTCAGCGACCGAAACAGGTTTCAAAGTATTCAATTTATTTAAAATTAAGGTAGAAAATTGTGTGCACAGTAATGGAAATGTACATATTATTTATGGTAAGGTGGTTGTATGAATGTTTTAAGAATATACAATGATAATTCAAGTACATTACTGGAAAAGTTTTATTTACGCGGGAAGCTTATACGTCCACTCTGTGGCTGCCACCACTGCTTCGCGTTCTCCTGCCCAAACTCTGACAAGAGCTACGCCAGTGTTATAAATTTGCTATTGGCGTGAAGACGAGAGGAGATAAGAGGTGACGAGAGAGTGACTAGTGATGAGATCACCTCCAAAATGACTTGGAACAGTCTATACTGCGATTTTTCTAAGAAGAGCTCTCAAGATAACTCAAATCCCATCTTCGCGATGGAATATGTCACGGCATTTCGCGTCTTTCTCAGTCGTTCCGCTAGATTTCGCACAATCGCGACCGTATGAAGCAGTGCTTGCGATCATGCGACTTCTACCGGCAATTCCATCGCGAAGATGGGATTTGAGTTATCTTGAGAGCTCTTCTTAGAAAAATCGCAGTATAAGTTTATTCATTCCTGGAATAGTGATATTGAGTGGAGGTAAGCAATGTAATGTGATATTAACTCAACGTTTTGTTTCAAAAATTAAAATATTTGAAGTTGAAGACTTTTCCACGAATTCTAAAAGTACTTAAAGAAATGTTGTTGAGCGTTTTAGTAACGAGAGAAGGCTAGCTTTTGAAATATTACTTTAATTAACAGTCTCAAATTTAATGGGACAAAAAGTGTGGTAGTTCAATTCAGTATTGGTTTCAGGCACGTCAGTTACTAGGGTTAAGTCTCTTACGTGTAGTACATGTGATGTCCCATGAGCTGGAGCTGTTCTTCCGTTGGAACATAAAACGCAGGACTTGCGCATGGGCGTGTGCCCCCCCCCCCGGGTAACTTCCACCAGAAGAACACTCCTTCAACCGGGATAAGCTCTATGCTCTACACACGTGTGGTAGTATAGTGCATGTAAATGTGTTTCGGTGAAAGGGGAAAAGAAGTGACGAGGATGGGGAAGAAAACGTCATGCAGTATCCGTGGGCCATCGAGAGTATTGCTCAGGCATCGTTGTTTTTTCTGTACCTTGTAGTAGAAATATTATTGAAGCCAACGGGTAGCGCCCGGCGATAAGCATTGTGACATGGAAGTTCACGAGAATTTTTCATTTGTTGGTTCTATTGAGGTAAAAACCACGCCAGGTACGTTGTAGAAACTGTGGAAATGAGAAATACTCGCTCTTCATTCTTGCGTGTTTTAGCCAATCTGAGCACGTCATACCTGCAAGGTTGTAGAGTTAATTGAGAGGATGATTGCTCATACGAAGCACGAGACTTAACAACCTGAAATTTATATCATGCGCTCTGTGGGTATGGTAGTAAATTTGTGACATGGTCATTACACGAGACAGTATTTGCACGTATCGCCAACTAGTTAATGAGGGAGAAAGTGCGCTTGATGAATTGTTGCAAATGTGACTAATCTTGTTTGTCCTTGTACAAATCGTTCATGTTTTACCATTGTTACAAGAATAATTTCTCACTTCAATCGTGACAGTTTTGAGATGCTGTGGAATCGAGCTGCCAGGCTAGTTCAATCATTTACCATCCTGGGCGTTATTGCAAGTTTGTCCTTGTGACTTTTTATTCTCTAATTTTCACGAATATTTTGCCTGTGAATATGAACTCACTTTTTGAATATTTACGTTTTTTCTCCTGTCAAGTCCTCATACCATTTTCGAAGGAGTACATTGTATAAAATTCTTCAGACATCTATTCGCTGCGCATCTGCGGATCTAAAAATCGCGAGGTCTTACGGGACCACAGACACATTCAAAAGATACTTACGGGAGGAGGAGGTGAAATTATTAAGTTGATCCAGCTTTCATAAATATTTTTGTAATATTTTTTAATTGTTAGTTTGAAACAAAACATATACGTAATGGGAATGTATTACGTACTCAAAAAATATTTGAGTCATGTTTGAAATAATTTATTCATTCATTTACTTTTGAGAACGTAAGAAACGTAAGCTTCATAAGTTTCTCAGTATGTGATTTTTTATTTTTATTTTTTGGGTTTATTTCTTTCCGCCGTCTGTGTATCTGCATGGCGCCGCTGCTGCGTTCTCCCCGGAAGCGCCCGCCCGTCCGCGCCATCGCGCTTTACGCGTCGCGTCGCGGCGTCGCAGGGCGCGGGGCCCGATCGCGCCCCTTTAAAACAAGCTCCGCTCTTGTCTCGGCGCCCGGGCACCGCAGCAATTTACTGGCAAATGAAACGCTTCATCCCCAGTGCAGCCAGCGCTGCGGGCGGCCGAGAGGCGGAGCGCGCCTGCTTCCCCATCTCCTCGTCTCCTGCGCGGTGGTAGCGGGGGAGAGGGCGCAGGGGAAGAACGGGGGGAAGGGCGAGGAGGAGATGAGGGGCGTGGGAGAGTGCGCGTGGGGAGGGAGATGATGCGCGTGGACGGAGGAGGAGAGCATGGTAGGACGGGGGGGGAACATGGAGGGGATGGACGGGGAAGTGCATGTAGGGGAGCGACGGGGAAGTGCATGGAGGGTAGAGACGGGGAAGTGCATGGAGGGGAGGGTGAGGAGAGCACGGAGGGGAGAGGGGGAGAGCATGGAGGGAAAGGGGAGGAGGGATGGGGGAGTACATGGAGGTGGAGGGACGGGGGAGAGCATGGAGGGAAGGGACGGGGGGAGAGCGTGGAGGAAAGGAGGGACGGGAGTGGTTGCGTGGGCTGTGGCGAGCGAGGCGGGAGGCATCTGGGGTGGGGCTGCTGCCGTGCTTCACCTCCCCTCGGTGCCTAATGAGAGGGTTACCGCTCGCGCACGCGGCTGCGCTGCGGTCCGCTCGCGCTTGCCCTCCGCGTGCTCGCTGAGGACGGGCACTGCGTGGGCGGCGAGGCTTCAGGCGGTGCAGCGAGGGTGCAACCAGCTTCGCTGCGCTCGTGTTCTCAAGCCTGCGTTCTGTTTGTTGCCTTCTCTCTGACAGCGTCTGACGCTTTGAAATTGTTGCTTGCAAATGCGTTAGTTGCCTTGCAACACCTTTCCTGAGACACTTCATTATTTTTCACATTTTAAGCTTGGTTCTATTTTAATCACATTTTACGGTTAGATTTCGAGAATTTAACGTATGAAATATTTTTTCTTTAGTGTTAATTTACCCCCAATGATTTTTAGATTTTCTTATTTTTTCACCTTTTTGACGCTTTCTTTCTTGGGCTCTTTTCTCTTATTTACTTTCAAATATATTATCGGTAATTTTTCCTTAAATAATTTGATATTCTCCCTTAGTGTTTTGGATCATTCCGTCTCTTGTCAGTCTAAATATTCCCTGTCACGTCGTTCCAGCTCCTCTTGGCACGCCTTACCTATTAATGGCCCTTAATGCCACTGCATTCACTGCGCCTGGGACGCCTTTAGAATCTCTGTAGGCATGTCCTCAGGCGCTGCGCAAATGCGGATCCGAGGGAGATCAGCTGCATCTCAAGAGCCCTTAGTCCGTCGACCCCAATGACCTTTCCGTCCGCGCGCTCGAGCGTTCAGTCACTACGTTGCTGAAGATTGTTATTTTCAATAGCCGGCCACTGTGTGGTCGCCCATAGACTTCAAAAATTTGTGCCTTCATTTTAAATAAACTGGATATTTTGAAACCGACATGGGAGGCTCAGGGCATCAATCGAAGTCACTGGAATGCCTCTGACTGGGAGGCCCTAGGGTTCGAGACCCGAGGGCGGCAAGATTTTCGACACTAGCTTGATAACTAATTTGAATTCGGCCGCCATCCCGAGGAGAATTATAGCGGCTGGTTGCTCTGACCGGTAGTTTTTCGTAGGTTCTCTTATCAACAACAGGCGAATACCGGAGCCGTATCGTAACAAACGGACCAAGGACCACGCGCGATCTTACTTTTTTCTTCTTTGTCCTCTCCACCCCTTTACTTACAAAAACGCACTTACATTTACATATATTACACTGCCGCACATTTTATGAGACCAGTCGGGAGATTAGAGCTAGTACCGTCTGGGGCCGGACTCTGCTAGAATGGGGAAAACTCGCAAGCCAACGCACCAGATCACCCGGCGGGAAAAGATCATCGCCACAGTTGACGCGCCCCGAAACACTAATCTCTCAATCCAAAATCAGGGGTCTCGGTTGGGGATCGCGGTATTTCGAAGAGAGGAACATTCCCCGTATTCCACGTCTCACGTGAGACTTACAAAATATAACTAATGAAGGCCTGGCAAAAGTACACTTTCGAAAGGGTACCATTTCCGTTCACCCTGATTACGGGGCAGTGCTTCTATAACCCTGACGACGAGTGTGGGGATCAAAAAAGTAATTGGTAGCGTTGGGCGCTCGTGTACAAAAATGTTCAATAGTATAGCCCGGATTGACGGACTGCGAATTGGAAATTTTCCAATATCCTGACATTATACTGGAACAATCATAACATACTTTTTAACACGCTTGGCCTGCACTGCTCCACGTCGTCAGGTGCAACCAGGTCTTCTGACAGTGCTTGTACGAGCTGCGGTCGGGAGCCGGGACAGGGGGAACTGGCTGGAAATTAGTGTCAATTATTGACCGACGCGACCGAGCGCGCTACGTTTGTGGTAGCCGGAACGCGCCGTATTAATTTATGGTGGAAAGTGAAAATGTAACTCGTATATTCACGTGCGTGCACATGTGTGGGGTAACGTATGTACCAACTTGTTCTGTAAATAAATTTCATTATGCACAGGTTATTGTAACATGTGGTTAGGAAACAAATAATACAAGATAAGCTTTACGTGCTTTCATTTAATCGTTGCCTCTAATGCTGGTCATTTGTTTAAAAAAAATACCAAAATAATTTTCGAATAAATGAAAATTTACACTTCTTTTCATCGTTTTGTGATGTTTAGCGTGTCATGTCAATATGAAATAAAAAGTGTTTAAACTATAGCGCTGGTAGAATATCCACAAACTCTTTGTAATAATTTTATTTTATCATTGTCAATAAAAAATGGATGAAATGTGTGGAATTCTGGTTCATTCTGAATTAGTAAAAATTTAATAAAATTGAGCAGTGTATTTTCAGCAGATAGTCAATGCTGTCATCATATAGTTTTCGTTTCTGAATATCTTAATCGATGTATTTTTCAATCTTTAAAATTGAGATAATAAAATAAATTGTTGTTAAAGCCGTACACGGAACAGATTTACGGAAAAAGGTTGATCTTTCCCTGATACACAATTATTTTTCGCATTTGCCTCAAAGTTACAATGCTAGTAATATGTAAATTTTGTATAAAAGATTAATATATTACGAACAAACATGTTAATCGTTTTTATTTTTAATATATACAGTAACATATTTCTCGGTTATGTATTAATATTTTATAAGAACTTATGGGTGTGGCTCTCCCTCTCATTTTACTTTTCTTCCCGTTTCGTAGCACACCATTTGCAAAACCACATTTGGCTGTCAATTGATTTGCCATTCGCTCCATGCGTCATGAAATATAAATGCTCGAGCAGCTCCGAGAGTGCTTGATGTCGACTTAAACCCAATCGTAAATTATGTTTGAAAAGAGGTCTATTAGCTTATGTAATGTGTTGCCCATTAGATGAGCAGCTTTTGCTATCGTAGGCCGCTGTACTATGCAGAATACATTTAGGGAATTCAAGGTGATTTTCGAAGTCTGCCCACTACAGCAGTCTTCCCGTTTTTGCGCAAGAGTAGAAATGGTCCATCTTTCACGTCTGCGTATAGGAAGGGAATATGAAGTCGTTGGAATGGAGAAGAGGCTGGAGAGGGGATCAGAAAACAAATTCTTTCCGCTAGTTAACTTATAAGTGCGAGAGAAATCTAAGAAAGGTAGCGATAAGTCTGAAAGCAACGGAACCTTACGGAATACCAGTGTTAGGATAGAGGTTGACTGCTTGATGGAGGAATCAAACCATGTCCGTGTGTGCAACATTTGTGAGTCGGGAACCCTGCAAACATTACGCGGGAATAGGTGATGTAGACGTACGGAAGGGAGGGAAAATACCCTGATCCTTCCCTAGCCGTCGTTCTACTTCGTAGTGGCGGGTGGCGTGTGCCTGCTGCGAGCGCCCGTGGCTGGCGCCGCCCTGCCCTCGCACCTGCCGCGGCGCGGCGGCGGGCGCCGGCCGCCACGCCGGCCGCCGCAATTACGTCAATTGTTCATCAGGCGGCCTTCAATGCCGCTCATTGCGCGCACCACAATTGGCCCCAATGCTCTCCCCCCCTTGCCCCTCTCCCCTCTGCCCCTCGCGCCTCAATTCGCTACCCGCTGACGACCTAGCCGCTCCGCTTTTGACCCTTCGGGCTGCAGTCCACTTCTACGAAAGGATTCGGAGAAACGACATTTAATATCCTCCAGATTTTATTTCGTACGTACGTTTCGTTTTGAGGAACGTTGTACATTTGTAGAAGTAGTATTAAACGACCTAGTCGAAGATTACGTGCTGTAACATTCTTTCGTTATAAACATTACTTTGTTTCTAATTCTTCGATTTTTTGCAAGCTCTTGGAGGTTTAACTATGAAAATGACTCAAGTTTTTGTGTCTCTACTACTGGTACAGTTTCGTTCTTACTAATACAGATTCTTCAGTGGTTGTGAGGGGATTACACGCAATTGTAAGAGAGAGATTTGAATCAATGCAGTTTATTTAGATAGAGGGTGGTTCTTAGAAATATATTGAATGTTTTATTATGTTTTGAAATTTAGTTTGGTGAAGGCCTAGCCTGAATAATGCTTTTCGCAAGTCATATTGTTCATTGAATCTTTGGTCATTTTTCTTTGTCACATTTAAGTAAAAACAAAGTTTTGTACAAACGCAAGTTGTTGGCAATGTAAACTTATAATGAAAAGCACATTAATACCGTGAGAGAGTATACCCAGAATAGCGGAGAAGAACAGCATAAAGGAAATTAAATATGTACAACGTAGTAATAAATACCATGAATTTACACACCAGTGCAACAGTAGCGGGTCTTCCTCGCTTCTTCTTGTCGTCTCTTGCTAGTCATAAAAGGCACCACCTTTGCCCCCACGTCCCCATTGCAGCACAACGAACGTAAAGCGAAGCGCATCAACTCGAACACAGCCAGTGCAAGCAATCAACACTTCATGTCGAATAAACAAGATGCTAGTTCTATGCATTCTACTCTTTCACATGCGATCTCTTCCACTTCACCGACATACTTTCTTCGCACTTACTTCGCTTCGCTTCGCCGTTGTGGCCTAGGACGCTGTGCCGTTTTGTAGCTGTTTTTCGACTGCCTCCCGCCGCCACCCTTTTCGATGGATCGCCCGCCACGCCCCGCCCCGCGCTGTTAACGAGAGCCGTATCGCGTAACGGCCGTTCCCCGCCTCTCCCCCGCAACTCCCCGCGCCGCGCCGCAGCCGGGAAATTCGCGAGCGATTCCGCCAGCAGGAGGGATATTTATGCGCGCCCAGATTGCCACCGGCGTGGAATGATTTGCTGGGGCGAAAAATACGACCCGATAGCGGTGGCGGCGAGGGCGGTGGTGGCGGCGGGGGCGGTGGTGGCGGCGAGGGCGGTGGTGGCGGCGAGGGCGGTGGTGGCGGCGAGGGCGGTGGTGGCGGCGAGGGCGGTGGTGGCGGCGAGGGCGGTGGTGGCGGCGAGGGCGGTGGTGGCGGCGAGGGCGGTGGTGGCGGCGAGGGCGGTGGTGGCGGCGAGGGCGGTGGTGGCGGCGAGGGCGGTGGTGGCGGCGAGGGCGGTGGTGGCGGCGGGGGCGGTGGTGGCGGCGAGGGCGGTGGTGGCGGCGAGGGCGGTGGTGGCGGCGAGGGCGGTGGTGGCGGCGAGGGCGGTGGTGGCGGCGAGGGCGGTGGTGGCGGCGAGGGCGGTGGTGGCGGCGAGGGCGGTGGTGGCGGCGAGGGCGGTGGTGGCGGCGAGGGCGGTGGTGGCGGCGAGGGCGGTGGTGGCGGCGAGGGCGGTGGTGGCGGCGAGGGCGGGAGTGGAACGCGAAGGCGGGGTGCGGAGGCGGGTGGGTGCGGCATATTGATATGACAGCGGAGCGACGGCGCGGTGCAAAGTGCCGCCACAGGCCGCCGCCGGATTGATAACGACAGCGCGAACGGACGCTGGCGCAGCTGTTGCACTGGCTGCGGCGAGGGCTATGACGTGACGGAGGCGTCGGAGTGCTGCTGGGCAGAATGCGAAAGCCCTGCTGCTATGCGGGAGGAGAAATGGGAGGAATGAATGACTGAAGAGATGATGTAGTGCTTAATGTCTCTATTTTTATGCATTTCAAACCCCGATGTGTTGCATCATTGTCGAAATATTTCGATCTGAAGACTGCAGTACATGTTCGTAAGCCGAGAACATTTAGCGTTACAATAGAGAAATACTCGTATTGTTAAAAGAAAGAGAAAATGCAGAATACGGATCAATATTCCAAAAAAAGTAAAATAAAGGTAAGGTGGGGACTTGTATTGAAATAAATATAAGTGAATTTCCTTTTTTCATCGTTGTAAGGAAGTGTTGAATCCTTGGACACATTTTCAACTTAGTAACCTTTTTAACTTGATGTTGCAAAGACTCCACGCCCTCCAGTCTGAGGTCGTTCCAAGGGATTAAGGAATGTGTGGCGAAGATGTTAGAGGATTAGATGAGATTCAGTAAGTTAGGATTCCATCTTTCAAATATGTTATTTACGTAGAGATGTTCGTGACAAGGTATGGGAGAATTAGGTTTTCTGGAATGATAAGTGACGAGTTTGGTGACAGTGAACTTAACGTGATGGTTTTCACTTGCCTTACACACCCCAAAGGATTCTTGCGTAGAAACGGGACTTTCAACCCCAGCTCAGATTGGTTGATAAGATTTTAATGAACGAATCTTAATGAACAGAGGGGATGTAACGAGAGGCAGTGGGCCGTCGCAGCAATGTCGCTGCGGGAGGGCGTGTGGGCTGTGGTCCGGGCCATGTTCGGCGATCGGTTCGGTTCGCGGGGAGGGGCGGAACTAGGCGGGGCGCGACGTGTGAGGAGCTTCGGGGCGGGGAGGCTATTGGGGGCGGAGGCACCCGGACATCCGCGGCCGGCCGTCAGCTGGGCGGACGCTACGCAGGGGCTTCCCCGCCGCCCCTCGCGGCCGATGATGGATCGTCCACCCCTCCCTTCCCCGCCCGCGTCCGCGAATATCATTAGCAAGGGGCGGGGGCGAATTAACGCCGACACCCACCAGCCGCCGCCGCTGTCGGATCCGCTCGAGTCGATGGCTGTCGATTATTAATTAAATCTAGAGCTTCCATGGTTGGCCGTTCACTGCCCTCCATCTCCTCGTTCACTGCCCTCTATTTCCTCGTTTGCTATCCTCTCCTGCCCATCCCTCGTCACCCGGGCGTGAGAGGCAGTGCTCTCTTCAGACGAAGGGTGACGGGTAAAGGCTGTGGTTGTCACCTTAAGCTGTACGAAAGCGAACTTAAACTGTTCGACACGATGTCGAACTCGATGTTGTAAGTTGTCAACGACTGCATGGTTGGTAGGCTGCACTTTCGTGTTGACAGATAAAACGGCTTGTTTAACTTCTGGGTTTACTTTGCCAAAATGTAATTTAAGCGAAATACATCAAATTATTAACTGTTGTTCTGTTTTATGTATTTTCTGCGTCAATTGACCATTCAATTTCACTTTCCCGCAAACATTTATTTGCCTTATGTTTCTTTTGCATGAACGGTTTATCAAAATTAAATATTTTGGTTAAATATTTGACTTTAATTCAAAATTTTCCCGCATTTGAAAAATAATGAAATTGACCCGTTGATTACCTAGGTGATACAATGTAGAAAACACTGGAATGTTGGAATAGTTTTCCCTCCATTTCTTCAAAGGGCTTTTATTTCCTTTCCTTTTTCTTGCGTATTGCTAATACATTATTTGTCCTGTAAATTTGTAATTTATTCTCAGTTCTACACTTTAGATGAAGGTCATTAATTCCTATGCTTTCCAATGTACAAATACCTTACCACCAAGATTGAAATTAAAACGTTAGCAAAATCACAATAAATATAACTAACATTGAGAATGTTCCTTTTTTTTAGTTGTGCTATTGATGTAATGGACATAATGTCTTTAAGTAATTGACATTACTTCAACGATTAATTTGCAAGGTTCGTAAATTATTTCTTTGGCTCTGTAATGATCTAAAAATCTTGCACACACTGCAGCGGAATTCCCAGTGTTGCATACATCGGAAATCTAAACTAATGATGGTATTTTATTTTGCAGGTAAACGAGAGTGCTGTTGGCCTCTGCATTACGCTGCCGTGGATGGCGTGAGTAAACACGGCGGTAGCTCTACGCACCCATTTCTGTATTCCACTGCAAAAAACAAAACAAAACTAATGCGTATTTTGGCCTCGCAGCGAATGGGAGTGACAAGGGCCCGAGAGGAAGGAGACAGTTTTGACCCTTTCATTTTGATTCGTGTTCACAACGACCTTCCCGGACGCGCGAGCCACGGATTCCGGTTTTTATTGAGTGATCATCGCGAAATGAATAAGAATGAGGTGTGTTCGCTCGTTTTTTCGTGCTCCCTCGCTCCCGCCCGCGTGGCGAGGCGCGCTGGTTAAGGGGAGGCGGGGGTGGGGGTGGGGGAACCTCCATTCGCGCGCATCAGGTTGCGGCATTAAATGCTCGTCAGTGGCCGAGCGATGGCGTTGCTCTCGGTTTTTCTCTCGCAG
The DNA here is from genome assembly GCA_031308135.1 of Acheta domesticus. Lineage (NCBI taxonomy): Eukaryota > Metazoa > Arthropoda > Insecta > Orthoptera > Gryllidae > Acheta > Acheta domesticus. The sequence goes on from JAHLJT010004567.1 coordinate 80,240,541, forward strand.
GGAGCGGAGGTTCTTTTTTTTCTGTGGCGATGAGAGTATTCGCGGATTTCGCCGCGCAATCTGTAGCGACGTAGTTAAATTTCTTTCTGTAGTGTCAGAATTGTCGCAACTTTTCTTTGATGTGTTACAGATGTATACTTTAGTAAATTAACATACAAATAACACCCACATGGACTTCTTAAATACAAAATATACCTCGGAATGTCTTCAAAAAAGAAACATTATGATCAAAACGCTGTACAAATATGTCTTTAGAAAATAGAGAGACGTGTGGGTAGAAGCTGACACGTTTGAATTTACGAAATATTTAATTTTCCCCCGGTTGACTAAAATTACAGAACGTGGGTTAGCACTGTTTCCACGACCCCATACTTTGGAGATTATAGTTTTGTTGTGAGATCCATCTCGCGGCTTGAAACTTCTGCTTTTTTTCTTCTTCTTCTTCTTCTTCTTCTTCTTCTTTTCTTCCATAGTGTTCCATTAGTTTTTAAAACATCAGGGGCGAATTAAATTGAAAGTTGGATGTTGGATTGAATGTTGTGTTCAAATACCGGTATGGATTCCCTGACGTTTGCTTTGTTCCGTGACAGATTATTGGTTAAATTCCCTGTCGCAGGAGGAGGTTAAGTGAAACCGTTTCTGTGGAGTGGATTTCGAGAAGTCCAGAGCGTTCGTTCGTAGAAATTCGAATCTGTAGGTGGCTTCGATACGCAACTGTAGTACCATGTCTCTGTACTGTAACACTCCCCTTTCAACCATCAAACCTTCTCTGTTCATCTCCTATGCAGGTACGCGCTGCGGTTATTACGCTCCAACCTCCTGAGTGACCTTGCTCTTCTCCCTCCCTCCCTCACTGCCTGTTCTATCTCGGCAAAATTCTCACTCGACCCTTCTGCACCAAATACACTCAATGACGGAGGCTTCCGCAGTCACAATCGTGGTCTGCTTGGGTGACGGTAGCATCGTCCGCTGTGTTGTCGGCTGAAGTACTCAGGTTCGAAGAACGACTAAAAACTCAGCTCCGACATCACACAGCATTCGTCTGCGGACGCGCCCTCAACAGTCGAGAAAGTTCACAAATACCTATACTATACGTTAGCTTTTTTAATATCTGATTCTTAAATTCAGTTTTCACAATTTTTCATTCCACATCCATACATTCACTAGGTCTTCAAAATAGGCTGATTTGTCTTGCTCCATTGTTTCCCCGCATCATTGCACTGCAGCAATGGCAGGCTCCACCCAAGCCAGTTTGCTACCCACCCTCCCTAATCTTTTTCCCCGTTGTGTTCCTCAGTTCCTATGGTCCTGCAGCCGCGTTCGTCTCCGCCCGCCCCTGTTTTCTCGCACGTTCCGCAGCCGTAGGCTCTTCCGAGCGTCTGGCAGCGCGCCCTCCTGCGCCGGGGCGGGGGAGGGCGAGGGCGAGGCATCGCGCACACCTGCCTCGTGACGCACGGCGCCCTCGAGGCCCCTGCGGTCTGCGGAGCCCACGCCCCGCCGCCCCCGCCCCCGCCAAGGCCCCCTGCCGCTTCCGATGTCCCTCGCCCCTGTCCAGGCCTCCCCGCCTCCTCGCCCCTCCCGCCTCCTCGCCCCTCCCGCCTCCTCGCCCCTCCCGCCTCCTCGCCCCTCCCGCCTCCTCGCCCCTCCCGCCTCCTCGCCCCTCCCGCCTCCTCGCCCCTCCCGCCTCCTCGCCCCTCCCGCCTCCTCGCCCCTCCCGCCTCCTCCGGCCATGCAACGTCCGCTGTTCTCCGACCACCCCGCCGTTCTCGATCGCGCTTCCACCGCGCGCCGCCTCGACAAAGCCCCTCCGCCGTCCATGGCCCCCTGCCGCCGCCGCCCCTGCGTCGACGCCGCGCTGCGCTGGTGCTGGCCCAGCGCCCGGCTCCGGGCCGTAGATCAGCCCAGAGCAAACGGAACAGAAGGGAAAGCCATCAGAAGCCGCCGCCCGGCGCTTTTTCTCAGAGGTGAAGCTGCGCAGTCGGGGCGCTTCGAGAAATCGCCTGTGAGCGCGACGCTTATAATCACGAAATTGTGGGATAATCTATGAGTTGCGACATGAGGTGAATAAGTGAAATAGCTGTTAATATCACCAACACCAAAGAGTATAAGTCGGGTTACCTGAGGGAAGCTGAAAATTTAGTAAATGTTTGAACATTTTAGGTGCATGTAGTGACCGCAATGTATCTAAGCAAGGTGATGATCCTAAATAAATTCACTACCTCTGTAATTCCCCATGAACCTGATTGTTATTTTTGCGACATTTTAGTTTCGCCAAGTTTTGCTTTGTTGACGTCAGTGATGTTAAATTTGCTTGTTTTTGTTTGTCCTGCATGGATTCTAATGGAGTGTGCGTCCTGCATGGTTTCAAAGGGAAGAACTTTTTCTTCAACCGGAATTACAGAAATTATTTGGATGATGCAAATATTTGAATTAAGTACAAGTATTATGGTAGGATTTTAGAAATTAATTCACAACGGTAAGGCGATACTTCTTCGTAACGCAGTGAAACGTTGGCAATGAAATAACAGAATATTAGGAAACGAAACAAAATGGGGAAAATATAATACAACTGTGGGAAAATTAGATTTTATCGTGGAATATAAATAAGTACCTTTTATCAAAATCGATAAAAATCGTTTAATTGAAGTTCAACTGAAATGGGGTACTAAAGTTAATTATATAACAATTCAATACTTATTATCTCGTGCGTTAATGCAAAAATTGAATTTAATTCACTTTCCTATTATCTATAATGTAAATAATAAATATGTATTTTCCTTATTACGAAACTGTTTTACCAGTACTACGCACGTCATTTCGGTGATGTTCCCGGAATCGTTATTCAGTAATTACTTTCGTGTGTTCTCTACCATTCTGCGATAAATACATATTCCTTTTCTAAGATGATTTGGTACGGGGAATGTTGCAGTAAATGATGATACGCGTTCTGTTTTGCTGTTGACGTTTAAAAAGAGTAAATATCATGAAAGGTGCTTTCTTTAATGTAAAATCACTCTGTGGTCGGAATCGGTTTAATATTCTTTTTTTGTTGCTTCTTTTAACGAAAGAAATGAATGCGGAATAAAAGAGCTGATAAATCAATGACTTAATAACATAATCAATATTTAATGTAAGGTAATTATACGTTAGTGGGTGGTATTAAATAATTACATTGGAAATAATTGAGAGAACAAGGTATTTACGAAGGCGTGTCGAGATCGAAGAAGTAACTGTGAGAGTTAGGTATTATGAAAGCAGCATTGTGCCCGGAACCATCATTTCCAAAAATTCCGGAATAGGAATGACGCGCATGTCCTGGTTCTCTCTTAATTAGCCTGTTGGCCTGTGGTATTATGCAGCGGCTAATCTCGCATACCCGTCCCGAGTTCCGTCTTCTTCTAGTACTTCTTCGGCATGTCCGGGCGGGGGCCATTGTTACGTCCGTCATAATGGTGCCACGCCTGAGAGCATATCCCACCATACGATGCGTTGTTCTTGCCAGCTGCCCTACCATGTCTTTCTTGTCCCAGGGGTTGTTAACTGTTCATTTGCCATCTTTTTTTCGGCGCACTGAGCTTCCATTATCTCCCGGCGACGACGCTGCCGGTTCCGCCGCCTCCTTTCCCTTGCCTTTCCCACTACGTCGACCCCCGCTAAGAGTCTGCTGGTCGCCGCTTTTGGGCATTCGGGTTGCGTGACCTAAGCCTCTCGTCGGGTGCTGTTTGTGCTGGGATGAAGCATTACCTCATTGTTCCCAGGACATAGAAGGTATAAGCTATATTTTACAGAGTGGTACAACGATTGGTTCTTAAATTATTACGTCAGCGTTACCATGGAATGCCATTTGTTCTCATTTTTAGTTCTTAATTTTTAGTTAATAGTCCTTGATCGTCGTTTCATACTAAGCAAAACAACCCCAATCTTCAGCTTATCAGAAGACTTCATGATTATCTTTCATATACATTAATTCTAATTACGCAGTAATGATTACTGCTATAAATATTAAATATTCATAAACAATACATAAACATTATATATTCATATATTGTGCAACTTAGGTTATTATTCACCCATCCAGTTCGTATAATGTTGTTTTGTAAGCGGATGTTTGTGAATTTTCAAATGTTAAAAGAGCTCCGCATGAACATTGTGCACTGGTCTCTAGAAAAAGGAAGGGAATACAATTTACCTATCAGGATTATAATTTAATTGTTCTTAGTGCACTTCATGGTCCATACTAATCATTTAGTTAATTTGATCATTCTCTTCCATTTGCAACCTACTACAGAAGCATTTAAGCTTTTAAGTTATTTTAAGAATATTATTTACTTATGTATTTTATTATTATCATTTGATCGCGAAGACCGCGTCTGAGACCACGCAGACTTGCACTTGCATTTATCGGTGCTCAGTATCATTTTATCTCGGTGGCAGATGCATGTAATTCATCAAGGGATCAGCAATAAGCTGAATCAGATTTTTATCTCCCAGGGTCCCATTTTAATCCTGGAGGGTTGGAAGATGGAATGATTAAGGGTGATATTATTATATGTATCGTATGAAATGTTTTCTATTGATGTACATAATGGCGGTAAAGATCAGTGGGTAAATTTGTTAGGAATACGTCCTCCTTCTATAACCCTTACACTAAACAGTGTGACAGCAGCAATGGTCGCTACGAATCTTGGTCAGCGATTAAGTGCGCGATAAAGGAATGCGGTTCCGCGCCGCGCGTTGTTCTCGAAGTGCCCCGCGGACTGCGTGTCGATGCCGTGCGCACGCCTGAGGCTTTCCGCACGTCTCGGGTCGAAAGGCGGCGAGCCCTCCGCTCCGCGGGTCGCAGTTACATAAATGTTTGGAAAGCAGCGTTCCGCGCAGAGTCTTACGGCCGTACTGTTGCCACCGAGGGTGCCCTGAGATAGTGACTTCGTGTGGAGCACTGCGGGGCACAGTGGGCCAAAGGCGAGTGCCTGGAGTAATTTGAATGTTGGCTCTCCGGTCGGTGTTAGTTCCTATATTAGGTTGTCACCGTTTCGGTCGTCTGCTGTGGCTTTTCAGGGTTAAACGTCTTTGTTCTATCTTCATGTGACTAGGGTAATTAATCGTAACATGTAGAAGGGTTTTCAACATTCGTGTTAAAAAAGATTTTGGGTTGTTCTATCACTTGTCCGTAATGGTGCCTACTTTTCATTAACAAAATGAAAACGGAACCTATTGATTCTGCAATTAATAAATAATTGGTTAAATTGTAAAATAGCTTGTTTCAGTAATCAGACTTCCAACGTTTCTGACAACCCACGCCTGGGAGTGGGTCCAATTTTTTTTATAAAACTTCCCAAAAGGATTCGGTTTGAGGATTACGACTTAAAGCATTAATTGAGTCTCGACAGAGATCTCAATCTCTGATTTAGTGGCCTCAGACATTTGTCCACGATAATATGATGTTGAAATGATAGCGCAACATGTGTTATGGGTTGAATGTGAGCCTTCTCTTTCCTTTATATTATTATCTGCAAACGTCGTATTAAATAAATATAATTCATTCCATGCAAAAATAAATGATTTGACTCTTTACCGTTTTAAACCCCATAAAATGAAGTTGGCATGTCCATTTTATTCGAATGTTACAATAAGAACTAGCGATTTTGTGAGTTTCGTTGGTTGGTGCAGGTAAAATTGCTTTAATGAGATATTGAGAATAATATGCTGAAAGTAAAAATACAAAAACGAAGCCTGCCATACGTTAATTCCTTGTATCTATTCGTATACACGCATTCCTTTCATAATTGATAATCTTAAATTGTTTTATCAGTATCGGTCCGTATCAGTAGTCATCCGTACTCTTTTTAACAAACGTTCATCGTGTACGGTTTCGGATCGATGTCTTTCGGTGTGGCTCTGAACTGGGCCCACTGTCGCAGAGCCAGGGAGAGGGGGAGAAGCAGCGTACCTGGGAGAGCGAGGGTCGACGCCGGGTCAGCGCGAGTCGAGTCGAGTCGCGTCCCGGCGGGCGGAGCCACAGCCACCGCCGCCGCCTCCTCCTCCACCTTCCCCGCTGCTTTGCGCAAGGAGTTACGCAAGCGCCGCTCCGCCTGCTCGCGCATTCGCCGCTCCCGCGCCCACCGGGGAGCCAAACGGGCGGAGTAGAGCGGAGCGGAGCGGAGTGGTGTGGCGGGGGTGGGAGCCGCTTCTGCGCCCAGAGATATCTCGCTGCGCCTGCTTCCGCGACGCCGGAGGTCTGCCAGGGGCTGCAGGGAGATAAACGTGCGCCGGCGGATGTCGGGTCAGGAGCGGGAACGGTTCTGTCACGCAGGTGTTTGCGTTGCGTACCCTGGTTGTGGATCGGGCAAAAGCCTAGTTTTTGATTAGATTATTAATCGTCTAGTTGCTATGTTTGCTGAAATTGCTGAGTCTTCTGCAAGATTCTGGAGGCACGACGTTATTTCGGACACTTTGGTCCTCAGTGTATACTATGCTCTGCTGATTCTTGTTTTAGACACGGCTTTGCTATTTTTATTTTGTGTAATTTTAGATGCATGATTTTCGCTCTTACAATTTTGTAAAGAAATTTTGGTTTTGCAAAAGTGCGATCGCCTCCCTGGAAGGGTGCAGGAAGACACTAAATAATAAATTCTTTAGTACTTTTCGTAGTTAAAATCGGAAAAAGTCCTATAGAATACCTAACCATTTAAGAATGTTTGGTAGATTAGAAAGGAAGATTTTTGGATGTTTCAATGTTTCAGACTCACTTTACACTTTCAGGCTCAAACGTTGTGTAGTAGAATATTGTAATAAATCAGTATGATATATCGTACAGTAATACTACGTAATTCCAGTCACGCCATATGGGTCCTAACATTCCGATCAGTCATTTAAGATAAGTCTATGTGAATAGAGAGCTTTGTTCAGAAGAGTCGAGGTAGTGATCGCGTTGGACACATCGCTTCTAAAGAACGTTAGCTTGTCTCGAATACAAAGGAGGCACTCATATTCGTTACTACTTTGACATTTGAATTTCAGCAAATTATTTATCGTGCAAAGAGATTTTACGAGAAATTGGTTTCAAACCTTTCTCTTTTTAATAAACGTGTTACAAATAGCTTCTTGCAGCTCACGTAAGAAATGTAGAAAAGTGCTTTAATTGATCTCTACAAAAGGTAAGGTCTTGACTCAATACCTCCGCGAAATCGAATATTGAGAAATGATGCAGTGCTTTGAAGTACCTGTCGACAGAACAGCAAAGTGTTTGTTGCGTCTGCCACATCATGGCGACCTTTACGATGGAATCTTTGTTGCGACATGCGAGGTTGCGTATGATAGCGTTGTTCTGTTCTGAGATGACGCACGGTGTATGGCCATGTGCCGTCAAGTTACACACACACAAAAGGAATGTCCGCGGACTTTCCACTTCATTGTACACCACTCTCGGAGCTCGTCGAGGTTTTAATGCATGTTTCGTGTGCTATAACATTATATTTAATGTAAGAGAGGCATGTTGTAATTGTTGCTGCCATTATAAAATAAATTCTTGAAATTACTCGTATATTGGTTGAGAAGTGTGGATAAAAATGGGGATTAAGAAACGTTAACCATTTCGTAGAGTAGTACCATTAACCTTCCCCCGGGCGATTGGGAAGTGGCGGGTTCGATCCCTACCTGATGCCGGGAATTTGCCTATTGTGTTTAACACTGATGAGTGTGGTGTCGCCCGGGATCCTAATCGCAGGCCTCTGATCAGTGTTTTCCGTGGTTTTACCGATCGCTTCCTGGCAAATATCGGAGCAATGGCCTAGAAAACTGGCTGAAGACCGCGCGCTATTCTTCCTTCCTTTTTTGATTCCATTCCAATCCGAATGGGCAAGCAATGGTTGATCATGTATCTTGGTATGAGACATCACACTGATCTGGAAAACCTCCGACGATCGTCTTAAGCGTTCACGGTGTGAAGCGGACTACAGAACCAGGACAGAAGTAACATATCTAGAGCATACGAGTACATTTTTTTTTTGCATGAATATAATTATGAAGAATTCGGAGGGAAAATATCAGGTCGGCATTACTTTTCTATCTATAAACTAAAGTTTAAGAGGAAGTTTTCCTCACTTATTCGTTTTTTACACGTTCCTTTACGAACATTGCTATAAGGTATATCTAATATAATAGGTAGATGCTGTACTCGAATAATTTCCAGTTAAGCATGAACTAATGTTTGTGGGAGCAAATCTATTCCATTATCAAAGCACGGACGATTTTCCAATAAGTTAATGCTTTTCGGGCATCCTTTCATTACCTCAACGAGCATAGGCTCGGGGCGCGCTCGCGGGCGAAATCACTTACAGGCGAAACTTCCCAGATACGGCTGTCGCGGACGGGAATCGAACCCACAAATCTCGCGCCGAAGATTAAGCACCGGGCGCAGCACCCGCGCTCCGTCGCCGCCGCTTTTTCCGCGCCGATGATTTACGAGCGCATTTCTCCGCGATAACCTGCGCGCCGCGGCGGGGCGGGGCGGGGGCGGGGCAGGCGCTTGGCGAAGTGGCCGGAGAAGGCCGGGAGCTCCGGGTTCTGCGGTGGAACACCTCCGTAGGGTTCACCGGGAGCAGTAGGCATAGAATGGGGCGACCCAACCGGCTTGGCGATTGGTTCTTACGACTGGATGCATTTTGTGTAGAGGTGGGAGGATTCTTGCTTTTCGGAATCGAGAATCCGAAGTTATTCAGATTCGAAGTTGCTCGAATGGGTGATATTCAAGGCCCCTCCTAAAATGGATCGTATATCAAATCATGCTTACTCGTGTGTGTGTGTGTGTGTGTGTGTGTGTAGAAGTATCGGAATAAATGTTACATACATACAGGGGGGCATGTAGGGGTGGGGGATTGTATATGGTCAGTTGTAGTTAATGAACGTGAAAGGTAAAAACCCAAATAAGAATTACACTTGAGACATTAATCTGCTGTTGATAAACATTACACTGGTGTTTGAGATAGTTTATGCAGTGCCGGAATACGTACCTGCCAGACACCAGCATACGAGGAGTTGCTCATGTGGAACAAATGTCACATGTATAATTTGTTTTGAGATTTTCCACATGTTCGTTGGCAAATACTGATCATCTTTGCCCCCTTCCCGTAGGGTTGCTGAATATAGTGTTAAGGTGGGGGTGCTGAATAAAACCATGTAAAATAATTTTTCAAAAAGTAACTCCACACTGCTCCGGAACAAACTAAATACGCTTGAATAATATTACAATAAATTGAATATGTTAACAAAAAGTCAATGAATACTGCAACAACCTTGTAAAAGTAATGTAGGGATAGACAGTGCAACTATTCTTTACATATCAAGAATATCAACAAAGTTGCAATTCCAAAACGCAATACGTGAATAGCAATTTTTTTAATGCCGGGCGTCCCATCTTGGAGTGCAGCTGTAGCATGACGCCGCTGTGTCATAAACAGTGACTCACCGATTATGAGTATTTAGGTGGTAGGCTACACGAAGGATGAGAATAGGCGGAATAACACAGTAAAATATTTGCATTTTTTAGTCAAAATCAAAACTGTTTTATGGTGTTGGATTTTTCTCGGGTTCCAGAGTTTCTAACAAAACCGTGGACGTCACTCGCATGGCCACAGGCTGAGTGGTTTTCTTTCGAATTCTGCGCATATTGAAGTTATTAATTCAGATATTTATTTTAAAACACCCGTACATCGTACCATCTTCTGTACTTGAAAAACTGTTCGTTGCCGCGCGTTACCTCCCTTGCAGGTTGCACGCCACATATGCGTTCTCGCTTCATAAGAAATCGCAATTCACACTATCGCCTTAATTTATTCACGCCGCGCCGGTGGCAACTTGCTAGCAAGAAAGATACTGACGTCATCTGAGAAGCTGCTGCTTTAGCTCGTTGCTGCAAAACAAATGGCGATGTCACCACGTGACTCTGAAACTACATGCATATAGAAGTTTGGTATAGCATGATTGTCACGTGTAGGTAATGATATCAGCCAACAATTCCACAATTCGCTCAGTACAATGGCCAGGGCTTGGGAAGGACGGCACGGCGAGTTCACAGGAGAAGGCTGGCTTTCCGGGAAGGTGCGATGAGAAAAGCTCTGCAGGGTTCACCTGGCACTGCGAGCGATTCTTCCTGTGTAGTTATCGATTTTTGTGGCAGGATGTATTTTGAGAAGAGAGATTATTTTTAATGTTTTTCTCTTTCAGATAGTCGCTCCCGTGACACACTTCATTACTATCACTCTCATTATTAATTTGCAAAAACGACGTATACAAGCAATTGATATTGCAGCAGCAATCTGACCATGTCAACAACCAGTCTTAGGACAAGAACCGCGGATAATGCTATCTTTATACATTACTGTGAATACTGGCAACCCGTGTAAAAGCGGTCAGATGCCTTTCGACCTCTAAGTACTCAGATTCAAACCCCGGCCGTTCCATGTGGAATTGTTAATGAACATTCCTTCATTTTCTCATTTACATTTTCATGCTCGTTACTCATCACATTTTTGAGATAATCATCCCGTTATTATCACTTACCGTAATCACATCTCGATACATATGCCATAGGGCGAGTTAAAGCGTGTGTTGAGGTGCTGGCTACACTGTCAGAAATGTCCACATTACTTGAATGTAAATTGCATTAAAGTAATTATCCTGAACGTAAATTAAATTTAATGTCCTCATGTTAGGATGCAATAGTCAAAGGTTTATGGAATGAATGAATGATCTTGATGGACTGATGATAATGGAAATACGATGTAAATAATGAGAGGCAGGGGAAACGCGAGACCCTCTACATAAAATCTACACTGATTTTAACGTGTATATTAAATGTAATGTACAAGGTGTAATGTACAATTACAAATGTACAAATGTAATGTACAATTACATTAATGTACATTAAATTCAATGATATTTCTGACAGTGTACGACCAATGTGTCGTCTCCACTCAAACGAAGCCATGTGATAGATAAAATAAATAACCGTCCTTCCGTGTCTGTTTCAACTAGAACCCCGCCTCCCGCCCTGTCGCTCAGCGCTGCTCTGCGTCCTCGCCTCCGCGCCTCTCCGTCGGCGGCGCCAGCGTCGTCGTCGCCTCTCTCGCCGTCGTCGTCGGCAGGAATGAATATATGAATAAGTGAGCGCGCGCGAAATGGAATAAGGGATGAGGCGGGACTAAATATTTGCTCAAATAGACCGCGGAATACAGAAATTGATAAATAACAAGTAGGAGGTGCTGGGATTCAAATGAATGAGCAAACGCGCACATCGCGAAAGCGGATGCAGGGGTTGGAAAACGAAGGGAAGGGAAGTGAAATGGAGTGGAGTGGGGCAAGTCGTGGTGAGAGGGCGTGGTTTACTGTGACCAGTAGTTCGATAGGAATTTGAAAGGAGTGCAGTTTAGGTCGACAAGTTGCGTATGGGGGGCTGTATATGTTCATGACCATTTCGTTTAATGTGCGTAGTTCTTGACGGATTTCATCCAGAAATGTGGAGAACGTGAGTGAATATAAAAGTGTTATATAATATGAATGTATGATATAAACGAATTTGCGTACTAAATATTAAACAGGCGTAAGGTATCCGTATTATACCAAATACAGAAACCAATAAGTTGATAAAATCAATAATGTATCTGTCGATGAACTGAATTTGGTATAACGAGTGAAATAAAATCGAGGGAACTGGGCTGTAGGTGTAATGTAACCCTAGTTTTGTTATAAATGGATGTGAGGAAGTACATCGAAAATTGAAAATTTGTCAATGTAAAAAATGTTCGTATGTTCCATAGAACGGGCGTTCAGGGAATGTTTATTCAGGACTTTTAATTCGATAAAAGTGGTATCTTATCTACTTTAACTCTTAACAATTCACGCTGTTATATCATACTAGAACTGCAACGCTACTTTCCGCCGTTAAGTGGTCAGAAAAATATATAGTTAATTTCTAGGTTGATGGGAGAGTTACATGCCTCGCCACGAATAAAGACATTTAAATATTTACTTTTACTACAATCTCTGCACACCGCAAGCATTGGATAAAAAATATAGAGTTTTTTCAGGCAGAAATCTTTGTCATGAAAATTGTACTGCAAAGATAAAGTATGGTACTTCACATTCGGATGGAAGTTTTTATTTCGCATACATACACATGTGATGGGCAGAATTTAGTAATCAGTGCTATAATATTTATTTAAATGCAATAAATTAATAAAACTCCTGACATTGGATGAATGTAAATCAATGATTGGGGTTTGCATCTGAAAAGTCTTCAGAGAGAAACTCATATTACGAATCGATAAGTTTCCCTTTCATGGCGTTTTAATGAACCGGCAGAAAAAAAATATGTTTGGTGGTGACACGTGAATTTAATCTCGTTTACACGCATAACTAGATCAAAGACTGCTCTTCGTTTTTACCGTGATGCGTGTATACCACTCTGGGCCCGTGCTTATGCATGTAACTGTGTAAATTAAATTTTATTGATGAATTAATATAATTTGCATCCCTGACGTATCATATTGGATGCAGCGCATTAAAAATGTTCATACCGCTAATCAAAATTGTGGAGGGTTCCAACACATTGGCATTAAAATGTGTGTGCTCGAATGATTCTGTTCTGTGGAATCGTTGGATTCGGGTAGTGTCGATGGGAGCGATAGTGTTCCAGGTTAACGGTTTAAAACTTCCGACCTATTGGTTGCTATAGCAACTCTCAAATAGCAGACGCAGGACTTTTTCTTTACTGCTCAAATTCGACGCAGTTATATGATAATTATAAAGATATGAAGTGTTTGTATAAGATATATACCTTAAATATTTGTTAATGGCGTATGCGAATAATTGTAGACTTACAATTTCTAGAGTTTATATTTCTCACCCTTACTTTTCTCGGTGCATTTTCGTAGTTTTTTGATCCTGTTTCCAATGGAAAAGTATTAAAATTTTCAGTTCACTTTTTAGAAACTTAATAAGCAATTACTGTCAATTATTTTCACAAGAGTATTACCAATTAACTATGGTTAAAAAAGTGTTTAAAGAAATCTTTGTTTTATGATTATATAAATCACGGGAGCAATAATGTTGTAATCTGTAACGTGTGAATGAAGCACAAAAGACTGAAAATATTCGGCGATTCTTGATTATAGGTGATTGTGAGAAATGAAGTATATTATTGAAGATTTTTGTAATACTAAAAGCTAAATTGTCCTTTGAGAGTGCATTGGAGCGTGCTTTAATGCCGTATTTCGTAATGCAGTTTCTCGCTTGATACGTTCAACCGTCGTTTACTGTATTTGTAATAGATCAATAATTGCAGTTCACTTCCTGAATTAGTCTTCCTGCAAGTTCAAGTTGCAATTGCCTAATTGTATCATATTAACGGTTTGATAATTAAAATGTTGGGAAGAGTCGTTTACTATGAAACGTTTTGTTAGTGTTTTATTGATGTTCTTCTAGAAATCTCCATTTTCGACTCGGAACGAAAGAAAACCCATGTACAATAATCGGATATCCTGCACGTGTCCGTCCATTCATCCGTATCGCTCACGATTCATCCTATTCACTCCGGTCCTCCGTTTCAGTCGATTGACGCATCTCCGTGTGCTGGAGGTGGACCAGACCTTTTGTTCGTAATCTAATCAACTTTTTAAAATAATTCTAATAAATATTATAATACTTGGAAACTACTTAAACTACGCCGCATTACGCGAATTTCCCACTCGATGTGAAGTGCGTGGCCGCTCGCGCGGGGCCCGGAAAGCCACCTCGCGAGTGCTGTCGTAGTGGCAGCGGGCCCGCGCTCGCGCAGCCGAGAGCGAAACCGTGTTTGGCTGCCGCCGACCACGCTTCAATTGGGCGGCGATTGATTTAAAAGAGCTCGAGAGCGCGGGCGCGCGGCGCTGCCGGCGCGGCGCTTGTAAATGAGCCTGGTTGGGGCGCGGCGTTCACAGTCCATTCGCGTGCTGTTCTCTGCGTCGTCTGCGCCGCGCCGCGCCGCGCCGCGCCGCGCCGCGGGTGCGCACGAGAGTCACGGTGGGTTCTGCTATGGTTCGATTAAAATAAATTAGTGATTGACAGTTGTGCTTCTGAAGCTTCATACAGTATGAGGGTATGATTTGGTTACTTAATAAGTATTTATTTCAAGTGTCTGCTTTCGTGATTCCGGGAGCACGTGCTCAGTGGTACGCAAACTGTCAACGTCGCTCCCTTGCATTCGCAACTGTCAATTACCAACTTATTTTAATCGGACCATAGTTCTTTAGAGTACAGTAATCCCTCAACATTCGCGAGAGTTACGTTCCCATAAACTATCGCGAATGTCAAATTCGCGAATGTTGAGTCTATCTTTTAATGAAGAAAGGTGGGTTACGTTTCTCGATATCGAAAAACTGTTTAAAAAAGAAAGAAGAAATATCTGAAAAACAATTGCAGAAGAACTGAGTAAGTGCTACTACAAACAGAATTAACCATTAACATTACAAAGATAAATAAAATAATACACGAGTTTCTAAAGATGAAGGTGATTGGATACAAGATTTGATACTTTTTTGTTTCGTCACCCTCCTCGTTGTTTTAATGTCCCAATATGGAAGAGTTGCTGCTTCCATTCCTCTTTTAAATTTAAAAGTATTTTCCATGTTCGGAACACGTTCGAATACCCTTTCCACCAGAGCTTGTTGGTTTTAGAATGCCATTAACAGTTTTGACATTCGTATTGACATTGACTTCAGGACGCAGTTTCGCTTCCGTTATTTCAAAATTACGTTCGAGGAGGTTTTCTTCGCTGACGATTTCCCGAAGCTGCTCTTCGGTGAGGTCATGATAATGTGAGTTGCACAGATCCTGAATGGCTTTTCTGTTCACGTGCCCAAACCCCTTACCTCCAATTTGACGCAACTGAAATGAATTATTTTACAATTGTGTTATTCTATTATTGTGAATCCAACTTTGACTTATTTGCAGAATGTGATACTTTGAGCTCCAGTGTCTGCCGAGTTCGTTTTCGAGAAGACTCTGATAAAGGAAATGAAATGTGCCCGCTTAAAAGAAAAATATGTAGTACTACCAAAAGGGGCATTCGCGAATGTTGAAATCGGTAGTATTTCTCTAATCGCGAATGTTTGGAACTCGCGAATAGCGAATTCACGGATGCCGAGGGATTACTGTATTCCAACTTGTGTCTCGCTTTGTAATTTTATTGAAGTATCCACTTTTGTCAATTGTTTGTTAGTATTGAATAACCAAATTGCACTTTCGTATTATTTAGGCCGATATAAGGCAAATCATGAACGCAATCGAAGCTGGTTGACTATAAAACTCGATTGCTTCGGATTACAGTGTCCATTATTTGTTTAATTGATCGTGATGCTTTTGATAAAATCACCCTATTAGAATAAAAATTGTAAAAATAAATGTTTTCTTGCAATTGGAGCCCTCATAAGTAATCTTTTGTTACATCTTAAATTTGTCTTGAGTGGCTTTTCATTTTTCTGATTGTCGTATGTTATAAACGTGATGCATTATACAGGGCAAAAGAAAGGTCCATTTATACTAATTGTTATCTGTGATATTAGTGCATCAGTGGAATTTTGATTGAATACTGTAATAATATAAAATTAAAAAGAATACTTTATTCAAATCCCGATAATTTTTTTCTTTAAATTCATCTTGCAAATTCTTTACTGCTCATTACTTCTTCTCGTATGCCTACGAAGTCACGTTTTTACCTGCCATTCTTCATGGATGATTTTGAGATTATATATTTGTTACACTATTATTCGTATATTAATTGTAGAGAGTATTCTGGAACGATGTTATTTCATTATGAATATGTGACAACCTTCGAGGTTCCCATTCCAAAACCTTCGATTCACCCCATATTTGATGCTGTAAAGGGAAGAGCGGCACACACTGAATCGCGCAGCTGTCTGGCATTCTCCCATTGTTGGCCTCCCAGCCGCTGCCTCGCGCTCGCGTCGGGTGACGAGCGGCGCCGAGTGCGCGCTCGCCGCCGCCGCCGCCGCCGCCTCGCGAAGCGTTGAGCCACCCAACGCCGCGGCTGCGGCTGCGACTGTGCTGTGCCGCGCCCCGAGGGTGAAGCAGTTGGCACGCCTGAGAAAGCAGCTCGGTCTGCAGTTGTGTCGCACGCGCGAGGACATCGCTTAATATCGGGCGTAAAATCCGTGTTTGAGGTTTTCAGCTGTAACTTAGTAAATGCCTTATTTTACGTGGCGGGACTCTGGCCATCAGGCCTGCTCTTCCATCTGACCACGTAAATGAGCTACGCTTCTTTCATTATCTAGCGGAGAAAGAAGGTATTGTATCGGGCGACGAAACAGGCGATTTGAATTTAGCTCAGATGCTTCTTTTAGGCTTGAGGCTTGCATGCAGTAAATCTACTACATGTGACAGCCGGATTTACTTCCTCTCTGAAGGAAGGCGTACGACAGATCTTTTCGTCCTTAAAAATCCACGGATTCTATCGGGTTTGAACCCGCAATCTTGGGTACACCAGCCCGATACGCTGAACGATACCCGCTGTTACCGAATCCGTAACTTCGCATACATCTCAGGATTAAGCCAACATGCGAGAGTTTTTGTTGTTAAAGAAGCTAATATAGAGTCTCTTCTTAAGTTCGAAGAGTAATTTTTTAAATACAAATATTCGTGAGAGTATGTAAACGGAATGCCTGGCACTCGTCTGACACGTGTTTTTTTTTTTCACTATCAAAATCCAGGGGTTAAAATTATGTAGTGCACTACATTTTTAAGGTAAGGTGGACAGTAGGACTTTTTTTCGTAGAGCATAAATTTACCCAGTAAATTTGGTAAAAATAAAACGTTTCCATTATATTTTCAGAAAGATGATGAACTGTGGGTTCAGAGAATATGGATTGTATTGTTGCAAAATGTGTAAACGTCCCTTATTTCATTAGTCTTTCAGATTTAATGTTGAATTACTTTAGGACAATGTGGTATGGGTTTTCTAATTTCCGTATTGTTGATGAAATTGTCGCAAATATATATTAAGTATTGACACTGTCAGAAATGTCATTATATCTAATGTAGATTATTGTATTGAGCACGAGCCTTAATTTAACCATGTACATTAAAGTGAACATAATGTACTTGTTTATTAAATTTAATACCAAAGTTAAAATCAGAGTGGATTTAATGTAGAGGTTCTCCCGTTTCCCCTGCTTCGGTATGCCGCGTATTCCCACTGTTTACATTCAGTAGTTGCTGTCTCCACTGTCTTTGATCTGACACTTACCGTATCTGTAGTCAACTTCTTCCTTTAGTTTTCTAAGTACTTCCGGATCTATATTTTGCCAGATTTTTGTGATCGTATTCAACATTTTAGCTATTTTCAAACCCTTTCATTATTTTTCTCCATTTTTACAACATATTCTCTTCTTTCACTGATAAATATCCATGGTTAACCTCCCTTCTGGCCTGCCTTCGTTCGAAGCCAACAGTCCCCATAGAACACAGCAGCTGTTGCACTTCCCGTGCTTCTACCCCTCCTCCCTACCCTACCTCGCCACAGCCATCCCACCGCAGCGAACGTCGGGGATCTAATCCGCGCCGGCAGTCATAATGGGAAATTGTAATTGGCTCATTACGTCCCGGATAATTATGCTTTGATTGCTGACCTTCGGGGCTGCGGGCTGCGGGCGGCGCCTGCGGTGGCGGCGGCGGCGCCCGCCGCGCGGGGAGGGCGCGCCCTGGAGTCGAAGCGCAGGCGCCCGCGGCGAGTGCTGCGGCGGAAGCGGTGGCTGCTTGCCTTTGGCTCGGGCGCCTCCCACTAGCGCCCTACTGGCAATTTGGCTCACAATCGCTCGTCCCACCCACGCTCTAGAACCGCTCGTCCTACTCGTTCTCGAGAACCTCTCGGCTTACATATTGGCATCAACGCGCATTGTTACATCCACATTGATATCCCTCCGCGCCCCTCCGCCTACCTATCTCCAGCCGCCCTTTCCCCGCCCATCTCATCCCTCGTTCGCTCAGCCAATACCAACTTCACTTGTCCCTTCAGATCTCTGGTTTTCCTTCATCATTCCCATTAATCTCATTACCGCCTATCCCAAGTAACCGCGCCCTTCTCTCCCATTCCTTCTCTCCCTTGACATTCTACCCCACTCTTCCTCCCATCCCGTACCGTCTTTTCGCGTCCTATCTCCCGTCCCTTCCTGCCATCCCATTCCATCCCACTCTTCCCTCCCCACGCGCCCTCGTCTTCTCATCCACCCCATTCCGCGCGCCCTCCCCTTCCATCACGTGTGCCGCGTGTCCGCTGCCCCTCCCCCATCCCGCAGCAGTCGCCCTGAGCCGTCGCCCGCGAGGCGAAGGCGCGTGGCGGGGCCGGCCACACATTGCGCGCGTGGCTGCTGAGCGAGCGGAAGCCGGAATGTGCTGCGCGCGCGGGGGTCCAGAGGGCGCGCGCCGCGCAAACGACCCCATGGCCGGCGCACGGGCGAGGCTGCACAATTGCCTGCGCAACATTCGCTGACGCTGGCCAAGAAAGGGGTGGTGGAATTGCAACGACGCTAGGCGCAGTTGGTTTGGCTGAAAAGCAGATTTCGTAAATTCCCGTACGAATCTCTGAATTTGCTCTTAGTTAATTTGTAATAATAACTACTGAAGCGTATCGCAAGATACAAGCGGCTTTTACTCCAACTTTCGCTCTAAATGTTGCACATATATTGATGCAGTTCAGTTTATAATTGAAATGTAGTTCATTCCGTTCAGCCCCATTATTCAAAAGATAATTGAAGAGCTTGGGTGACAACAAAATAATGTTGTTTGATTTGTTTTACAATCATTTTATCGTATTAAAATGATGCAATTAGAAATTTATATTCAGTTAGTTATACAAATTGTTCGTTTCATAGTACTGATCTTCATCTCTAGAAAATTTGCCTTGTGCATGAACAGTTAAATTCCTTTAAAGTTTACATTACGCTTTAATTTGTGACTTTTGTCGGTGCAACACTCATGTTTTTCCTGGAATCTCTTTCGATCCAAGGTGTTACTCTCTGCATTTCAATTTCGTTTCGTTACTATTTCCACGTATAGTTCGTAACTTTCAAAATAGAATTTTGTAGTGCTAGAAAATTTTTTAACGTCCCACATCGGGGACACGCATTCTCCAGCGCCAGGGCACCTTTCGCGCTCTCGTTCCTTACATTAGCGCGCACGACGCGGCGCTGCGCTCCGCGTGTCCTCGTCGCGTGCCAACGGGACAGCTGCGTCACGGGGGACACGGCGACGGGTGCAGCGCCATCGCGACATCACGCTTCCCGTCCCACTCGCGGAGTTTAGCAACGCGGAGCGCCGCCGGCCCGCCGGCGAAGGTCTGTGGCGGATTAGGAAGTCCCTTGGAGCGGAGAGCGTGCGGGAGCTGCGAAAGACGGTTGGTTCACGCCGTGGAAGGACGTGAGCTTTTCTCGGCTGAGGAAATGAACTAACGAGAAACTAACCCGCTAGCAAATAGTGTATTGTTTTACGTATTACGTCCTTAACCCTATTCCAGCTTTTAAAGTTTGAATAGGGAAATATTTGTGAAACAAAACTGTTTTCTTACATTTATTTGAATTGCTTATTAGAAGACACAAAAAATTAAATTTGAGAACTGTAAATCACTACTTTTTCAGGTGTGCTCTTTTGTATTTTTTTACTAAATATTTGCGGATGCAAGTAACAAAGACGCGAAAGTAAAATAAAAAAGTGAAAATGTTCCTAGATCAAATTATCATCCAAAAAATGTAAAATATTTGAAAATTTGATAATTACAACAACAACAAAATCGGGACTTTCAAGACTCACGAATCCACTCCAACCCTCGGCTAAGCATTGCAAATAGTTTGGCAGCAAGGATAAGGTGTAATTGAAATTGTACGTGAAGAGCCGGCGGTAAAAATCAGTCAGGCATCAACAACAGAAAATAATTTCAATGAAATTGACCCTCGTTACCGGAGCAACATTTCAGAATGTGTGCCAAGGTTTGGTTAACCCTTGTTAACACATACTGGAAAAACGTGCATTACTGAACTCGATTTTACGAAGCACATCCAGTAAATTCATTATAACAATAATATATATTTGAGTATTGTGTTTCAAATGTGTTGCTAAAGTAACGTGCTTAATTTTAATTTAATTTCCAGTCTTTCTTTTGTGTATTGG